>JAWNMW010000227.1:600000-842827 GCA_035043565.1 Drosophila robusta
CGATGCCGGCAAAACAACGCATATTTTAGGGCCAAGTTAGTGCCAATTGGGGAAGGGGGGGGCGGGGGGCGTGGGGGTTGCTGGTCAGTGTCACAAAGTTGCCAAGTTTCGATTTAAATTTTTGCGAATAATTTGAAGCTTGTTTTTTGAACTGGTTTAACGAACTGTCTTAAGTGCATAAACAAAAGCCGAAGCGACTGCAACTTGATCGAAAACTTTGCCCTAGGTGCACACGTCTGAAGTTTTTGGCAAATCTAGGCCCCGTCCCTCCCACCGTCCGGACTTCCATAGAAGCCATTATTTTGCCCACAGACAATAACTAATTTTCGCTCCGCACACGAAAGTTGGAAAAACTTTGTGCGAGAACTTTGGGACCAAAGTATTACAGCAGACCTCAGGTTGAAAGCCATTCGGAAAGCTTCGATGCTGTGTAAATTCCTGCCTGTGCAGCTAATTAGCTGATGTGCTCGAGAAAATCCAAGCGAAACGTGTCCGAAATGAAGCCTACGAGAGCAGTCGTTGTTTAAGCCCGGCTGAATGGGCTTTCTGATATTGCTGAATCATCGGTTGGCCAACTGCTTCAGCTTGGCCCTAATGATGCTTGCGAATAGCTCAAAATTCGCTTGCCAAGCCAAACAGTTTAAAGCAAGTGAATTTTGTCTAGGGGTTTTGATCCAAAATTTTATAGCTTGCGAATCAGAATGAAAAAAGTATCTAGTATCCGAAGTAAAAAGAGTATATTAGGTTTGTGCATGGTCTGTCCCCTAGACTCTTTCAACTTTATTGACAAATTCAAATTGACTAAAGTTTTACATGTAAAGCTCTCGGATCCATATCTCCCATATTTCAAACTGCCATAACTTTGTTAAAACTGAGCCGATTTTCATGATCCATGCCATTTTGATTATGGTTTGATCTCTGAATTCATTCTGCATCTTTATTTTTTATATATTTGAAAATAAATTTTTTTTGGAATTTTTGGGAAAAAAAGCATGTACCCCCCCTTACTCATTTTGGAAAAAATTTTTTTTTTCAAAATTTAGATTTGCGAATTTACATTTTTAATCGATTGTAGTTGTCACAATTAGTACAAAAAACAACATTAAAAGCAATTCTGAGGGGGTCAAATTTTTGGTCAAAAATCATGCAAAAATTGACAAAAATTTTGACATGTAAAGCTCTCGGATCCATAGCTCTCATATTTCAAACACCCCTAACTTGGCCAAAACTGAACCGATTTTCATGATCCATGTCATTTTGTTCATAGTTTCATCTCTGAATTGATTCTGCATCTAAGATTTTTACTTATTTGAAAATATATTTTTTTCGAATTTTTTGGGGAAAAAAAGCATGTACCCCCTTACTCATTTTGGAAAAATTTTTTTTTCAAAATTTTGATTTGCGAATTTACATTATTAATCGATTGTAGTTGTCACAATTAGTATAAAAAACAGCATTAAAAGCAATTCTGAGAGGGTCAAATTTTTTGTCAAAAATCATGCAAAAATTGACAAAAATTTTGACATGTAAAGCTCTCGGTTCCATAGCTCTCATATTTCAAACGCACATAACTTTGTCAAAACTGACGCGATTTTCACGTTTGATGGCATTTTGGTTATGGTTTGGTCTCAAGATTGATTCGGCATTTAAAATATGTGCATTATTAAAAGTAATATTTTTTTGATATTGTTGGTAAAAAAAACAGGGGGAAAGACCCTTACTCATGTCTGAAACATTTTTTTTCACATTTGCGAATATTATTTTAATCGTTTGTTTGTTCTCTAGATTGATTCTGCATTTCTATGCAAATATGCTGTGGTAGATGTTGTTGTTGTAATTACACAACGTTTTTATTGTTTTTTGGGTTTGCAGCCATGATTCCAACTTTTAAAGTTTTCAGGCTATTCTATGCTCACAATTTAAACATAATTCGTTGTATTTTCATATTTTTCGCATGTTTTTAAAAAGAGCCAAAAAATGTTTTAAAAAGCTGCAAGCATCTCTGCTTGGAATAACTATATTAAAAGTTTTGCTGTTATTATTACACTGCTAACGTTGTATATTTTAGATTTTTAAAACATGACTGCAAATCCAAAAAAATATTGTTCAGTTCACAATAGAAACCAACCGACTCTCAACTCATCCAAACATAAGAATTGCAAATGGTATGTCCATGATTATAGACACTGCGTTAATCTACTTATCGTACTTTGGCTACTTAGAGTTCATAAAGTGCTCGTAGCTCTTATGTTAAGTCGTGGCACTCGTAAAAAATTGTTTGCATTCATGGTACTCATCATTTGGACTTACATACTTATTACATGCTTTGAGTGCTTATTAAACGTCGAGTACTCAATCAATTATGAAGCATTTATTGGCATTTGCACAAGCGCCGCACACATTTACATACGTATAAATTCATAGCCAGTTCGCAGTAGCTGCTCTCAACCCCTTGTCATACTTCAGCATTACGCATACGCCCCATTACACACGCACAGAGCCAGAGCACATCATTCGATTATGCGTTTAGAGCATCATCCGAGAATCATCCATTTGCAATGAAAACCACCCACAAAAGCCCTGTTGGCAAATACGAAAAAACAAAGCAAATTCACAAAATGGCATCAAACCTTGCACAGATTAGTGCCAATTTCCGATTGCAGGCGGCGTCCTTGGAACGTTGTTCGCCGCTCATCAGGCCAAAGTTTGTGGCAAAGCCGCCAACTCATCGGAGGCAAGAATCAGTGGCGGTTGCTGCAGCTGCCGGCAAGTTGAAAGTGCCTTCAAATATTTTGGCCATAGCTGGAAACTTCGTCATGCAAACATGACTTGGCAGCCAACACTCAACACGACGTGGAGCAGCCTCAACAGCGCCAGCGGCGGGAAAAGGGGGGCAGCTCGGGGGGCGGGGCTGGGGGCTGCTTTGGCTGATCGGGCAGGAAATGCGCTCAGCAAATTGCATTTGCTTCCTTTAGCCTCGGGCTGCAGCAGCATTTGCTACATCCAATTCATTTTTGAATACCCTGTAGCCGTTGGCTCATGGTCACAGAAAGGGTGTGTTGGAAACTATGATAGCTAAGATCATCTGATCATCAGTTGCGTCTTACTTGTTTCCAGTATAATAACAGCTTTAAACAGTCGATCTCAATTATTGTTGTTATTTTAAAAAATAATATATTTTTGCAAATTGATTTTTAGAGGAGTTCATCCGAAAACTGTCTGCTCAATTTGGCGATCTTAGCTTTATATTTGTGGCCGATTTTGAGTTTCGTGGTTTACCCGCCCTCAACTTGATCGATTTGCCACGCCCCCAGTGCGCATATCCAAAGAATCTTAACATTTTATCTTCTAAGTAATATCAATCATCAGTTCTCTTTTCACTTCTATTTTTTTAATAATCTATGAAAACTACATAAATTCTCGTTAATTTGAAATTATAAAAATAATCAAATAAATAAATTCTAAAATCAATTTTTTTAAAATATTGATCACCGTGAGCTCACAGAATCGCTAAAAACTGATTTGCTTATTGATTGTAAGGCGCGGCAATGCAGAGCTGGTTACAGGGTAACTACTAGTCGGGCACCCTCGACTGGAACACACCGGTGTTCTCAGACTCTGGCGTTTTCTTTGACGGATTCCATCTACACTTCCTGCTCGGGAATACTCAGCTGCCTGCCGCATGCTGAGGGTTTACATGACCATCGAAATGTGCTTTGGCCACGAGCCAAAAAGAAAAAAAGGAAGCGCAGGGATTTCGTTTCGTTTGGGCGTATGCGTAGTTTCGTGCCCCGCCCACCGCCCAGCGCCCCTTCCGGGCAACGCCCACCACAGCAGACGACCCGATCTGGCCTTGTCTTCCTTTTTAATAACTTTCAACATTCTTTATGCACTCGACGTGCCAAGTTTTTAGTGGCTCTCGACGACCTCCGGTTGGCACCTGGGCTCGGTCAGGGGTCGGGCGTAATAATTAGCAAACGGTACGTGCCAAAAGGCTCAACACTCGGATATGTGTGCGAGAAGTATCTAAAAGTTTCGAGTAGGACACAATGTAACGGTGCATTACCAGCGCTTCAATATTTGCCCCCACTTTTAATACCTTTTTATTACTCCATCTCTCTGTTTCTCGTTCTCATCCTCGATGGTTTTTTAATCACCTTAATAAACTATGGCTTAAGTTTAAGCTTTGGGTGCAGTTCAATTAGGTTACCTGTAGTTGATATACCCTGTACTAAGTACAAATGGGGTATATTTGCTTTATATTAGCTAAACAATATTAATTAGTCTTTTATAAAATGTTACTATCTTTAAATAATATTTTTATTTATATATGTTTAGTTAAATATAATTTTGAATAGCTTTTGAACTAGAATACAATTTTATTAATATGATTTTTTATTGCATTAATTTTTTATCTAACTTACTGAGTAATTTCTACCAAAGCTATAAATTTTTACTATTGCTAAAGCAAGCAACTGTAAATAAGCCCTAAAGCTTTAATTCCATTAAAACTGCTACGAATTTTTATTTAATGATCACAAAAAAGCTTTAAGCTCAGGTAATACGTTATAGTATTCAATGATTTAAAGGAAATGCCTTAAGCTCACCATTAGTAATAAGTATAACTACGCAGTATATATTTTTTTAAATCAATGGAATTTTCTAGAATACTTTGGTATACATACTGTTTTTTCAGTCATTATTATTTCGAGCAACAAGCATATTGGAGCTTTAACCTTTAAACTATAATAATCGCAAACTTTTATTATGCACAATTATATCACTATATATAAAATTGAAAAGCCTATTGTGCATAGCTCCCAATATTTTGGGCTAATGCAATTAAAAAACTTTCAAACTATCGCTCTAATCAATTACGTTTTTTGCAACGCGGAGTTTCGTTGGATTAATCGAAAGCTCAACCGCCAGCTCAATTGAATTTTCGATTTTCACATATCGCCCGGCCGGCAAAGGTATTTCCAGTGAAATGGCTTTTTTTTCACTCCCTTGACTGGCGCTCAGCTAGTCGCAGTTACTTGGAAAATTCCATTTGAAATTTTAAGCCATAGTGGCAATGTTTCTTTTGTTGCCTTTCACGTTCTGCGGATTGTAATGTGTTGGCATTTTATTTATGCATGCGCGAGTGTGCGAGTGTGTGTGTGTGTGTGTGTGTGTGTGTGTGTTGCATATGCTGGTTAAGTTCGCGCTCGCGTTGCTTTTTATTTTCGGTTGTAAGGCGCGGATGGCATTTAAGGTGGCAATGGGGGGGGGGGGGGGGGGGGGTGGATACTGACTCCCCAAACGACATTCAAATGCACAATTGTTGTCACTGTGCGGCAACATTCGCGTCCGCGTTGGCGTCGCCTTATTGTTGTTCCTGTTGCTGTTGCCCCTTGCCTGCTGTTGTTGTTATTGTTGTTGTTGTCTGTCTGTTAGCAAGCTAAAACATCCGGCTCCGGCTGCTGTTGCCGTGCTGCGCTTTCTGTCGCTCAACATCCGCTCGAATAGACTGAAAAATAGCATTTTAGTGGGGCCAACAACTCGAGCCCGAGGTAGTCCAGTCTGTTTTTTTTTTGCGACTTCTACTTGTTTTTTGGCAGGGGTCACAGATAACGCCAGATTGATAATACAAAGCGAGAGAGGCTGCCGGCATCATCATGGCTGGGCTTTAAGCTGTCAACTGTTAAAGTCACTCTCTTCCTCTTTCCTCTCTCCTCTCTCCTCTGGTGCGTGCAATTGCAACTTCTTATTCCCACTCAAGCGTTAAAGTCGCCTGCTCGCTCCCTCTTACGTGTTCTTAATGCAGAGCCAACATGATACTTTCTTAAGTCGCTCTCTTTATCCCTCTCACACATTCAGAATTCAGAGCTTAGGCAGTTGTGACTACGTTTGGTACTGAAGAATTTAATTTGTTCCAGAAAAATGCATTTAATATATTGCATTTTTTTCTTCAGATTTTAAATATAAATTGCATTTTATTTAAAATGTAATTCAAACAATTTTTATGAAGTTGCATGTTTTCAATTAAAATTCAAATTAAAGCCATCACTTAATATATGAATAAATTACATTTTTGTGCAGTTTATTATTTTGTTCATTATGTGGTTAACAATAAACAGAAAAAAAGATAATATAAGCATAAATGGCATCGTCAGAACTCGTTGCATTACCAGTATTTATATTTTTATGGTATTTTCATTTATTGATTGCCTGATTTTTAAATTCAACAGATTAAAATTTTTTTTTTGCATAAAATGACAAAACGTTTTATTAAAATTCCATTGAAAACAATTTTTATCATTCCGTAGGAAAAGGAACCAGTGTACCATTAAATCTGAGAAGTACCGGCTTTAAGTACATTTGTAAGACACGGGGCAACTTTATTTCGAACATCTTATTTTCATTCGAGTGTTAAAGCCTTTCTCGGCGCTCTCAATTTTTAAGACCGCGCTCAGGCAAATGCAACAACAAAACAACTGTCGCTCTCTCCCTCGCTCACTGTCTTCATTGTTAGACTGAGGCAATTGTTACATCTCATTGGCTGTCAAGTGTTAATGGCTCTCCCTGACGCTCTCTTCCGCTCACAATTTGTTCACTCGCAGCTTAGGCATTTCGAACATCATATTTGCACATGCATTGTAAACTTTTGTAATTGCGAAAGTTGCCTCGAAACATAAAAATAAAGTTGCTGATAAAATAAATAGTCGAACGAGGGGAGCTGGAAGAGCCTGTTAAATCTGTGCAAGAGAATACGAAATAACATTTGCATACGTTCCATTACTCACACAGCAAATACGCTCAACTCTAAAAAAAAAAAAGAAGAAGAGAGTAGTAGAAAAACTAACTGTGCATGTTTGCTGCAGCTTCACATTATTTTTTATGCGTTGCCTATGCAAAGAAAAGCAAAACAGAAATTGCAAACGACTTAAATAAGCAAACAGAAGGCACATGCACACAAACACACGCACAGCACACAGGCACACACGCTTGCATACATTGACAGCGGCAGCAAAGAGCGAGAGAGAGTGAGAGGGAAAGTGCAGGAAGGCAGAAAATAAAATTCTTTACGGCATTGCCCGCTGCCTGTTCTCAAACTAACTCGCATTATAAAATACCTTTTTCGCGCCCGACACAGGCTACTTAAATAAACTACTTTTTGCTACTGTTGCTTTTACTGCCCTGCACACACACACACACACACATACACAATTGTGCCACTTCCAGTGTTGCATTTCTAAAGTTTAAGGAGTTTTTTTTCTCTATTTTTTGAGTGCAGCGGGAGAAGGCGGAGTTGGCTGTACACACATCAGACTTTTATGTGTCGGCATAAATTGTTGCTGTCCGCCCCACTAGCAATTTGTACAGCAAGTAATTTGGGGTCCGGAAATTTGATTTATTATTGGCACAGTGGGCGGGGTTTCTTATGCTTAACATCAAAAACTAACGAAGCATTTATGTATGTGTACGTGTAAGTATATACGGGCTGACTTTGTCAGCATTCTTGCAGAAAACTGAATGAAAGCCACCAAGTGAATTTTGGTGTAAATTATTGAACGCTGCGCTTAAAAGTATGCTGTGGTTTTTTACCTTAATGATGACGCTAAGATAATTAATTGTTGCGCATAGTTTGATCAAAAAGGAACTGTGTAAAGTGCTGTTACTCTTATAATAATTGCTAATAATTCTTGAATCTCTATCTGAAATTTGGAACTAAAAAAATTGTAGAAATGTTGTATCGAAATTAAATGAATTTTGCTTAAATTCGCTTCAAGTGTAATAGACGAGGTTCTTTTTTTATTGTTGCTAAAGCGTGTCAAGTAGCTCAGAATGCTCATAATATATTCTTGTGCTAGTGTTGACAGATTTTTTGCTCAAAAATGTTGTCGGCAGTGCTGCTCAAACTGTTTGACCAAAGGCCGATTTTTGCCTGTGTCAGCAATACTCCTGCAACTGTAGCTCAGGGACGTGTGATGTGAAGTGCGACAAAGACGCAGCACTAAAAACATTTATAAACTTTTTAAATGACAACCGCAATGCCAGCCCAGAGGAATTTTACATACCCTATTATCAATAAAAGTGAATAAAAAAGGATATGTTGCAGTTGTTTCAGTATTTGTTACAGGTGTAATTTATACATATAGATTTATGCATATATGCATAGATAATATCGATATAGTTATAGTTTATCAATAACATGCTATGTTTTTAAATCGATAAATATAGCTGTATACTCAAAATTCATTGCATATATCTGAAATAAGATAAGAGAGATAAAAGTCACAAACATACAATTTTATATGATTTCATTTGAAAAACATTTACCTTTTTTAATCTTACCCTTAATAGAGTGGAGCTTTATATTTGTTTATTTGTATAATGTTACAAAGATCACACAATAAACATAAATGTTTTTTAAGACTGATTTTGCGGCGTAAATCATCGCTCTGTACAGGGTATTACTTAGTCCAGCAACGTCGATGAAAGCCCACTGTTTTCATTTGTTTTCACAACTTTGCGGTCACATTTTGACAATGTTCAATGTGGAACTTATTTCTGTGCCTGACCGTCTAATCACTCAAAGAGTCCAGTTCAAAAGTTTACTGTGATTCGTTCACACATACACACACACACGCACACACTCGCACACACAGTGGCATGAAGTTTTCAATTGCGCAATTGTAACTTTGCAGCAGGCTCCAAAATGTTGCGTAACTTTTGGAATCAAAAACTGGCTTCGTTCCAGCTGCCTTTCAGCGGCAACTCCCCCGGCAAATGCCTTTGACAGCAGCTAAGCCAGCAAAACAATTTTCACAAAAACCCCCTGCCCTACACCCCCCACACCCCCACCACTCCCTGAAAAATCTAACCTCGAAAACGTAAGCGACACTTGCGGGCAAACCATTAAGCAAAGGCAGGGAATTTTCAGTGCGTAGGGCAGGGAAATAGGAGCGGGTGGGGGGAGGGGTGGGGCATGGTGTTTGTGTGTGTGACTGACGGGGGTTTTACGCTTTTGGTACCCAGTTAATTGGAATGCATTTCTAGTGCCGCAGAGAAAGTTGAAACAGTTGGCGCACAATTTTAAACATTTTCGATGCTGATTCCATTTGCTACCCCGCAGCCCCCGTTTTGGCCAATTACCCCCCAGGGCTTCATCCCAAAATGCAAGAGGGCAAATTTAATGCTGATTTTTATTATTTCTGGCCATTGCATTTGTGCATTTCCTTTCTATCAAGCAACTCTTGTGTCTTTGGCGAATCAAATTCAATCTGATTTTGTATTTGTATTCAATTTCGCTTTGATTTCTGCTGTGTTTGCGGCTTTTCGTTCTTTTTTTTTTTGGCTTTCCAGCTAGTTACTTGGCTTTCGTGGCTTTCTGGCTAACTGCACATCTTTTGACTGCTACGCAAAACAAAATTGTGGCCAAGTATTGTTGCTGTTGAAAGGAATGCGAAAAGTCAGCGAAGAGAAATTGTTGGATTGAGGCAGCTGTCTTGGTTTTTGGTAAGACCAAAGCGCATTTTTGGCTTAGATATTAATATAAATAGATTTATTGATAAAAATATTACCTTATATTTACATAGTTAAAGACAATCAAATATTCAACATAATATATATTCAAAACCGATGTCGCTAAAACATACATATAATATTAAAATCCAGATTATATTGGCCAAGAAATCACAAAGATAAACATTTTCTTAGAGAAAAAAATAAAAAAACAAAAATATAATGAAAAAAATACATAAAATTTAAATTTTCATACATTTCAGTTAATAGTCTTACCGATATTCTGGCTGCTGGGTTGCACTTTTTTAAATCGATAACAAAATTGGCTCCGGTGCTATTAATAATAACAAACGGCCAATCATTTTTTTGTTTAATTCTATTTAATTTTAATTTTAATTATGCAAAGTTTCTTCATTGTCAAACATAACCTAAATTTCCGGAATTTATTTACTATCATTAACATTCTTGAAAAACTTTTAAGAAATTTCAAATATTTGGTATGTTATGTGTTTTTTGACTTAAACGTATATTCTATTATTATAGTAGCCGCACAGGCCGTATGCTCATATTTTGGCAGAGTTTCGCTCTGCGCCAAACATAACCTCATTTCGCATTCTGGCTAATATAAAGCAGCGGATTGCTACAGCCTTATCTTTTGGCCATAATTTATGGGACTGCTTAACACTACACACAATCCATTGCTGCAGTATTGCCCCCACCTCCCACCCCCGCAACCCCTTTTCCGTAACCAAAATTCCAGCTATAAACAAACCATATATTTCTATATACTCTATAGTACATATGTACACTCATATATATGTACGAGACTCCGCATCGGCCTTTTGCAATGAGCCACAAATAACTAGCAGGCGGCGGGTGGAGCTGGCTGCCTGGGCTTACATTCTGTTATTGACACCCCACCCGGGGGTGGGGGGTATTTTAAAAATCGTTTAGTGTTTGGCACAAATGAAACATCAAAGATTTACGAGCCATGATTAAGGCATTTTGCGGCATGGCCAAAACAAAGGGAAACTCAACGGCGCTGGCCGGGAAAAAAGGAGTGCAAGTGTTTTTCCCGCTAAATTGTTGAGCTGAAAGTGAAATTCCTCTTTTATTTTTATATATTAAAGTGCTAAGCAAGAGGCCTGGCCAAAAGGGTGGGGAGCGGGGGAGCAAGCGTGTGTCAGATAGGAGATGAATAAAAGGGATTTCGGTACATGTTTTATGTTGCAGTTGATTTGGGTCTGTTGGGTTGTAATAAGTGTTGTAGAGAGAGTGGGAGAGACCAAATTCATGCAGGCAGCTACAAATTAACAGCAATTTTTTCATGTAAAGCTCTCGGATCCATATCTTATATATTTCAAGCTCCCCTAACTTCGCCAAACCTGAACCGATTTTCATGATCCATGTCATTTTGATCATAGTTTCATCTCTCAATTGATTCTGCATCTAAGATTTTTACTTATTTGAAAATAAAATTTTTCGAATTTTTTGGAAAAAAAGCATGTACCCCCCCTTACTCATTTTGGAAAAATTTTTTTTTCAAAATTTAGAATCCGGAATTTCTATTTTTAATCGATTGTGCTTGGCATAATTAGTATAAAAAACAACATTAAAACCGATTCTGAGGGGGTCAAATTTTTTGTCAAAAATCGTGCAAAAATTGACAAAAATTTTGACATGTAAAGCTCTCGGATCCATTGCTCCCATATTGCAAATTCCCCGAACTTCGTCAAAACTGAACCGATTTTCATGATCCATGTCATTTTGACCTCATTGAATTATTGAAAATTAAATATTTTTAGTTTTTTATTAAAAAAAAGTCATTCATCTCCCCTTGACATAATTGTATATAGATGAACATTGAAAGAAATGCTTAGGGAATAAATTTGTACTTAAAAACCTTGTCAAAATAGACATTTTATTTTTTTTTTATTAAAGCCTAAACGATTTTAATTTTACTTTAAATGTAATACTCATCTAACAGCTTTCAGAAAGTTTTAATGCTGATTACTCAGGCACGAATTCATTTTAGTAGTTTTGCCAGTTCCTTGACGTCTTAGTTCCATTTCTGACTCTTATGAGCCTATGGGAATATTTGTGGCTTTCTCTCTCCTAATTTCTAATTAACATTAGCTTTGTGCTAACTTTTCTCGCCTGTCATTAGTCATGCATGCCTCGGGGCTAGCAGATTCCATTTCTCTTTCTGGTTTATTTTTGTTCCCACTGCCTTTTTCTAGTAATTTGCCTCGTTTAATTATGCGTCGCTCTGATTTGTTGTTGCTGCCATCGTTGTTGTTGTTGTTTACAGCTGGCACACAGCTTTCAGCCACTCGACACTCACATGGCAACCCAATTAGGTTCCACTTAATGTGGGACACCAGGGCAGGTCCCACAACTGATTACAAGCATTTTGTTTATATATGTTTATATTTGCGTTTTTTCGAGTCGATTTTACAATATCCCAATGGGAAATACAAGGCATGTAAGGCCGTAGGCGTAGGCATATCAGGGCCACGAATTCTCTTTAAAGTCATTTTTGAATGTTTCTATATATGTATATAAATCATTAAAATTAAAATTATAATATTGGGTGCCCTAAAACTTAATGTTTAAACGAAATAATTCAAGAAAAAGTATTCTTTAATAAAACTTAAAAACTATATAAATTTTACAAATTTGTGAAAAATACAATTCTCAAATGACTGAAGTAGTCATCATACTTATGTTTCTAAGATTTTATAAATATATATTATTTATGTATATTATATTATTATTATTTTTTATAGTTTTTAAATTATATCTGATAAATTATATCTGATAAATAAGTAAAAATCTTTTGAATTTTGATAAAGTAAAATAGTCAAAATTTCCATAAGTACTTAAATATTTTTGTGTAAAAAAAAGTTGTCACGAACTGTAGAGCATGCGAAAGTCGTTCAGCTAATGTTCAAACTGATCCTTTTTTTTCGCTGTTCGGTGCGCCGTGCTTTCAGCATTTTTGGTTTATTTGCTGGCGAATCCTTTGGAGGCTTATAGTTTTGTAATTGTTTTGGGGCATTGTTGGCTTTGTTGCTTATTATTGTTGTTATGTTTAGACAGATTCGTTTCGTGCTGTGTTGGCCGCTTCGCCTTAAATTGTTTTATTTCGCTTCGCTTGCCTAAATGGGGAAGGGGAATGGATGGGCGCGGATTTGGCTCGGATTGGGCGCAATTTGCATTTTGCGCGAAATTGTGTGTTGCGAGGCGTGTGAATAATGTGTGAGCTTACAGCAGTTACGAGCACCAACGCCCCCTGCCCCTCCTCCACGCACACATCCATCCCCATTCCGTTCAGCTGGCAGTGCCGCTCGGGTGCCATTATAATGATTTGTGGACGTGCCAATCTAATTAATGCTGTCGCAAAACAAGAAACAGATAAAGAATTCCCAAGCACTTGGCTAATTGTGCCACCAAATGTGGCATGTGCCGCAGCTTAAAGCGCCGTCCGTTGCTGGCCAAGAAACGAAGCAGCTGACGCGCGCGCATTTTGGCCACGTTGAGCCATGTCAACGACGGCTTCTACCATTACATTTTCATGGCCTTAGTTTTCCTGGCGCAACTTTTTACAAAATATGCAAATATGAATATAAAATGAAAGACAGAGTCTTAACGAGCTGTCTGTCAGCTGGCTAGGAAGCTTGCCAGCATTTTCCAACGCCTTCTTGACTCTAGAGTTCTTGATGCTCAGTGTATATAGCAAAACAATCGAAGCGGCTCAAAACTTTTCTTTTGCAGCAACGAAAGCCCCAAAAAGTAGGCAACACTTTTTGTATGAAAACAATGCGATATAAATGAAGAAGTACCATTCCTTCGCTTGAAGAAATGATTTACCTCTGGGAATATGTTCTTTATTTAAGCCAAAGTTCTTTTTTTAATATGCAAAAGATTGTCGAACGTTCTTTGTTATAGTAGAAACTAGCAGAGTCAGGGTGTTTACACACCCTTAAGTTTTTTGAATTTGGCTGATTTCCCTTTAGAATACCTTTTTGGCTCAAAGTTTTTCTATTTATGCAATGAAACTTTAAAATCTTCTTCTTCGTAAGTTTTAACAATTTGTATTGTATTTAATGCGAACTTTTACTGGAAAAAATAAATTGAAATTGTAAGTTCTTAAAACGTCTTTTGTGATCAATTGTTGATTTTAAAATGATTATAATCCGTTAACTTTTCGATTTTCTTTGGCTTTCCTTCTAGGATTTTTTTTTGATATGCATATATTTATTTAAATTGAAAATTGCACATTATGTTAAAAAGTATATTAAAGAAATTTAAATTATTTTGTTGTAGAAATTTCTTTAAATACTTATGACTTATACTATTTTTGCTCCGCAGTGGATGTTCTACTTAAACCTCAAACTAATTTAACTTTGCGTTAACTGAACTTCAATGAATAATAAACACTCTAGATTTATTTATAATTTATTCCAATTGAAAACTTAAATTCACTTTAAACTTTTCAAAGAAGCGTCTTTACATATACATGTTCGTGAAATACTTTTTTTTAATTGAATAGCATGAAAAGTGAAGAAGCGAGTTCGCAAACTATTTTTATTCCGAAGTACAGTAGCCGTAATAAGCTTAATGAAATGCTGCTCAACTATAAAACTCACAATGTAAGTTGATTTGCCCACTTTGCCGCTGGCATATTCCTAATTTATAATGTTGTTCACACCCCACAGAGGTGGGTTTAGACCACTCAGCATCCATCTGCTGGGGCTGCTTGGCTGGCCAGTCTAAGTTGTTGCATCTTAAGTAGCTCTCGACACTCTGTTTTCGTATTTCTTTTGTGCGTCCCTTCATCCCGTACATTCGCTTATTCTTCTTCTACAATTGTCTTAAAGTTCTTGTTTTTCTGCTCGGTTATTATTGTAAAACTTTTTAATTACGTTATGTTCCGCAAAATGTTTATGACTGCCAACTAACAAATGCTAACACATTGCTGTGTGTGTAGTGTGTGCACTGTGAGAAAAAGTCTGTTCTTAGTACAGAGTAAAAATCGAACACTTCTTGAATAAAATACAAATAATAATTGTTATATTATAAGTGATTATTGCTATTGCATAAATAAGAACAAAACTTTTAAATTTAGTACACAGTACATTACAATAATTTTCGTATTTAATATAAGTGTAAAACTTTCATAGTTTAAATTTAATCTCTCTGAGATTAAATCCTTTGAGTCACATACGTATTTCGTAAATTTTGAATTAAAAGAAATTTTCACCATGTCTGGAGTTCGTGCTTGATTAAAGTACTCAACTTTTTGCTTTTTCTCTGAGTGTGTGTGTGTGTGTGTGTGTGAATGTGAAATAATCCCTTTCTATGCTGTAGAATGGGAAAACTTTTAACTGAGACCATTTTTGGTGTTTTGTTGCTGTATCTGTAAATGAAAGTATCTCAATGTTGCATTCGTTTATTGCAGTTAAAATTTTAGTTCAAGTTTGCAACAAATGTACTATAGGGTATTATCAAACTTTGGATGTGTGTGTAACACGCAAAATCAATTTTTAACAAGATCCGCTTGTACTTATAATATATAAATTAAATTGATTTATAGCAAATTAAATGTGGGCTTAAGGCAAGTATACTTATTTAAGTATATATATTTTGATTTGCAATCTTGAGTGATTTGTATTAACGTTGGCTTTTTGTCTGGCAGGGTATGTAATATTCGGCTTTTACAATCATGGTGTTCTGTCCTGTTTTAATTGAATTCTATTACTGCGATAACTTGACTTTCTGGGGCTATTTGCGAACTGGCTTTCTGACTGTACAAATACGCCAACGGCTCGAAAATGCACACGCAACATATCCAGTGTGTGTGGGCGTGTGTAAGTGTGTGTATCAAATAGCAATTACCAAGGATGGCAACACACACACACCCACACCCACACACAACTGGCAACTGTTGAGGCAGCTGCGTGGAAAATTGTAAAACATTTCTTTCACTTTTGTTTCATATTTTCTTTTCCAATATTATCATATATATTTTTTGTATTTATATTTGTTTTGTGCTATTTGTCTTGGGCGCGGGCTGACTTGTGCACTTCTTGACATGATTTTCTCTTCCATCGAAATATGATCAATTTTCACAATATTTTCTGAAAAATTGCCGCAGGCCGCGAGGCGAATAACAAAAAAAAACAGAAGAAAAATAAACAAAAAATAATATAATGGAATTGAAAAAATTGAGACAAGGAAAATAATCTGTTTGGATTTCGAGTCCTCTTGTCGTCAGCTTATTGAAATTGCGTATTGAATTGCAATGTCAATTGATGTGAGGAAAATCAAAGGCCTCCGGCTAAGCACACGCATCAAGGATGTGCTTCTTCTTCTATTTCGTGAATAGCAGGATATTAAAATTGAGAGTTAAGCTCGAGTACATGTTGACATAATAATTTAATGATTGTCAAATTGAGCTGTATTAAAATATTGCGTTGCGTATTTGGTTGTGCTATGATAACAATTTTGTATACGCTTACAAAGAGAGGCAAAGTTAAATTCTAAGGCATGTAATAATTTGAATTAAATTTGTCAATCAGCAGGCAGTTTAGTTTCTAGTTTAAAGTTTGACATGAAGTTAGAATAAAATGTTGAAATGCAATTCTCTTATCGAAAAGTGCTGCCAACTAATAAGTCAGAATTCAACAAACAAAAACATTTCGTTGATAAATGAAAAAGTATATGAAAAGCAATTTAACATTTTATCAAATTTAACATACACTTTATGGGTTACAAGCATTTTTTATTTTTATTCAATGAACTTTAAAATTGGCAGTACATGTCAAGTATAAACGTAATACCTTTTTTTACACAATAGATTGTGTGAAAAATCGTGTAACAAACGATTTTGACTAAATGAAACCAAAAAAAAGATTTATTCCAGACCTAAAAAAGAACTTAAAAGTACAATACGCAATATTACAAAATTCCATTTATTATTATCTGTAATTCCTGTTATTGAATATTTCTATAATGAATAATGCAAAAAAATTGTATAATTTGTGAGGAGTGAGAATAAAATAATTTCATGAAACATCATAAAAAAATGTAGAAAAGAATTCTTAGAATATTTAAAATCTTGTTAGGCAAAGAGTTAAGTTTTGAGCGCGTGTTATTTGAAAACCGTGTGAAAAGACAATTGGGCTTTTCTATATATGCATTACATATATCTTGCAAATTGATATTAGCCCCTGCAAGGGTAGGCACTTATGCAAAGCACGCAAAACTAAATTTAATATGTTTGTAATTAGCCACTCAAATGATTAAAACGCATCAGTCAAAGCAATACAATAAGCGTTCAATTACGGGGCGATGGCTTATTTATGAACATAATTATAGTTCAATTCGAATCAATCACGATTAAAGCACACATGAGCAGAGGATTTTTTAATTAGTGGCCAATGAGCGGGAAAAGCGTGAAAGCAGTTGACATATCTCATGCATAGTGCAAGGATATTGCTATTGATATATATTGTGTATCTGTATTATTTATTTGTATCTTTGTTTGTATATGCAACTGTATATTAATATGTATTTGTATTTAAATAAGTATCTTTATTTGTATCTGTACTTGTATCTAAATTTGTATATTAACATGTATTTGTATCTGCATCTGCAGCTGTGTTTACTTTTATATTAAACGCCCATGACTGCTTGTCAACATGATGTAATTGCACACGCACACACACACCCATCACGGCGCTGATTGCATTGTCCTTTGGATGTCCTGGCTACTCTTGCGGTCACGTTGCTCATTTTCGCATAATGTTTTATGCACAGCTAAATACAAATGCGTTTTAATGAGCGTCGAACCAGCCGACCAGCTGACCAGCCATGCGGTTAATTTATTATGCAAAACAGGGCTTCACACACACAGTCACACACATACACACACAAGCACAAGGCACCAACAGGACACTCTGAAACTAATAATACGCCATTGTCCTTACACATAACAATTACTTGCACACGGGGCTTACACTTTACCACATCAGCGACTGCTGCTGCTGCTGCTGCTGCTGCAGTGGGTCGTAAAATGCAGCAGCGTAAAGTTCAAAAATCTACATGTTGCAACATAAACGTGGCATACTTTTTGGCGCTGCGCAAACCGAACATGCCTGCGCCGCCGGGCTGCGGGCTTAGAGGTCGCAACTCTGCGTAACTTGACACATTTATTATGGCCAACATGTTGGCCACTTGATTAACACCTTGAGCGCCAGCGAACAGCTCAAATAAATGTAAAATTGCTGAAACTGAAGACCGAGCGCTCGCACATTGCATACCCTGTTAAGTCAAAGAGCCAAGGGGTATACTAAAAGTGCACGATAAAGACATTTTTTTATTTAGAAACTTTTCAAGATTCCATTTAAATTTGTAGGCCAATTTTTAAGCCAATTTAAGATTTTCTTTATACATATAGTTCTGTTTTTTACGACAGATACGACAGATACAGAAAAGATTGGTGTAAATAAGATATTGGCTAAATGGAAAAAACAGAGCTTAAAAAGTACCTTAATAGTACAATGAATAATGTTCAAAATGTTGCAATTTAAACTAAATATTTCCATGTTAAAAGTTGACTCGATAAAAAATTGACGAAACTTTAAATTGAACTTGGTATAATTTTTTATATTAAAGCATTAGCTTAAATTTTTAATTAGTAGATATTCGATTCTAATCTAGGTGTAGACGGTTCAGATTCTGTTCGCCAGCGTTTAGATCACCTTCCGTATTGGCTTCGACAACCACGGTTTTTGTGAAAATGTCGTAGGTGGTGCGATTGTGCTTCACGAACATAATTAGCACGCAGAACGGAAAGAACACGGCTAAAATCATGTTTTTGACAAACGCCCGGAAAAAAGAACGCATAAAACACGGCGGCATGGTGGGATATACCATAGCCCAGATTTGTTCCCGTCGCGATTGGAATATGAATTGCGGTGCGGGCTGGAGGCGAAGCGGCACCACCGCCTCCACATAGATCACACGGATCCTCATCAGGGCCTTGCCGGGCGTGGCGCCATCGTTGTATGCGATCCAAAGGCTCTCGTAGACGCACGTGACGAGCTTCATCAGTAGAGTGATCGTGATCAGATCGGACGACACCGACAAAATGTCCATCGAGAGAACGAACATTGTCATAAACGGGCTTCCATCGTTCAGTGCTTTGGTCAGGAAGCTGGCCTCGACATCGCCGTGGAACAGAATGTAACACAGAAGGATAACAATAACTTTCAATGTGAACACAATGAGTGCGTCAACCAACTCCGCCACGGTGCGCTTCCAGAACGGCGCAGTCAGCATTCGTTCGCCCGCAAATCGGTGGATTAACTCCCGCTGCTCGATCTCCTCCAGCAGGCGGAACGGATTGAAGTGCGGCCGGAGCGCAAATGGGCGTGCCTCCGGCCGATTAAACTGGGGATGGTTATAATTGTTGTTGACTATCATAAAGCTGGGAAACATTTGGGCGGCTTTTAGCTGTTGGGTCCATTCGGACAGACTAGCGAAATAGGTCTCCTTTACGGTTAGCTCTTTGGGCTCCCTATTCCCTGGCGTCGTTTGTCCTTCCGTTGCCATGATTCCTTTGATTTGAAAATATTCAATATCAATTTTAAAGCTAACGTTGTTTAATTTATTTTAAAGATTTCGAGTTTGACTTTTGAAACAAATGTAAAAATATATTTAATTATACGCAATTAATTTTCGAATTTTTTTACAAAATATAATTATTTTATAAAGTGTTCAGTATTCGCAGCAGGCTTTTTGTCGTTGCCAACATGTTTTTTAGTTTTTAAGGAATATTGATAAAACTGTGCAGAAATCTGTCTTTTTGACGCAGACATTTTATACATCAAAGTCGGGACGTTCGAACTAAGGAAATAGAAAATATATATAGTATAGTATAGTATAGTATAGTATATATATATATATATGTGTAAATAATTTTGGGAGTAATTTATTCGATAGAAGTCTTCTAAGCTTAAAGCTACTGCTAACTCAAATATTAAAATATATAGTAGTATATAATAATAGTATAAACATAATTATAATAATATAAAAAATATATATAATCTTCATCATTTCGACAACTGTATTTTTTGTTTTTTTTTTGACTGTAACTAAATTATATTTATTTATAATATTTTCTTTTCATCGGCTTACTGGGTTTTATATATCTCAAAGGTGAGCCTAAATTTTGGATCATTACTCTAGAAATTCACAACCGTTTTTAAAATTTTTACGATTTCCGAAAGCCAATTAATATAATTAATCATGTCACACACATTTTTAGATTTTAATTATAAGTTTTGCAACTATACAAAGATAAAGATTTTTTGACTTTCAAATTTTTAGTTTTATATCTTTACAGGATATCTCGCAGTCATTATGTTGGCCATGGACTTTAAATTTATTTGTTGTTGCAACTAGTTTGTTGTGTGCATTTAATATTTGTGTCATTTTACATGGCTCGTTGGATATGGTCCAAAAGAATATATATATGTGTGGCATATGCACGAGTTTTATAAATCCTAAGCTGGGCTCTGCGTCCCGACTTGGCCCAGAGGAGGCAGCCCGGCAAATGCCGTTGGATTTGCATGCGTGTTGTTGTTGCTCTGCGGGATTTGCAGTTGAGTAAAACGTGCAAGGACGAGGGGGAATTGGGGAGGGGGGGACTATCCAATGCCAATGTGATGCATACTAAACGCAACAGCAACAACAAATACAACTGCAAGAATAACAACGCAACGCGAAATGCTGTGTAACTTGAACGGATTTTAAAAGCCTTTGCCAAAACACTTGTGCAGCAGCAAGGATTACACGGATGTGGCAGTTGCCGATGCAGCTGTCGATTCCAAGAAAAATACAGCTAGAGATTGACAGCATTGCGATGGAGACACAGCGAGATTGAGAGAAATGGGCCTGAGGAAAAACGATTGCATTTCCATGACAATTTTTAGCTGTATTTTTCTTACCCCCAGCAATGGGCTAATAAACTTGTAACTGGAGCAGACTTGGTGATTAACAGAAGCTGATGAAGTTTTTCTTGAAGCTGTTTGCTTAACTTATATTGTGTGTCTTTTTGAATTGCTTCTTTACCCATTCTAAGCAATGCAGTACAGATTTTATGGAATTACATAATTATGTTATTATAATATCTCTATTGCCTATTTACAATGTTATATTTTTATTTCAAATAGTTTCTTTCTTTAAAATATAAAATATTGCTTTAATTTCTTCCGACCATTAATTGTTTTTAGGTTTTGAAAAATAAGAAAATATATATTATAGTTTTTTAGCCTTTTTTTACTAACTGTACTTACACTTACTAAATTCTTTTCTTTAACTGATATTAAGTTTTCTTTTGTTTGAATAAATTTTGATAATATATCATTCAACCCTATTACTCCTTTTTATGTATTTTTTTCGATGTACGTATTAAAATTAGGTTTTTGGTTTAAAAATTTATCTGCTTTGTTTATAACTTTATACTGAAATGTAAAAAATAATTTTTAAAAATTGTTGTTGACATATTTAAAAATATGTATGCATGTATATTTTTATAGCGCGTAATTTGAACTTTTTTTTACTTTTTTATTATACAATTAGTTTTGTGCAACAAATTCAAAGTATTTTCGCTGTTGCATTTAAGCGGTATGTACTGTACTTCTTTTACCATATCTTGTAATTTCCAGCTCAAATACTTTTAAATGCCAGCATTTGTTTTTCCCCTTATCCTAGTCAACGTTTTAGTTTCCAATTAAACTGCAACATATCTCCGCTCCCCACACAAATAGCTTTCAAACGTTGTATCTAGTACATATTTTCGCTGGCATGTTCTATGTTGAGTCCAATTCAAAACTGTTTGAGGCAACTTTTAATTATGTCCTTTGAAAGCGACTCTTTCAGAATGTGAAAGTTCCATTCACTGTTACATTTATGCAGCGTGCTTTCTTTTTGCTCCCTTTACGAAAATTCTATTATCATGCTTTTTGCATTGTTTCAACGATTCCCTTTGAGCTCTTTGGCCAAATGCTCACCATTGTCTTGTCTACCTTCCACTCGTCGTCCGCCAGAGATGGCTCCAAACATTTTTATTTGCTCAACATGGATATACTCCAATTGATGCACATGGTCAACCACTAAGCTCACTCTCTCTTTCGCTCTTCCTCTCGGCCACTTTCCCTTGCTAATTGGTATTTATCTGACTCATTTCGATATCTCCAGCATTATGCGGTGGGTATCACAAAACCTTTACAACAAAACCCAACAGGACATCGAATTTAAAATGAAAACCAAAATATTTGCTACCACATTCGGTTGTGGATTTCATGTGGGTGCTTGTTAGAGCCATGTTCGGCAATTGCTTTTGTTATGGCCTACGCAATATCAAAGTTTCAATTGTTTCGAGCACTGTGCACGGTTTTCGGCTTTTTGGTATTTTGCGTAGTTCCAGCAAGGAAGGGAGCAGGGAGCACAGAGCAGCAGCAGCTGTCATCCAACAAATAAAAAAACTTTGCCGGAGTTGTCATTAAAATCATATGGTGCAGTGGTCAAAAGCTGGCCGACTGTCTGACCGAGAGCCTTGCAACATTTTAAAGTCATCCTCGAAAGTTCAGAAATTGCTGATTTTTCTTCCCCCAACCGCAGAGCAACGCAACGGGGCGACGGCATCAGGATACACTGGAATGTGTGGGCAGAGCTGGTAAGTGGAGTCCTCACATTTCTTACAAAAATATTTCGGCGACTCGAACTTGAAATACCCTTGCAATAATATATAATCTTGTTTTAATAATAATAATTATCGTAATTAATATTTTTATTCATTTCACATTTATTACAATTGTTAATTTTAATTATAACTATTAAATTTGGCCGCCAGTCGAATTTCAAATACCTTTCCATATTAAATGTTGTTAAAACTATTAAATTTTTGTTTTTGTATAAATTTTAAGGGAGCTGTGTAATTATTTTTTTTCTAAAAGCTGCTTTCAAATTGGTAAAAAGTTAAAAAATGTTGAAAAGGGGTTTAATTGTTGGCATGAAAGCATTTCAAAACAGGTTAAAATAGGTATAAAAAAGTAATAAAAAGAAAAGTATTTTAAAAGTGCTTAAACACGTAGTTAACGGTATTTTCAAGTAACGATATCACATCATATTAGCGATAAGCCAGATTCATGAAATCTGTCGCACCTTTAAAGCCAATTTCATCATACCCACTTGCATAGCCAGGGCACTAAAAATGCTATAAAAATAGATGAAAAAGTTTCCAATATCGGGCTGGTGAAAATTCATTCAGTATTCAGAAGTATCTACGAGTATTCCTGGTCTATTCGCTGGCTTGTGGTGGCAGCGTGGGAGGTCAGTGTGTGACCAGTGTGGGTGTGTGTGTGTGTGTGTGTGTGTATTTGTGTGGATGTGAGCTTGGATTGCAGTCAGCTCCAGTGGCCGCGTGCATAGAATTTCATGACGTCATTAGTGTTAATGACATCAGAACTGTGCATAATGCAACGCTAGTTTAAATATTGTTGCCACACTTTGGCTTTGCCTTCTTATGCCCCACATAATGAAAACTTGCATGTTGCAAATGAGCAGCAGCAGCAGCAGCGAAAAAAATGCATAAAAAAAAATATGTATATAGAAAAAAAGTGAACGCTTTTCCATTGAAAATAATGAGCCATAAAGTGCACGCAATTACAGCTGTGGGGTGTGCTGAAAAGTTGTCGGACAAAATATCTAGAAATTGTGTTGCGATGTGTGGCTGGGCCTGCCTTTCATAAAATAGTTGAAAGCATTTTGTGTGTGTGTGTGTGTGTGTGTGTGTGTGTGGGCCTTTTGTCCCTGCTAGTCACGAGCTGTTTTGCCTAGATGCCAGATTGTATTTCACTCAAAGTTCTCACAGAGTTTAGAGCGTAGTTAAGAAAACCGTTTCCAATCTTGAATCATTAATACGAGACATTCAACTTTCAAAGGACCCAAAAACTCTGACCCTTATCTGCTCCCGTTTCATGGCACTCGAAATACATATTTAAATATTTCAACTTTGTAGCTGCAGATTGGTTTTCTGTTCAACTTTTCCAAAGTACAACAAGTGCTCAACTTTGCTCGTTCTTTTGCTCGCTATATATTATATATATTCTTATGTCAACCAAGGCTGCAAAAACTACAATATTGTGAAAATCATTAAACCAAACCTTCAAAAGAACCAGTTGAACAAAAAATCTGGCTCATCGAAACTCGAATCGAACCATTTTTTCTCTTTAAATGGTTTAGTTTTAGTTCAAGGAATATTTATATAATTCTTGCTCTAATTAATGTCTTTGCAGCACATTAAATCTCTGAAATAAGCTGCTGCATTTTTTCCTAAAACCTTTACGATTTATTAAACTGCTGAAAGTTTCCTAGAAATTCACTAGCCTACAAACTTCACTTTTGCGGCCTGTTGTTGCTGTGCTGCTATTAGCCTGGCTAAACTCTTTGGGATGCAACACAAAACTTATTAACACTCATTCTGATAGCTTTAAATTATTAGACAAATAAAACAAGCGCCAAATTGAAATGCGCTACGTGAGCGAGCGAAAAATTATAAAACCCAGCTAAGAACTTGGCCAAAACTTTGGCCCAAAACTTGGCCAGACAGTAAAGAAATGCGAAAATATGTAAGAGTGCCTAAACATGTGCTAATGTGACTGACTGGGAGATACCCTGTATCCAGGCTACATCTAAGCCCTCAATATACATTTAATTTAGCATTTTAAATTTTATTTAGCTTCTGAATTTTTGTATTTGTCACCCAAATGTGTTTTTATAAAAAAAAACGATGCTTTTAAAATTGGGGATATATTCCCATATTAATGTTCCCTAAGCCCTCAATAGACATTAATTTTATAATTTTATTTAATTTTCTTTAATTTGTATTTAGCTTTTGTATATTTGTATTTGATACCCAAAAGTGTTTTTATACAAAAAAAGTAGGCTTTTAAAATTAGGAATGTCCGCACAGCATTTTTCTATTAATTTATTTTGTTTTTTTTAATTTTATTCAGCTTCTGTATTTTTGCGTTTAGCATCTAAATGTTTTTATATCAATAAGAGGAGGCTTTTCAAAATGGGAATATATTCCCTAAAGGCGACATAATTTTTTAATCTGCTTGGATTTAGTATATTCCTGAGTTATGAGCAGAACAACTTGGTAGAGTTATTGATAAGTTCAAGTAAACTTAATCTGCGTATGGTAAACACAAAATGGCTAGAATAAATAAATATGCTTAAAAGTTCCTACACTGCAATATGCCCTACATTTTAGCCAGTATCAATACAGGGTATAACAAGAACTGGCCAACAGGAAATGGCCAACAGCAAGTTGTTGGCTGTTGTTGTTGGTCTTCTGTTTGCTGGTAATTGCAGTTGTTGCTGCTGCAGCTGCAGCCGAAGTTCCCCGCGCGCGAAAATTGCCAAAGAAGCCGACAAAGAAGAAGAAGTAGAAGAAGAAGTAAGAAGCAGCAGCAAACAACTGAAACAGCAACAACTTTAAATGAGCGCAAAGGCAACATTATGACAGCTTCTGGGCCAAGTTGTGCCACAGCAGCCGCTGCTCCTCTTCCTGTTAGTACTGCTGCGCCTGTAACTGTAACTACCCCCCCAATCCTCTCGCCTGCTGTTGCACTCCAGCTCCCAATCCGTTTTGACCGCCCCGCTAAACTTTGTTGCTTTTGTTTTGTTCAATTTGCGCCGCGGGCAGCCGCACAAATTAAATTGGCAAGAGCTTCACGAGGTGTTGGCCCATTTACAGTTTTTTTATGGCTAGACACAAATACAAATACGCATACATATACATGTGCATACATATGTATATATGTATATTTGTACACGTGCAGCTTCTCGCCTTATCCGTTGATGGTTTTTGCATTATTTTATACATATTTTATGGTATTCGAACGTATCCTTTGCATTTTTCATTACCATTCAACCAATTGGCTGCTTTCCCCAAAGGATGTCGACAACAACAACAACAGCAACAACAACAACGGCAGCAGGCGACAGCAAGGACAGTGATAAATAAATAAATTTTATATTGAAATCAATAATGTATTTGGGTAGACGCAATCGCAATCAGTTAAATTTTGGTGTGTGTGGAGAGGGGTGTAGGGGCAGGGGGGCTAGGTGCCTAAGTGGTTGCTGATGAGCTGCCATTGATGTTGCCATGATTGCCAGTATTAACTCATAGCACATGAAATTACAGATGTACAGCCCTTTTTTTCCTCGCAGACTTCCGTGCCGCAGCTGTTCGAGCGGAAGCCATTTTTTTTATGCGAAAGGGTTTTTTGGGAAAACGTAAAGAACAATTGAGTTCAATTATGCGCTTCAATTTAAATAAATTTAATAATTTATAAAAAGAATATAAAAAATATTTAATTTGTGTAGCTTCCAAGAATTAAAAAAGTTATTACCACAAAACAAATAAAATTTAATCATTATAGAGATGTTATTTTTTGGTTTATTAAATTTTTTTTGTTATTATTAATTAAATTAGTAATTTTTTAACGTTGTTAAGAAAATATTTCGGTTTACATGGCTAAAGCAGATTTCAGTTAAACGCAACAGCTATTTGATTTTCCCAAACGATGTTTTAAGTAAATAGAAATTAAATATTTTTGATATTTTCATAATAAATAAAATGTGTTTTTTTTATTTTGTAGGTTTTATGTTTATTTTTCGTACACTCGCCACAAATGAATGTATAAAGCGAGTGGCCCGATTATAGTGAGAATATTCGATAATCATAAACTTACAAATTACTTACGTATTGCAAATAATTTTATAAAAAATACTTTAATTGATTTTTATTACATTTTCTTTGACAGCTTTTTAATTTAATCAAGCGAGTAACTTGGTTAAATTTTTTAGCCGTCATCGTGATGTAATATATACATACAATCATATAGAACAGACTATTATCAGGTTAAAATTTGTATGATAACATTTTTATAATAAAATGCATTTATTGATGAAAAACTTTATTGGTCAACATGATTTTATGATAAAAAATTTGAACATTATTATTTTTTGTTTCAGCATAATAAAAACGCAATTAATTTGTGACAGGATCCAACAACATGGGATAAACCTTTTTTACGTGTTCAAAGTGAAACAGAAACTATTTTAAAATCTGAAACGTGTCGCGTGTAATCTGTTAAAATCCACGTCACGTGCGTGTCAAAAATAAAAAGACGAAAATATAATAAAAGAAAAACAAAAAAGGAACAAAGAGTGAAAACTGCCAAAAGGTGCACGCAAGAAAAAAAAAGAGGAAAAAGCCCAAAATAACGAACGTATGTCGAACAACAGTAAGCCAAACAAGCAAACAGAGGGAGGGGAGGGGAGAGGGGAAGGGGGGAGGGGGGGGGGCAACAAGCGACCGCCATTTTGGTGCATTTCGTGTATTTTTAATTAAACCCAGCGACAATTTGACATCAATATCGAAATTAAGATCTTGCAGTGCTGGCACAGCAGCGTCAGGAAACGGGGCCAGCCTGAAAAATGGCGGGGGAAACTTATGCCCACATACCAGATGGGGCCTGTTGGCACTTCAGCCAGTTGCAGTTGCCGGGAAAACATCCGCTCGGCTCATACGACGGATATCCGGCTGCAACAATTTACACAATTTTGTTTTGTCATTTTCAATTCTGTGCATTGCGTGTATTTCCACGCAGTGGGCGTGGCGGGTCAGGGCGGATATTGATGTCAGGACATGTGCCGGAGCCGTATACGTTGTGTGTGTGCCTAATGGGTCCTGGCGCTGCAGGTCCTTCAAGCCCGCAACCAAAGATACGTGCATAAATTGACGCGGCAATAAAACATTTGCTGTGGGTGGGAAGAGAGGGGTGTCGGATAGGGCAATAGGGGCAAATGCCAACGGCATTTGCGAGTAACGGCAAAATAATTACTGACTCTGCAAGTGACACAAAATGTGACATCAAAATGCAAAAACTGTTCTCGTGCAGGCCTTGAAAAAAGCGAAACTTAATGAAACACTCTAAAATGCTGCCAAAAGCCACAAAAATGTTAAAAAGAGATAACAAAATTTTTTAAACAGAAAAATGTTTTCTAAAAAGCAATAACCAAGGTAAAAGTTCAAAGGAACCAAAAAATTCACTTTGGGTGCCGAATATTTTGAACTCTAGGAGATCTTTAATTAAAAATATATTCATCAGTTAATTAAAAATATATTTATACTTGAATTTGTATATAATATTCCGATAGTACATACTTAGATTTGGTCAACAAAATGAGTGTATGTTTTTAGTCGAATTTTATATAATCCAAACGAACAATAATATAAAGTATATATATACTAAGTATATATATATTTTTATTTAGCGTTTGATAAAAATTCTATAGTTTGTAAAGATTATTGTTAATTTCACAATAAAGGAGATAACTTAAGGTAAATTTTAAATACCATAATATCTGACTGATTGGACTAATTAGTAAAATTAATTTTTTTAAATATTTATAAATTATAAATTTATAAATTATATATATAAATATATTACATCAATATAGCCCCCAATTGCTATCTTCAATGCGTCACAAAATTCATAATCAAACTAAATGACTCTCACAAAATAAGTTCAACACACAAATGGTTTAAAAAATAAACATGTCAACCGCCATCGAGTGGCAATGACAAAATATATGTACATATGCATGTTGCTTGATTTTTTCTACATATTTAAAAACACACATTTCAAAAATGTTTGAAAGAGCGGTCGGGAAGGGCGACTAAAAGCGTTAACTGGCAACAGCTTGTGTAAAATCAAAGTGAATGTTGCCATAGAAAACTGTTTTTTGAACTCAATTAAAAATGCATAAACGATTATGAAAGTGCTGTGGGTTGTGAAGAGTAGGAGGCTTATCGAATTAAGGTCTACTTTGATATTGGCAGCGCATTGAACTTCTATATGAATGAAGCTCTCATGCTAAGCTTAATGAGACTCAACTGTGAATATTTGAATAGTATGTTAATACATGAAATACTTGGCGTGTAACAGATTAAAACTCGAGATTTATGCAGAACTTTAAAAATATAATTTTTAATTAATTCCATAATTACCATTAAATCAAATTCAATAGAAATAGTTTTAACAGAAAGCTAATATTTATTAACTAACATGCCAAAAAGTATGCTTCAAAAAATGATTGGTGAATTTAAAAAGATTAAATTGTAAAAATATTAGCTTAACACTTTTCGTGAATAAAAATGTGCTTGCGATTGTCAAGAAAGATGATTTGCCTGTAATTTAGGCTGCAGGCTAAGCTTAAAGCTGCTAAACGCATAAAATGTTATTAAAAATGCGTAACATACTAAAATAAACATCGACGAGGACAGAGAGAGAGAAAGACACACAAATACAAACATAAACAAGCCGCAACATAAATAAAAATAAAACAAAATGTCGGCAGCGGAGCAAGCAAAATGGGCAAATGAATAAAAATGATTGCGGCAATGAAGCCTAAAGGAGACATGCGGAAGACGAACGCGTGCGAGGCAATAAAGCAACACATAAGCCGCACTAGTGGTGAGAGTGAGCAGATGAAACACATACAGATGTACGAACATACATTCGCAGTGTTGAAAGTTTTAAATTTTTACGACTTCATTAGAAACGCATGATGAGCAATAATGATAGCGCACAGCGGGAGACGGAGAGCGAGAGCGAGAGAGGGAAAGGGGGAGACTGCCCGCAGCTGTTGCGAACGGCGAGACACTCGCAATGCCCAACTACAACTACTGCGACGCCAGCAACAACAAACAATAACCGCAAAACCAAAAGAGCCAGCCACAAACGCAAGTAGTCGCAGCAACAGTGGGAGAGAGCGGGAGAGAGCGGGTGTGAGCAGCAGCAAGTAGCATGGCAGAGACAGAAGGACAAGCACAAGGCGGAGTCGGAGGCGTTGGCGTCAGCGTCAGCGTCGGCGTTGACGTTGCCGCTGGCAGAATTACCACAAAATGAAGGAAGTGAAGCAGCTGGAAAATTACTCCGCTCACTTTATGAATGAGTGTCGTTTAAGTGGCCGAATGTGTGACTTGAACAGGGCGGCAAAAAGCTCAGAGCGTGAGTTAGAGCAGTCAGATGTGGTAGGGAGCGAGCGAGAGAGCGACAAGTGCTTGACTGTAATGAAAGTTTAAATTGTTTTTGCTTCCTGAATGCTTAGGCAAATGTGTAACAACATGAGTTTGCCTTTTGGCTTGTTGTTTTTGGCATTTGGCTAATAAATTTGGTTTTCGTGAAGAAAAAATAAATAAACATTTCGAAGGGGGCACAAAGTCTGTTCTGCGATAAAGTTTATCATAGACTCTATGGGTGTGTGAAGTGAGTAAATAACATAAAGCATACGTACACAAATGTAAAATGGTTAGAATGAAATAGAAATGTTTAGCTTGTGATTGTGACTTTGCTGCTATTTCCAAAACAAAAATGCAACTGTTTATCTAGCAATTTATGCCGTGTGCATGTTTCCCAGTAAATAAATAAATGTGAAAGTGTTTGTCTGCATACGTAATGTAAAATGTAAAAATGTTTAGCATGATATAACTGAAATATTTAAAGATTGATAGCTATGCTAAACTTCTTACACTGTGCTTGCATTTCCAACACTGGAATATAAATGATGATAGCTTTAGTTTTAATTAAGGCAAATATAATTTTTAATACATTTTTTATTTCAGAGCTTTTAAAAAATAAACAAAATAAATTTAAATTTTTTTAAACAAGTTTGCCTTTACCTCTATAAGTAAGGTTTTATAATTGTAACTTTAAGCCAATTAAAGTGCATATTTTGTAGTTATTTATTTTAGTTTTAATAAGAAATAAAAATGTATTTTAATTCCAAACTTTTTGATTAATATTTTGCCTTTCCCCTTTCGTCAAATTTTGGCATTTATTTAAGACTAAGTTTTTAAGTTTGTATTATTTATCTTTCAATCTTTCAGTCCCACACTGTAAGCACGCCTCTTAATCTAAACTCGTCTCTTAATATTTACTTTCATTAAAATAAATCCAGTTCTTAAGGCTTTGCGATACAAATTTGATTAAAATCGATTTCTAAAAACTTGTTCCTTTCTGAAATCAAAGACAACCGCCACAAATATTTGCCCAAATTGAATTTGTAGAAAGAGGGAAAAATAAAAATACAAACTCAAATGGAAGCCAATAAAATACTTGCTGGACAGTAAAAACAATTTGTCGAGTGCTTTTAGTCTCCTTTTTCTCCATCGACAAGTCCTTGGGCGCCTCCTGTTCAACTTCCCTTCCGTTTCACTAATTTCATTTACCACGCCAGCTGAGCCAGTTGCTGAGGAACTTGTTAACTGGTAATTGATTTCATTAAGTTCTTCTCCGCTCGGTGGCAAAGTGCAAATTCTCTGGCAAGGGCCCAACCATAACATTTACACAATCCCAGACTAATATCGGATGATAGTCGCTGCCATAGAAAATCAACATTGACAACTTGTCGGACAACTTCGGCATATGTTTTTTCTCTCCATTTTTTGAGGGGGTGGTTCCGATTTGCTCCCTAAATAGTTCAAACGGAACAAACAGATTACTTTTATTATTTATTTCTGCTTTTTTTCTGGCTACAATTCTGGCCTGTTAAACAAGTTGCCAACTGATCAGTATGCGGCACCAACAACAACAATTTCCCAACAATTTCCGCTACGGCTGCCTGGGGGTTTCTTTCGGGTATTGATGCAAGGGCATTAGGTTTGCGACTGATAGTTATATGTATATATAATTGTCTTCAAATCTTTTTTAATTTTTTGCTTTGGCTTTAGTTGTATTTATGCGTGTAATTTTTATCTTAATTTGTTCTTATATATATATTTAATTTATTTAATATAAAAGAGTATTTTTGTGCAATGTCCGTCGTGTTGTTTATTTGTTTTGAAATATGGAATATTTTCTCGTCTATACCCTCGTCAGATAAAGTGTAAAAATGGTTGGATACGCCCACTGTGGGCGTGGCAATGCGAATAAATATATTCATTTCCCTTAGTTTTAAAGCTTACCAAAATACCCTTACTTAGGCTATAAAGACTTGTCAATTTACTGTATTTTAATTTGTCCCTAGGATATTACTTCTTATGTATTTTTTATCTTTATCGCCATCTCTGCAATTATCTCGGTTAAAAGCTTTATTTAATTTTAAATTTTTCTCTTCGAGTGTTCCTTAAATTATTTTTAAAGGGCATTCGCGCTTCAGTTGAACACAACCCAACTTTTTCGCATTCGTTTTTGTTGTCCGCTTTGTGCTTGTCGTTTGGCGTTCGTGTGTCGGTGACATTGTTATCCTTTCGTTCGGTTGCTTATCCCTGTCAGCTGGCAAATGGAACATGGCTTTCACTTTGCCGCATCTACGAAATCTGCGCGAAAAGCAAAGAATTTTCTCCGTCTCCCTCTCTCACGCTCCGTCTCTTTCGCTTATCCTTGCCCGTTGCCGAGTGCGCTATGCAAATGTTGAGCTTCATTTATCACCGATGTTGACTTTTATGTGCGCCATAACTTTGGACTCTGGAACCTGGACTTGGGGCCGGACATTGATTTGACTTTGAGTCGCCAAATGTGCTGCGAAGTGGTCAGAATGCGCTCTTGATTATCTCAGCTGCTCCCCTTGGGGACGGGGGGCAGGTAATTCACACTTTGCTGTCACTTCAATCAATTGCATCGGTAATTGCTTGCAGGTGTATTCATTGATGTTGCTGTGCTTCCTTCTGGGGCAAATCGCTCTATTTGCATATAATCAAGCAGTAAGCAAATTAAGGGGGTTTCAACTCGAGTATTTGCCCCCACGTGGCTGCCAGCTAATTTATTGGCCAAATACCTTTTAGTCGATCGGGCTTGGCGCATAATTAAGCGAATCAAGTGCCATAGTTACCTCGGATGGAGCACTTATTATTCAGTTACTCCGTGTCATAGTTTCCACGCGAATTACCTTCGTCTTTTGTGATGTGGTTTCCATTTTATGGCGCTTAATTAACTATGTTCAGCATGTGGTTTGCATTGCGCAGAGGTCGATAAGAAAATAAGGTTTTAAATCGAAATCTTAAACCTATGATATTCGATATATTGTCTGCAAGAAATATATACATACATTTTTTTTGAACTGAAAGAAGCTCTTTTTTCCCATCATGTAGTTTTTTTGTAAGCAGTAGCAGTGTTGTCAAACGCCATGTGAATATTTAAAAAATTTAAAAATAAAAGAAATATTCGGAACTGGAATATCATCTACTAAGTATTTACTTTAATCAGTTTAACAACACTGACTTTTGACATTTGGCTATATTTTATATTAGCCTCCTCCTAGCCTCTAACATTCAGCATTACTTCACGCACTCACCAGACTGCGCTTTAGTTGTATAGTGTTGTAAAAGCCTCAAGGCATATGTTATAATTAATTAACCAATTAGCGCTTGTAAGGGTAGTGTTGTACACGCCTTAAAGCATTTGAAATGCAGGCACTATAAAATTAGCGTCGATTTAGCTTTAAAAAAATTAAAAATTAACATTAGCGAAAAGCTTCTTAAATATATCTTTTCTTCGCTTTCTCAGCGTATATAAACTTTTATTATTTATCGATAGCATTATTAATGCATTGAACACATAAACTAACGGCTTCAGCCGGAATACTTAAGTTCTCCGGCGTCGTTGTTATTTTAATAGCTCGACGGCAGCATTAACTGTTGTTTTGGTATTTTCCTAACATTTGCAACACTTTGTTAAGTGGTACCATTATTAATGCATAGGTTATTTAATATATAACACATGTATCGGCATTCCCTGCAGCACGCACTTGGATGTTAATGTCCAAAAAGCAGGGGTGAAGAATGCGCTACATAGAAGTGCACGACTAGAAGATACCCTGTAAGCAGATGTGCAGTAGTGAAGTTTAATTTGTTATTATTTACATACAATAACTTTTGCCACTTGAAAACAATTGTTAAAACCTTTTAAGTATATAAAGAAGGCGCATTAAAGTGTGCTTGTATACAAAAACTTATTTTCTTTACTTTTTCAAGCAAAATTTTAAATATTTAACTGGCATTTAAGGGTGATTTACTACTTTTATAGTAAAAAAGATATCTAAGTCTAATCTAGTGTGCTCTTATTAAATATTAATTAAATCAAAGACCTTGCACAGCACTTTATCATACCCTTTCATTCGCTATTGAGGATTACAGGGTATCAGAACAAGACGAAACTTGGAAAAAATACCACTAAATAAGTGAAGCTGTTGAGTTTGGGTCGCTCCTACTTGGCCCCGGGTACATATATATACATATATACATATATATACATATATATATATTCCTGCCTGGGCACTCGAGCAATGCGAACTAGAAGACATTACACGCCTCCAAGGCTGCCATAAACTGAAGCCTGTGGCAGCTACTACGTGCCGCAGCTGGCCGGGACACGCACAAAGGGCCAAAACCGGGACACAAAGTTGTTCAATGTCTCAATATTTGGCAGTGTTGTTTTTTGGTTATTGTTATTGTTTTTGCAGGCGTGCGTGAGTTTAGGCCAACACGTAACGTGGTCTGTATGTGTGTGTGTTTTCCAATTAAGCCTAAGAGATAAAACAAAACATGATACCGAGGTGAAAGCCAAAGTTTGTCTTGGCCAAGACAATGGTGTTTGGTGTTTATAATGCCCAAACATGAAATGACACGGCCAACGATTATGGCAACGACTGCGTCATACTCTGTTGACGGTGTAAAAATAACTAAAAAGAAAAATGTCGAAAAAAGGTATCTTTTCTACTAACCTTTAATCTTGGCAATTGTGGCTCCACAAAAGTAGCCTAAATAATAAATATTATATACCCATACCAAAGACGTTATAAATATATTTATTTATTTTGTCATTTTCTAGTTTTTTCAGGAAAAAGAAATAATACAAAGGTATGTGTTTCTTTTAATTTACATTAAAAATGTACTAAGGGACAAGCCCCAAATGGGCGGCGTCGAAAAACCAAAGAATGATGAAGAATGCAGTGCAAAGAAAAGGAAGTCTTTTCAAGGTTAAGGCCGTCTTTATTAGCGGCATCTCTGCTTAGCGGCCTCTGCTTATTTTATATCAGCGGTCAATTAGCGGCATATTTCTTCGATAAGCGGCGATAATTGTCTATTTTTGCTTTTTATCTTTGTAAATAAGTATAAACTGAAGTCTGCTGTCTGTCTGCTGTCAATTATGATTATTAATTAGTAAGAAATTTGTTTAAAATACGTAAAATTGTGGAAAGCCTAGATAAAAGAGATTTGGAGGCACCCCAATGGGGCATTTTAATTGAAGCGCGTAGAGTCGACAATATATATATATAATGTAGAATTAGTTTCCAGCAACCAATATACTCTTTACTCTAGAAGAACACAGTATAAAAAGCGCAGAGAACTTTAGCTTGTTATCCCAGCTACACGCACAAATACTTACACAAACACACACACACACACACGCAATCAGCGTGGAAACTTTGGAGCGAAAAGCGTTGCCTGCTTTTAGGCGCCTGTCAAAAGCCGCTCACATCTATTTGGTTAGCTGCAACCTGTGGACAGCCCCACGCCCGCGCTTTTAACTCGCCACTCAATGAACATTTGCCTAATCTCAGTTTTTCACTTTGGAAAATTGCGCTGCTGTTGGCTTTTTTTTTATTGTTGCGCGTTTCGAGGTTATTATTCAATATTCGCACAAATTGTTCACATAAGCGGATTAGGTTGACACACACACACACACACACACACACACTGCCACCCCGATTGACTTTGTGCAGCTCAAAAACAAGCTATAAATCAGCTTAAATTTACACTTTGCCTCTGACAAATGCAAAATACAAAAGTAAAAATACAAAATCTAACAAACGCAATTTTTTCTTCAACTCAGTTCAAATATTTTCAATGCGATGCGTTTGTAATCGATATCAAAATCCGCTTAGCTTCACTTTATTTATTTTTGTTTTATTTCCTTGCTTATAGTATTTTTCAAGGCGTTGACAACAAAAAACAAATTCATTGTAGCTGTCCTTTGGCTTTGCCTATTGTCTGCCTGTTTGTTGCCAGAGCATGCAATGTGAGCCTCTGGCTCATATATAAAACAAGTGCTAATGAAGCAGAAACTGAATATAACATCAAGCATTCAAATTTTATCAGGTGGTAATTTTATACTTTACAAAAAAATATATACACATAAACTTTAATGTTTTTATGCACAGAAGATGCTTTCTAAAGGTCTAGATTTTTTTGACTATGCCAAATGCTGGTAAAATTAAATTAATTTAGTTTAATGTTTTAGTTACTTCAGCGAGCTAACCAGGGAATTTCAAAATTTCACAATTTCAAAAAAGTTAAGCATACGCCCCATACGTCAATAGACACAAATTTTTATCTTTTATATTCTTTTAAATTCCGAATCTTTTAGATCAAGATATACCAAATTAGTAAACATAATTAAACGAAATATATTATAATAATACCGAAAGAATCGGATAACACTCGCTTTCTCGACTGCTTATAATAAAGTAAAAATTATAAATATTAAGGCCAATGATTGAAATAATGTCTGGCGCATGACGCATTTGGAATAGGTTTAAAGAGCTTTTAATTTTCGCCAAAGGAGCTCGCTTTCGATATGACCCCAATGAGTCGTAACTCTGGCCAATTTATTTCTGGTCAACTCAGGTGCTTAACGTGTTTTTAATTATGTTTCAACGACAGGCTCATTACACGAGAGAGGGAGCTGCACATGAGTTAAACAACGTATGAGTGCCCATGATTAATGTATGAGTAACCAAAGGACGAGAGGACGACAGGACGATAGGACGATAGGACTATACGACTACAGGAAGCGAAGGGACTGAGTATCAGCTACCTATGATAATAACCGAAGCACACCTGCTAGTGTGTGTGTATGTGTGTGTTTATCACGTATACGGACAATGACGTAAGGCGTTAGGCGTAAGGCATCTACGTAACGAGAGAGCGCGATAAAATTGCGGAAGCGCAAAGAATGCCGATGGCATCGCCCCGCCGTGAATGATGAAAATGTCTCCTTTTTTGCCATGGGCCAACGTCGACTTTTCCATCGCCTTTGTATGCCCACACATGCGTTGCCCGCACTAAGGAAAACGTTAGGAATATGCGAACAAGGGGGGGGGGGGGGCATGGTGTAAAAATGTTACTCACCTGTCAGGCAGCCAAACAAGGTAAACGCCTCTGCCATCAGGCCAACCATATGGGACCCTGGCTCCGTGACACTCTCATAAACGATTCAGATTCCGTTGGCCCCCCACTTGGCCCCCACTTCCCTGCTGCTTGTGGACTATCTCTGGCTTAACCTTGTCGTTGGCAGCAGCATTTTGGCCCCGGCCCGGCATATCCGTTGCGCCGGATAGCGACTGCCTTCAGTTCCGCCGAGCTCTTCATACGTAAATCGGTTTGTCTTACGGCTGCCTGCACATGCGGCTTGCCAAATGTCGCTGCATTTGTAGAACTTCTTATTCTCGGCAGCACACGACGAAGCGTCTCAAATAGCACAGGAGTCAAGTTGAGGACGTTCCTGAATTGAGTAGCTATTTCATTTCGCCTGGTTCAATAACAATAATCACATAGATCTTACTTAAGAATATAAAGCTGCTAATATAATATATGGTAATATGGGAATGTAGTATCATCATTCGCTCATCTTCAGTTCCCTTCCATTTCCATATTTTATTTTCATTTATCTTTTTACTAATTAGAAACATTTTTATAGCATATATTCTGGCAATATTTAAAAACAGAGTTTTACTTTATAAGAAAATCAAATAAAAGATAATCTGAATGTTACTGTTTGCCTTATTAAAAAAATTCCTTTTATTTAAAGTGCTTTTACATATTTTACAACAAAATTTTTTTTACAAAATCAGTTTTAATTTAAATTCAAATTAAAGATCCTTTATCATAATTCTAGACATCCCATAATCCCAACAATATTCAAATATTCCTTTCGTACGATAAAATTAAAGCCAAATAAATATTCAGTTATGTTCCTTTGAAGATTCCTTCCTTTCTTTGCCACTGATTTCACTTTTTCAAACCAGCGGAATTAAAATCGTAAATAATTTGCGGAACGGACCGTTCAAATATTTTATCTCCACGCTGAAGGTAAGGCAAACGAGCATGACACTTTATACACTTTTTTTATGTTATGCTTTATGCTCATGTTTACCCAGACAAACCGCCCCAAAACACCCTCCAGCCAACGCATCCACTTACCTTCATATAATTTAAAGTGCCTGCCCTGCGTTGCCCTGGTTTTGCTTTTTATGATGTCTCACTTTATCTTAAAAAATAAAATACACAAAAAAAAAAATGACAAAATTAGCGCAACAAACTCGTGTCTTACGTGTCGTATGCGCAATGTGCCGAAAGTTGTTGAGCTTGTGCGAGAGATGAGAATGTTAAGTCGTTTAACCTACATGCTGCACATTAGAGTATGCGTTGAGTACTTGGCGCTTGACAGATTTGATGAGCCCCCCTCTGCCCCGAACCCAACTGCGCCCCTTTAAGCAATTACATTAAGTATGCGCCGTGTTGTGCAGAGTTTGTCCTTTGCCACGCAACTTTTTCAGTGTTTGTTTTCGTTTTTTACAATTTTTCTTTTTCTGCGTAGAATAAACAACAATATTTCGCTTTTGGTTTTGTAATTGTTTTTGCAATTTTTATTTAACGTAAATTAAAACGCATTTCAATTTATTACGTATACGCTCTGTACACGGGCAAACAAATATAGAATACTTGTATTTGGATTTTGTTCTTTTTTTATTTTTCTTCTCTCGATTTAGGATTTTGTTTTGTTTTTGTTTTTCCTTTGATTAAACTAGTAAAATTCATTTACACACAACAACAACAAATAAAACTCATCAAAATTAACAATTAAATATAAAAACTAAAACGTATTTAAAAATTTTCAGATGGGTTGTGAACGATGGAAATGAACAAAAGGATAAAAACATGGGTCAATTAAATGCTTGTTTTTGTTGCGGTGTGTGTGTGTGTGTGTGTGTGTATGTATGATAACTAGAAATACATGTTGGTTTTTTAGCATTTCAAAGCATAGAGAATAGAAACGTTTTTAAAAGATAATTTTTAAATTTTTCCGTTTGGCATTCTAAACTTTAAATAATGATATTATATACACTTAAATTTGTTGGTTGTTATAGGTATTTTTGTTTACTTAAATTTAGAACTAAAACTAATGATAACATTTTCTCTCTCCCGCTTCGCCTTCTTCTTCTTCTGTGCCTTTGTCCTAGTGTTCGTAGCAGATACTGAGCTTTGTTCTTTTAAGGTTTAAATCTTTGCATAGTTGAAATTTGCTTTACTTGCGATTGTACGGATTCTATCTAGATGAATAGTGGCTGCTTCCAAAGGTTAATTGACTTGAGGAATGTGTTGAAAATTGAGTTGAGTTGGGTTGCGTTCAGTGTTGGTTAATGCAAATTAACGTAGATGTTTTAAGCAGCTTGCCAAAGGTTTTACGAGTACATGCATATTACATATATGTATTTTTTTTTAATATATTTTTTAAATATTTCTTTACATATACAAAAAATTAATCAGTCTAAGTACGTGTTTTCTTGTTTTTGTTTTTTATGCATCGTGTTGGAAAGGGATACATATATAGATATACCAATGCTAGTAATCATTTTTAGCCGCAACGGCTAGACTTATACACATCCAACTTTAACTTAAATATGGTATAGTTGAAACTTATTGTTGTTTTGTATTTCCTTTCATATATAAACCATTTCTTGTACTTGTCGTATCTATGTGTGTGTGTGTGTGTAGTTGAGTATGTATGCGTGTGTTCGTGGCTAACACAAAGAAACCACATGCAACATCATTATCGTTATCATCATCGTCATCAAGTCCGAGTAGCTGTAAATTATATATCACGACCTTCGCTCCCAATTCTTAATTTGCCAGCAAAACGTGTTTTTTGTTTTTTTATCAGAGAGCTTCAATTTCTGTTACTTTTTTCACTATTTAGTTTGTCGAGCCTCGTTGCCAACTCTTCTCTCACGCGTATTTGGTAAAGGCCCAGCGCTGAGTGGCGAGGGCCGAATTGCAGCGCTGGGCACTGATGCCCTGCTCGTTGTGATCCCGCGTGTCCAGGCACACGTTGATCTTGTTGTGCCGCACGAGGCCGCCATCGCGCATTATCCAGCGTTGGTTTTCCGAATCGTCGCACGATTTCAGCACCACCTGGGAGCCGCGGGCGAACTGGACGAGCGTTAGGCAGAGATCATCGTGCTTGATCTCGCCGCGCTTCGAGTAGGCCCATTCCTGATTGCCGCCCGTATTGTGGCAGGGGAAGAGACCTGCGGGGGTTAATCCAAATGGAGAAACATATAGGGTAGTGTTGTAAAATGAAAAATATCAAATTAGCAACGTTTCCTCTGATGTTAGATAAGCAGCTTTGTACTCTGCTAGTTATATATGAAAAATAAGCCATGTATCTGTATTGCACAGTGTTGCTAAATGCTGTTAAGATACAGTGCCAGTGTTGGTTAATTCGAAAAAAAATTTGATTTTATGCACGCTATTAAGAATCTTTCACTTTTTTTATAATTTCTAACAATTGTAACTGTAACTGTTGAAAAATGAACTTATAAACATTAAAAGTATTGAGTAATGTTCATTAATTCATTAATGTAAGTGTTGCAAAAGGCACTTTTAATGCATGTTAGCTTTATAACTCATGAGCTTGTAATTACTAAGCTTTTTAAGAGTAATTATTATTATCTTAAAAGAAATAATAAACTGGAAACTTTCTGAAAGTTCTACCAAAGGCCTCTCATTTTTTTTAGAAGTTTATCTGGGTAAAATAATATTATATATAAATGAATTATATTTACTTCATATATTTGTTGACAATTTCCTCTTTAATGACTTACCCACAGTGCCGTCTATTAGATGACCCATTGTATCCAAGCATTCGGTCGCGTCCTGTCTAAACTGGCCCACATCCTGTGGCTCGGGCGCCTGCAGATCGGGATAGACGTTCTCCAGATACCACTTGAATGGTTTGCAGTGCAGTTTCTCCTTCAGCGCCAGGCGATCATCGATGCTGAACGGATGAGGAAGAAAGCAACAGAAAGCAGATTAGATAAGTTAAAGAGCGGCTTCGCTGCCCGCTTGCTGATCACGCACTTGCCAAATGGAATGTTCTTGGCCAGTGGCACCGCGTTGTAATAGTGCTGCTTGTAGTCGTCCATCCAGACCTCGGCGGCGCGTCGCGTGTTCCGCGCGAAGACATTGCCGCTGCCGCCGGGGAAGGTGTACGGATGCCGCTTGCGGAAGACGTGGCCCACGCGGCTGCAGGGTATGATTTCCAGGCTGCCGCCGCATTGCCACACGCGGAACGAGATCTCCAGATTCTCGCCGCCCCACACGTCCATCTTCATGTCGTATTTGCCCAGCTTGTTGAAGTAGGCCTTGTCGATGACGAAGAGTCCGCCCGCTATCATGGGCGTCCGTATGGCTGTGGTGGGATCGTTGTGGCGGGCCGTACGCTCGGTGGGACTGAGGTACTCCCACTTGAAGATCAGATTCCAATCGAAGCCGCCGCGCAGATCGGCCGAGGCGCCAATATACTGAAAGTTGTCCATGCTAATCACATCGATGACCGGGCAGACTACCCGGGTGGGATCCTCGCGCACGCGTTCCAGCAGCGGCTCCAGCCACTGCTCATTGCACTCCACGTGGCTGTCGAGGAAGGTCAGGACGCTGCTAACGGCGGCATCGGCGCCGCGTACCCGGGACCGGACCAAGCCCTCGCGCTTGTCGTTGCGGATGATGCGCACCTTGTCGATCTTGGCCAGCTCCAGGCCGTCCTCGGCTAGAAGGGGCGGGAGACAAAGTTGAATTTCGATGTATTATTCAATTTTATTCATTTTTAATGTTTGCTAGATTTTCCCCTCTTTAGAATATTTGAGCATAAGATTTTTAATTTATTTAACTATGTAATTAAATTTGTCTTCCTTAAAAATATTTGACCATAAGATATGCTAAAGATTTATTTCTTGATTAATTTATTATTTAATTAAATAATCAACATTAAATTATGTTAGTAATGGAAACTTAGGTACTATAATTCTCTGTTTGTTTTATGTAGAATTAAGTTGACTCTTTAGAATTTATTAAACAGCACGTAAACCTTGAAAAGGTGGAAAGTTAAAATTAGCTTAACCCTTAAGTGGCCTTAAGTAATGAATGCATATTCAAATATACAGAAGACACAAATGTTGAAGGAATTTTTTATAAGCTATCAGTTTATTCCTTTTTTTAAGATTTCACGGCTCTAAAGTTCAACAATAAATTACAATTTTCTAAGCTCTTTATCAGCATCGGATTGATTTGACTGTTCGTATTTTATTAAAAGTATATATTTAATTTTTATTTGCAAATAACTACTTCACGGCACTTAATCCTATTAATGAGCTTAAGTGTATTTCAGTTCGGATTATGTATCGCAATTTGGTAAAGTAAGAAACGTATTTTAAAATCCAAAAATAATTTAGCACTGGTTTGGGGTCAATATTTAACTGTCTCAAAAACAGTGTCTATAAAATCAGAGAGACATTTTTACTACAAATTTATTAACTGAAAATTATAACTATTTTTTCTCATAATTTAGCATGTCGATACATCAGTTATCAATCTATTTTTATATAATCTACAAACAAAATCGAAACATGAGAAATTTAAGCGCAAGTTGAAACTATCTCAAAAAGAATAAAAAAATGGAAAAATTGTGGCTTAAAGTTATTAAACTTTCATAAATCGGAAAATATCTGATTAAGTATTAAGTATGTATTTTATAAAACTATATTTAATTCAAAAGAAGCGCAAATTATAGCAAAAAAAATATTAAATATTAATATACTTAAAATCATAGATTTTATTAGGTTATTGGTACAAGTACTTACGATGATCACTGTAGTCGTCCACCAGCACAATTTCGCGTATCAAGTGCTCGGGACTGCGATTGAGGACGCTGACGATGGTGCGCAGCAGCGTCGACCTGGCCTCGTTGTGGAAGGTGATGATGACGCTCGTCTCGGGCAGATCCTCGCGGTACTTTTTCGTGCGGCACCTGAAAGCAAAGTAGGGTTAGGTGGAGGCTGAGCTATGGTCGACGAGGCACCTACATGGGATTCCTGGTGTCGGGTATCTCACGGTTGCTGGGCAGCGCATCGCTGGCCTCCTGGTTGAAGCGGTTCCTGATGTACGGATCCTCGCCGCTGCGCAGCGCGCCGCCCCGTATATAGCCCGCCTCGTCGAAGTACTCGACCTCGCTGCCGCCGCCGGCGCCGCCGCCGCCGCCGACGGAGAGGCGTCCGCCGAGGCTGCCGCCGGTGCCGCCGCTGCTGCCCTGGGAGGTCTCCTCCAGCGCCACAATGCCGTTCAACTTGAGGCCGTGCACCGCATTGCGCTCGAAGTCCTTCACGGAGCCGATTAAAATGACATTGCCACCGGGATCGTCGGCCCCGCTGCCCCCAATGCCGCCAGCGATGCGGATGCCCGAGTTGGCCGCCGGCGCCCATTGCCGGGCTGTCGATGCGCCCGCCGAGACATCGTCCTGATACTGCTGCACGGCCGTGGCCACCTCACGTAAGCGCAGCGCTCGATTTTCCACCTAGCAGAGAGAGAGAGAGAGAGAGGGAATACGTTGCCCCATTTAATTTATTTCTTTAATCTGCGCCACTTTGTTGACGCCGCCAATGCGGCCATAACTCAACCCAACTGAGGGGGGGGGGGGGGGGTTATGCAGGTTTCGAGCGGTTTACAAGTTGCGAAAAACAAGAAAAACTTTGGAGTTTACACTTTTGCAGCCGGAGGCTGACTTATGGCTCAAAGCGCACAGGATAACACAATAAAATGGTTGCCAGTTTCGTGTTTTGTTTTGAGGATTCATAATCTATAAAACGGCAAAGGTGCCGTAGCCTGACCCAGTTGTAGTTTCCTCAACGGAAAAAATACGCATAACTAAAACTAGTTCTCGTAATAATCATTTCTCGAATTATGTAAAATAATCTTCCTATCTGCGTGGAAGCTGTATTCATTTTATCGAAGTTTAAAATTATTATTAAAAGAGATTTGTCTAATATCCCATATAAACTCTCTTAATATCTAGCAAAACATAATTTAATTATCAATGGCAGAAATTGTCTGAGCATCATATAAAATATTGACTAAAAATAAACCATAAATTAAATATTAAAATATTTCCTTTGTATATTGTACAAAATTCTTTGTATATCAATAATCTAATAGTCTTTATAAACTTTAATAATAATTTGCAGCCTCATCTCCATTATACAAATTAATCTAAGAAATATATGAAGAATTGAGTAAATTATTTAAAATAACTTAAAATTGTTTGCAAGAATAATTTATATCTTAAGGGAAATCCAAAAAGAAGAAGGAGCACTCCCCTACTGGGTATTCTTTGAATCAACGATATGGCTTTTCTTGGAATTTGATTTAAGCAACTGTAAACAGAATCCAGCGACGAGTTTTCTAGAGAATTTTTCGACGCACAAATAAGTCGTAATTGGGACTTAATTGAAAATGTAAGGATGCCCACGAACGTGGCAAGCTGTCGCCCGGATACGTCAGTATATGGTCTAGATATACTTGCGGCTTTAAAAGTATTAAAAGGTTGTGTTTGTTGCACACAAGACGAACCGAACAAATAAATAACTAAATAAATAAATATTTTCAGTCAAGATCAATGAAACGTACTTTTATGTATATTGTAAAAACTATGTGAGCTTAAATAAATTTTTAAGAAGCACATGAAAGTTGATAAAGGGTCCAGCTTGGATCTGTCAAGTTTGCCAAACTTGTTGGAAAATCTCAATCACATGGCCAAAAGCCCAAAAAGCCGAAAAGGGTAGCAGCTGTTGAGCACTTGGCAACTTTGAAAACTTCCTTGTACAGATTCCAATTGGCGGCCATTCGGTCTTTAAGTTTGATGAGGAGGCAACGCAAACTTTTGGGATTAAACTAATGATGCACTGCCACTGTTGTTGTTGCTGCTGTTTAAAGCCATTAAAAAGGGGCGAAGAAGTGACCAACTGGGCCAATTTCTCGCTCTCTCACTGGGTAGTAAAAAAAATGAGTCGGTTATTTGGTCAACAAGACTTGATTATTAATCGCCTGCAACATTTAAATCTATTTGTCAAGCTTTTTCTATCGCCAACTCCGATTTATAAGTTAAAAGCAAAATAAGAAAAATACTCGTATTGCAGACCTTCATTTGTTACACGCTGCGTATGCGTGTTTTTAATTTGAAGCCAACTGCGGCACGTTTTAAATTCAACTTCCGTTTCATTTGACTAGGTTTTGGTTTGCCATTTCCTTTCGATTTACATGAGACGTGCGACTTTTAGCGCCATTTTGAACGCAATTTTTATGCGTTCCGAAAGAGCGCCAAACCCATGTCAAGAGGGCTTTCAGCACATTCAACACGAGACGCGAAACTCGAGACTCGAGACTTTTGGCCCTTTCTTCGGGCAACGTGCCTGCATTGCTAAATATTTAACATGCTCTTAAGTGTCAAATTATGTGAGTTTCTGCATTATTTTCAATTGCGAGGAGGATATGAGTCCAAACATTGACTTTCGATGCTTTCTTTCTTTCCATTAAATACTATGTCTACATTCAAGTTGAATTCGAATTTGAAATCTATTGTGAATTTAAATTTTTAAGAGTGTGTTAGGTTTTGTTTTCATTTTAAAAACCTTAAATGAATTTAAATATTCCACAAGGAGAGCATGATTTAAATTTAGCCAAGCTTATCCAACCAAGAAGGCTTCTTTAATTTATTTTCGATCATATTATTCACATTTATTTATTTACAGATGGATAACTCCATTAAATGCATTTTCTGAATTAAGCATATTTCGCATTCTACATATGATTGTGTTTGTTTATGTTACACATAATATTCCGAGCATATTATTATTGTTATTGCATCAACCTGATGGTTTAATGCCTCTGGTTATTAACATTAATTACGAGCCGGGCTTGAGCTGCTTTTGGCTTTTGTGCATTCACTAAATGATGGACGGGCTAAAGAAATGGTAGAACAAGAAGCAGAACAACACGATGTGGTGTATAACAATGCAGTCTGTGTAACGTGCAGACAACAAAAGGCAAAAACGGGCTTGGACATGATAAACGAAAGCTGCAAGCTGAACGCCGAAGATTAAATACCCTAGTCAACGAACGAGGAGAATCTATTGTATAGGTTACTATTTATGTTTGTCGATTATGTATGTTGAATTTAAATTTGACAATGACAAAGCCAACTCATGCCATATTCACGTTACCCGCTGTAGAGGGTAGAAAAACCGGCTCACACTGCGTATACGCAATGCCTCAGCCCTGAAATGGGATGCAGCTTATCGCAGGACGCACCCTAAGATATATGTGGGCAGGTATTGAAGGTGTACTCCCACTCCTGCCCCTCCCTGCCTCTCTCAGCACCTTGCCCCCTCTGACCACTTGCCAAGTAAATGCCATTGACAACAGTTTCAATTTTGCCTTTCGATTTGTCGCTTTTGCATCGCTCTCCGGTCATGTGTAACTTAATTAGTTTCATTGTTGGCATGTGGGGACGAGTTGGGGGGACGAGTTGGGGGGGGGGGGGGCAGCAAGGGCAGTTTGGGGACTTATGGTCATTGATTGGCTACGAAACTTTGCGTCCGGGCTTTATGTGCTAGGCTGGGTAAGCGGCTTATTTGTAGATCATTATGCGCATTCTGTAGTTGTAATTGACAGCGGCAACAAACTCGAGCCCCACAGCAAACTCGGGGCCCATGCACCCAAACAGAAAGCCGAGCTGGGAGCACACAGGCAATCGATGCTGGTTATTAACTTGTTACTGTTTCTAATTAGCTATAAATCAAATGTGTATGTATTTCGCCATAATGTAAATGGCCCACGCATTTGAACCTATGACCTATGACGACGCCATAACACCAACTATTCCATTAAAATTGGCAAGGATTTTGTGCGTGGTTGCAATTCATATTGTGATATCAGTAAAAATGATCTAGCTGAGCGATTCTGGCCTGCAAATACCCTGTAGTTGCACTTCAAATAACTTAAAAATGTTTGTGCATACAAATAAGGTTCAACTTTAAGCTATTTGCTTCTCTCTGCTTATGATAAGCTCAACGAGTCTTCTATTTATAATTCGATTTTTCGAACATATAATATATATCTACATTTATTTATTTGAATGAGTTTAAAAAAAATGTATGCATCCTAGCACTTAAATTTCCTGAATTTAGAGAAGTTAAAGTTAAAAAGTTGCCCTGATCTGTTCTATATTTTATCATGCCCTGCTTATATGTTTCTTTGATTACAGAGTATTGAATTAAGTTCATGTGTGGGTAAGCGTTGAAACTAGGCACCGTTAGACTGTTGCCAGGCTCATGTTGCATTCCACAAATAGCCAGGAGTGGTCCCTAGTGTGTGACCTAACATGCGTCACATATGTGTGTGTAAGTGTGTATACAATATATATATATAAATGAAATATGATTCAGCTGTCGGGCACTTCGCCATTTTGGTGTCCAAGTCGGTAAGTGGAACGTGATCTTAAGTCTTCACTAAACTTGCATCAAACTACGGCTATTATGTCGCCACCTCTCGTCAAGCCATCAATCAAGCCAGCACTCAGTATACACTTAAATTTCTTGACCTACACTGCACAATTTTCCATGCTACTTATCAAAAACTGTGTCATTAGTCAATCAACTGCAGCAACAACAACTGAGGCCTCATCGATATATTCCATGCCAGCAACAAGTTGCCGCAAATGGACGTTTTTTTTAGCGCTTTTGTGTTTTGGCCGTTTTTGTGTGTCTCGTATAAAGTTCAATGTTTGAGTTCAATGTCGTGTCTTTAGCCTTTTTTTGCTATTTTGTATTTTTTTTTTCATACAAGCAACTTGAAACGAATCATTGAAATTAGTTCAGACTTTGATGGTTTTCAGATTAAAATGGCAACAGCAACAGCAAAGAGTGCTTGAGACAAGTGTACTCGACTGCTTGATACCCTGCAGGCAGTTTTGGAGTATTATTTATTTTTTATATGTGAAATATACTTATGCCCAAGATTACGACCAATTTATCTTACTTGAACTTTAGTTTATAACGCATAATTGCGATACTTTTTATATGATGGCAGGCTTCTAAGACAGCTGTCTTAAATATTCTTCCTTTTTTTATTAATAAGTAATAAAATATAATAATAAAATAATTTTATACGCTGGTCACAAATCTAAAGGTCAAATTTCAAAATTTAGTTTGAGTTTATATGTATAAATATATTTGAGAGTAGACAAAAGTTCCTATTTGCATAAGTCAGATTATGACACAACATACTTAAGACATGTGGAGTTTGTTCCATGAAATCGAAATTGAATTTTTCTTTGGAAAAGCTCTTTCGTCATTTCAACGTTCTTAATAATTTCAATTCAAATGTCAAATTCCAGAAAACTAATTTAAATGTATTCTTTCACATAGACAATACAATTTTTGTTTAAAATATATTGAACGGAATTTTTAAGCAGAAATGTTGATAAATCTGGTAAAACTTATTTTCACTTTAATAAACTCTTTTTCAAAAGTCTTTCACAAACGCAGTTGACTTGTTTTGCATTTTAGCCAACTATTTGAAATTTCAATTCCAATCATGTTTCATTTACAATTTTATTGCTTGTTGTTGTTATTCTTGGGTGTATGCGAGTGTGTTGTTCTTGGTGTGTGTGTGTGTGTGTATGTTGCCAACTGACAACTGACTGCAGACAAAAATATTTCTGTATTTTGTCGAATCAATATTTTTGGGCGTGCATAGGTTTTTAATTGAATTTTGTTGTTTCTTTTTGTGGATTTGTTGTTGTTTGTCATTTGGTGGCTTCATTTCTTTGCTGTGGCGTTGGTGACGCATGGACAACAGTGCCACATGTTGAATGAACAGTTGGGTGTGTCCCCCCCACCCATTCGATTCCCGGCCAGTCCAAAATGAAAGGCCTAAGCTGATTCGCAATGCCATTTGCAGTACAATTTATGTTGAATCAAAGCATAAATACTTTAGGCTTATATTGAATATTAATTAGAACGAATAGAAAGCTCTATAATAGCACAAAAGCATTATTGATACTGGTGCACCTGACGTGGGATTAATTTAAATTAAATCCACTTGTTGAAAATATTCTCCTTCTCTTTGCCTGTTTAACAAAGACATTTCGGGTGAAAATAAATTTGATACGTTCCAATTACCAAATTATGCACTCTACTTGGTAGCTGCTTCACATGGAACTACACGATGTGAAAATCATTCAGCTGGAAGACTGAACAGCTGAGTCCAGAAAAGAGAAAAAATTAACAAAAACAAAAAACAAAAAACAAAAAAAAAACAAAATAGATATACGAAACAAAAACCAGAAATGAAACGAACCAAATCTGAGGTTAAGCCTCACCGATTGGGGGATGAAAATGAGATGATAAAAAAAACGCCGCAAATTAAAAACGCAGCGAGCAACATGAAAAGAAAATACTGGCGAAAATGTTCACTAATTAATAAAGGAAAACAAGAGTTGGCAAATGTGGAAAAGAAAGGCAGATTTCCACGAAAAAGTTTGGCGAAGTTTGCGAACTGAATTTATATGGCGATATGTATACTAATGGTGAACAAATTATTTAAATTTTCAAATCTGTAAATTGTAATTAAATTTGGTGCTGCTATTTTAATAGCAGATATTTGATATACTTTCATGAAATAAGAACAACTTTTTATTAAAGTGTTTGCAAAAAATGTTCCATGCTATATTTGTATTTTGGACTAATAATTTTGGGAAATTCAAACTAATCCTATCTTGAACACGCGCAATAAGTCATATTAAAAGAAACAATTTAAAACAATTAATATGCTGCCTATTAGTGGTAGGTATAGCAGCTGTATGTTAAAGTTAAACAATTTGATCGATTTCGGTAGCAACTTGCCGAGTTCCAATATGCAAATTCTTGGCAATTACAGCTGCTTTAACAAAATGCCAAAGTGCTAACAGTTAAAATAAAAAAGAGAAATAAAAAAAAAATTCTCATTTGTTGAAGCTGTACGCGATGGCCAAACGTTGTCTAAGTTTCTGGGTGCTCCTTGGACTTCTCGGGACTCATATCGGCGAGCATCCTTTGGGTCTCCTGCGCCAGACTGACCAAGGTGCCCAGATCGTGTTCCAGGGTATCGATGCGTCGCTTTTGCAGCTCAATCACGTGTATGAAGCGATCGATCTCCTCGCCCCGGGACAGGGCCAGCACCCGCCAATAGGCCACATCGTTGGTCACGTCAACGTACTCGGCGTCCGGCTTGGCCTGGGCAAAGCGCCTCTGCAGCAGCATCACAATTTTGGCCAAGGTGTGCAGCGTGAGGCGTCGCACGGGACGCGACTTGGGCGGCTCCTCATTGTCCCCGATCGGTGTGGCCTCCAGCGACACCTCGGCCAGGTATTCGCCATCTTTTAGAAAATCTTTGGGCTGGCCATCGCCGGAATCGGCGAGGATCGTCAGGCTTTTCATCACATCGACGGCTTCGCTCATCAGTTGATTTTCCAAAGTGTTTTCCATGTTGCCGAGCTTTAAAGCTGATTCAAACTAGCGCGACTATTTATCAAAATGTTGAATTTTGTTTTGCCTTGCTTACGTGGTAAAATTTAAAAGTAATCTGATGTGAAATACTTTTTGTTGTGGCCTACGTCAAAGCTTGCTCAGAAATAAGAAATTCTTCAGCACACTCTTTCAACTATTTCTTTCGACTAGACACTCAGAGAAAAATGCCGGTTTAAGGCCCAGGGAGTCTTATAATTTTAAAAATAAATTTGCTATACTTTTCTTGAGCTTAATTTCTCTGAGTGGACAAGCCCCATAAATATCTGCAATCCCATGCGATTCTTCTTAAATCGGAATTTCGTTTACTTGATTTTAATCATAAAACTTTAATTACTGCGCACACAGTTACATTTCCGCACAAATTTTCACTCTAGCTTCAATTTCCGTGCGTCGCATCTGTTACTTCTTTTTTTATGGCACATTAACAACACGAAATCTTGGCCATGGCTAATTTCCCATTCAAGTCTCAAAAGATTTTCTCTCTCGTTTTAATGAGCTGTCGACGGTAAGCACAGTTTTCAGTTTTATATTATTTCTCATTTTCACTGAGGTCACATTTACATTTTGGACATTTGCACGTTGATGTTTGCAATAAAACGATAAGAAACGCTTTCTGAATGTGCAACAATTGCCATGAGTCGCAAGACGAGAAGTGGCACGACTAGCAGTTACGCTGTAACAAGGTCTAGAGTGCATCGAACATTTTTAACTCACATAAATGGAGAAATTCCAGAAGAGTGTTTTTTTTAAATGAGGAAATAATTAATTTTTATTTTGTATAATCGATTTTTTATCGATATTATTTATATGTGACAGGGAATCGCCAAAATTGTTAAGGTGTTAATTTAATTGGAGGCTACAGGCTATTCAAGTTCCAGAATAATGTTTATTAAATAAAAAGAAAATAATATTTTTGTTTTGTGAATTCGATTATTTTATCGATTTTTTCTAGATTTATTATTTGTCAGAGAGAATAGCCTAAATTTTAAATTTTTAACTATTGTAGGGTATGCCCTGTTAAACTGTTCAGAGTATATAATTTTTACATAAATAATAAAGTATAACCAAAAATCAGTTTTAACGTATAATTAGCCTGATCCATTTAGGGTTATATGAAACTAAAAAAAAACAGATACCATATTTATAGGGTTATTAATCAACACCTTATTTCCCTAGGTCAAATCCCTTTTCTGCCTGAGTTCGCAAGTTCAAAGCACACAGCTACCTTAAACCCTTGCCTTTTGCATACAATAGAGTAGGCACACCCCTCCTTTTATGGTTATAGGGTATATAAAAAGGTTAACAAACCTAATAAGCAAATGGCAGCCGCTTATCAGATTTGCCTGTCAATCAGTTGTTTGCCTTTTTGAGTTTCGGCCAATTTGCATAAGCCACACAAAAGTTTCTTGGCCAAAATGTGGAAACTGTAAACATGACGCGTAGTTGATAGTAAATTGCGGTGTCTTTGGCCAAAACAATGGAACGATTTAATGCGTTCAATGCCCCACATAAATCGCAAGAATAAATAAATAAATGCATATAATTTATAATCTATTACGAAGCCATCGCATGTGTGAAATGCAACGGCAGCGGCAGATAATTGGCCTTAAAGGTTAATTGAAAAAGCTCACGAGCAGACACGTTAGGCCCCGGTCCAGTCTCTCTCTCTCTCTCTCTCTCTCTTTCTTTGTCTGTGTGTGTCTGGCAGATCTACCTTTTATACACTGTGGCAATATGAAGTTGCGCAACTGGAAATTCATTTGCCGCTGAGATTGGGGCGACGAGGCGCAGATGCCAAGCCAAATTGCGGCCAAAACAACAATCGCAAATTGTTGTGTATCAAAATGTTGTGCATGTGTTCGTAAGTGTGTGTGTGTGTGTGTGTGGCATCTTCACGTGGCTACGGCAACAAAGTGGCGAACTCAAAGCTTCCTTGTGTCTTCGTGGCTAAGTAGCTGCAGCTGTAGCTGTCAGCTGAATTTGTCTCCGAGTTCAGCCTTCATTTTTGGCTTTGGCCAAAAACCAACAATCAGTTTGCGGCTTTTCCTCTCCCGCTGGCACTTGCACATGCAAAAACTCAATTAACCAGCCATCTTTCTCGGCTGCTCTTCATGCCGAGGCTTTACGCTAAGCAACCCAACAATCTAACCGCAACTGTTGTCGACGCGTTTCTGTTCATGGAAAGCTGTTTGGGCCGCAACTTTTGGCCTAAAGACTTCATTTAATTAAAATAATATTTCTTTTAGCTCTTTTAAGTATTTAAGATACTTGAAGAAAAAGTTGAGCAGGCTTAAGAAATTTATTTCAAAAGTGTTTAATTTAGAAAATATAATATATATTTAAATTATGTAACTTAACCTGAACGAATAAAAAGTCGCGCAAAATATGAAAGAATTTTTTATAGTTCACCTCTGTTGAATTCAAATATATATTAAATATATTGAAAATAAAATATAAAATATACTTCTGTGCTCTTTCCACTAATAAAGATATAATGGAGAGAGGCTATATACATCCTATATATATTTTTGTTACCTTTCTAATTCTATCAACCGAATACAAATAATGTAACATATAAGATAAACTTAAAATGCACACACCTCAAAGGAAAAAACTCATATAATTTATCAGCTTCAAAGATGCTCTGTAATTTTATTTCAAAGTATCTTTAATTGCATGCCCTGAGATACACGCTTCACAACTTCAGCTGCTCATCAGCTTAAGAATTGTTTAAGAAGAGTTTCAGTAAATTTTAAGATGAAATTATTTGTGCAGCACAGTTCAAAATTTAGTGGCATTAAGATGACAGTAAATTCAGCTCAAATTTAAAGCCCAAAATTGTTCTTCGCCTTGAGATATATTTAATATGCTCACTTAAAATATTTGCTTTATTAACCCTAAGCTCTTAACTTTTGCCTTTGGTCTAGACTTGGCTAATATTTCAGGGCGTTGGCGTGCGGCAGTTGCTGTTGGTGGCAAATTGAAGTAACTGCCACAGAGGCAGCAATAAATTGCATGTTGCATAAATAGCAGCAGCAGATGTTGCACGTATGTCTATGTCTATGTGTGTGTGTGTGTGTGTGTGTGTGTGTGTGTGTGTTCAAATTGCCACAATGAGTGCGACTGCGACTGCTACTAACTTTGACTCGTCTGCAGCTTAAGTGGCCATGTTTGCGACTGCTTGCAACTGCCACTGGATGTTGCGGCTGCTGCCATTGCTGCAACCAGAGATCTTCATAAAATATATTGAAAGTGCTTTGCATAAATTCAAGCTGCCAGTGCCCGAGACAATGCATTATTGCCTGTGGCTCTGGCACCGCCAGTGGCCTCTAGTCTTTGCTCTTTATGCGGGGCGGCAACATTGGCAGCTTGTGGCAGGCAACATTCGGTTTTCGGGCGAGAATCAATTAAGGCCCCAGTCGCAGCCACAACAGTTGAGCGCCTGTTGATGAAGTGTCGCTCGGCAAATGAACTTTCAATAGTTTTAAGCACTCATTAGTGGCATTCGGACTGAATTCAAATGCTGCTCAACTCGAAAGCGGGTCATTCATTAAGGCAAACGAGTCGAGTCGAGTCGAGTCGTGTGGCTGAATGCTGCCCCGTGGCCCCGCCCCCGCCCCCGCCCCCATGACTCATGCATAAAAGAATATGCCATGATGGAGCGTAGTTGTGGCATCAATATGAACCGAACTGAACAAACTAGAACTGCTGCGTGGGGCAGCAGACGTTGCTACACTCATCTGTCAAGCGCTGAGCTCAGATACACAGCTACAGATACAGATACATCTGCAAAGTTGGATAGGTTCAGACATTTGATGGATGCATGCCATAACAACAAACAACATGCAAAAAAAATCAACAACAACTGCGACAAATTGCCAAATGCGCGCTTTCACAAACACACACACACACACACACATACCCAAACTTACAGATACAAATGTATCTCAAGCTAGCTGTGACGCATTCTAATTAGACAATTCTTGCATACCGACAATAGCTAGAGTCCGTATTTGTTAAGCTGAAGAATTTGATGAACATGTCAATGTCAACAGCAGCCGCCTGGAACCACATGCTGATAGAGATACATCGAGTATACGCACTGTGGTTGGTCAGTGACTAAAGTATTGAAATATGTGGGTTTTTTTCCTGTTTACCCTGCGGTCACAAAATTTGTTGTAAAGGTAATTGTGTAATAATGTAAAATGACATAAGTGGTTCTTATACATGCGTTGATATATTTATTTGCTTTTTTATATTTTCTTTGTTATGTAATAAAAAGTATTTCGTCATATTTTAATTTTTAGGAATTTTCCTTTGCTTCAACCAAATTATTTTTATATACTTATAAATACGTATATATATTTTATTATATGCAATTTGTACTAACTACAGAGTATCGTCTAGTCGTACACTCTAGATAACATTTGTTTCATACGTTTAAATTATTAAATTATTTTAAACCCCTAAATTGTTGTTTATTTTATAAGCTCATTTCGTTGTAATTAGCTTAATAATTCGAATTATTTTTGGTACGCAATGCGGCCATAATATTTTGACCGCAGAAACATTTATAGTTTTCGGCTACTGATGAAAATGTATATTTAATGTTCGCTATTTAATACTTTATTCGATGGCCATTTTGATATCGAACCTTAACAACAGTTTGTTAAAGCTGTCATAATGAAGCTGAACAGCCCCGAATAAGCTGTCAAGCTATTAAGACCGCAGATTTATGATAAAAGCTCACTGAATACCCCTGACGAAGGTATTATGTTTAAGTTGCGAAACTGTGCAACGCATGAGGGGTATTCCATTCAGCCACTATAAGATTTATGTACACATTTATCATTGAGAAGCCTGAACAATCAATATATAAACCTTTTCAGATATTAAGCTGCTTCACAAGGCAGATATTTGTGTTGAAATAAATGAGAAATTAACAGAATTTACCAACTGGCAAACAGTATTATAATAAAAATCTCTCTACACCCGTTCTCAGGCATGACTCATCCCTTATAAAATCGCTCTGCTTGATAAAACTTCCATTTCGTTTATTTGCTCTTTTTGCATCATTTTATATTGGCCTTGGACAGACAACTGAAAGTCATTCCGTACGGTTGCTTTAGCCTAGTTCTTGCACTTATTTCCACTACATCTGCTTTATGGACTGCACTTTCGAAGAATTCACAACTACAGTTGGCACTATAAAGCCAGCCCGTAGATCCCTGCCAAATGCAGGCGGCGCCCTCCATAACTCGGGCTCATCTCGTTGTAGTGGCTCAACTCCCGAGGGCCTCTGCAAGAGTCATTCGGTACACAATCTAGAGTGTTACTTGTGGTACTTACGGATGCGGCCCTCGCTGCCGTTCGCCCCGCCGGGCTCATCACTCACTTAACGTGTTTTGCGTCATAAAGTTCAAGTTCATTATGCCAACGAACAGCGGCAGGCGGCAACAACAATAACAAGTTAAAACAACAACCAGTTAGCAGGCAGGCAGGCAGGCGGGCAGGCAACAAACAAACACACGCACACACGCACACATTTATTGTGGCGCCCACCATCTAAAAGAGGCCAAAAAGAGGCAAACAAAAAAATTGTTAAGTGCCACTTGCAGCGATTACACAAAAAGTGAAACCAGCGACAATAAAACAAACACACACACACAAACGCTGCTGGCCAAATTCAGGCTGAAGATGCCCAAAAACAACTGCAGCAACAATAAAAAAAAAAGAAACAAACTGTAAAAAAAGAAGTTAAATAATTATTATTTAATGACATTTAGCATTGGCTCGTTAGACTGAGGCCAACAGCTGGCTGAGCCACGCTCAGGAACGTTTAAGCCCCATGCACACGAGTTGGCCAAAAAAAAAGGTTGCGGGCCCCCAACGTGATTCGCACGCTTCTCCATTGGCCATGTTGACATTTTGGCCCGGCTCTTGCCCGTTGCGGCCACCTTTCCCTCACGTTACATTGGGCCCATTCAATGTGCTCGCCATTTAAATGCCAGCTAAATGTCTTAAGATAATCATTGAGAAACAAAATAAAGGCAATGAAAATAAAACTTAAGTGAAAGTACACAATAATCGAACAACTTGAGAAAGTCACCACGGCACAAGCCACAACACACAATTCAAATTCAAATTCGAATTCGAATTGCATGAAAAACGCTGCCCAAAAATCGCTTTGTTTGCTTCTGTGCATGATCCAAGACCCCACGCCCCACCCCCAGCCCAGCCCGCCCCGCCCCGCCCCGGCCCGTCTCCTGCCTTTGCCGCCTCTCCCCAAAACCACAATTTCAGTCGCGACTTTTGGCCATTTAAGCCACTTAAGTAGTGGCATTCACCTCCGGACTAGCAGCTTCTCCTATTTTTGTATACCCTGTAATTGTCAAATTGAGCAGCAGCATAGAGAAACATTTGCGATTTAATTACGCATATAATATACTCTATTATATGTTATCAACCTCATAAAACATTGAGATTTTATAATATAAATTTATAAATGTTATTTCTAATATATCGTCTTTCAATATAGTTTATACTAAATTTGGAAAACTGCATGTCGTTTTTAAGTAATTAAAAAATAATGTATTTATTATAATTTATTATTTTATTTTTAATTGTGTATTTATATCAATTTCAAAGCATTTATATAAAAATACACAGGAATGCACATATTAAACATAAATATTTATGGTACGCTCAAGCTGTTTACAGGGTATTTTCCTGTGGAGCAATTTTGTCTATTACACTCATTGCTTTTTTTCTGTTGTTTTTTTTTTGGTTTCTTGTTGGGGCCTTTTAGCTCTTTTGCAGCTGCGAGCTGCCGTTTTTATTGCCCCTGGTAACTTAAAAGGCTGTTCGCTATCTGTGTGTGTGTGTGTGTGCCCCTGGGTGTGTGTGTGTGTGTGTAGATTGACTCTACTTTTCGTTTTGCGAACAGCACTTAAAATTTGCACTGCTGGCGCTTTGAGCAGCAAGTTCCCCGTTTCTTCAAAGATTATATCATTCAATAAGTTGCATCTCATCTCAAATTTCACAAATTAGCTGATTACAACATGGTCATGTTGTCGCTGTGCTAACTGGAGTTGATTTTCTCACATTTCATTCATAAACGCGAATTTTTTTATTCACTTTTGCTCAATCATCATATGGTATTATATGAACGATGACTTTCAGATCTTTAAGCTATGGGGTTGTTATATGCTTGCAGATCTATTTGCTCCACTGAACGGTAAATGACAAGAAATACAAAAGAAACGGAATTCCGGCTTATACACATACACAACTCTAATCTTTCAATTTGTTTAAAATTTAAAAAACTCCAGCTCAAAAATTACCACCAAATGAAAATTTATCTGGCTAAAAATAAATATATATATAACAAATTTACATGTTAAATGTAAATGTAGGAGTTTTTCAATGGACAAAAAAAGAAAAAACAACTCGCTTAAATTGTAAATTTTGGATTCCAGGAAAACCTATTAGCAAATAAATTATAAAACTCGAAGAGGCGGAATAAATTCCGAACGCAGTCATGTGAATTTTGTAAGGGCGCGTGTTTATTTCGCGTACAAGTTAAAATTAAATTCCAAATAGAATGTGCAGTGTTGTGCAACGCCACATTCACATATCCTCGAAGCCAAATGGCAATATGGGCTTGAACTGAACATCCTCATCGGTCCACATGGTCACCATTTCGCTCGATAGCACAATCTTATAGAGATGCGGCGGAAAGAGTTCGTTCTTCTCGAACTGATAGCCAACCAAATGATGACAGCCGGCGCATAGAACGGGTCGCATTTCCAAGCCACTTGCCGCCAGGAGGCCATCCTGCAACACCACGTTGCAGGCGTTGTTTATGAAGATGCAACCGCCCTCCTTGCAAATAATTTCCCCCTCATCGCTGATGGCCGTGAAGCACTCGCTGCACCGGAAAATGTGATTGATCGTCTTGCGAACCATTTTGGTTAACCGTTCTTGATATATTGTGTTGTGCTCTTTTTCAATTGTTTTTATTTCTTTTTAAAAATATCTTGGCGAATTTGATGTGTGTGTTTGAGTTCTTAATTTCAGTAAGTTAGCTTGGAACTTACAGAACTCAGCTGTCAACGAAATTTTCTCATGGCATGCTCACATTTCGAAAGAAGCAGTTTTACACAAGACAATTGAAATTAAAGCAGGCATTTTCGTAAGACCCCAACGGAATTAGAAAAACTCTATTTATATATTAATATAAGTTTTACTTTGCATATTTTGTGCTTAATTATTTTTGCAATTTAAAAGGAATGCAATTAAAGAATTTGTTTATATAGAACATAACAAATTATTTAATATATAGCAATATATATGAGCTCGGTACACCCATATTTATATAAATATTATTTATTATATCAAAAATTATACTTATTTTATTTTGAGTATCCGGTATTGTGTTATATTTTTAAGATATCAATTTTTATCATTATTTTTATTATATGTAATTTTAATAATCATTATATTTTAGTTTATTATTCATATTATTTGTATTTTAATGATATGTATTTTTGATACCAGCTCTTCTGATTTGCACTCTTAACATCATTACGGCTCTCTTCAGTACTTATTTATGGTTAAAGTTGCTCTTAAAAACGTTAAGCTATCCCCAGTATTTTTGCCTTGACCTTAACGTTCCGTTCAAGCCTACTGTTGTAGCCCCAAATGCAGTCCTCAACCATTTCCTGCTGTCACGTCCACATTTATCATTGCTCGACTAGTTTTGCTGTTGTTGTTGGTGCTGTTGTTGTTGCTACCCGTGGCAAATATGCGAAACACACGACAGCCAGCGGTCCAAACAAGTTGTAAAATAACAATAAAAACCATCGAAATGAAATTGAAAGTAGCAACTACCGAACATCAGCGATAACATTCAATGATATTACAAAGCCCACAAAAGTGTTTGCAGAGGGGAGCCTGTGTGTGTGTGGGGTGGGGGGAGGGGGAGGGGCAACAGCATGCCATAAACACAGCTCGAGTTCAATAAAAATTATTAAACGAAACGCGCGGCGACCTTGCGCAGATGCGATGGGTTACATTGCGTAATGGAGATGCCTCTCAACAGCTGGCAGCCAAAGGCGAACCGATGATGAAGAGGGGAATTGGAGATGATCAAGAAGAAGAAGCAGCAGCAGCAGCCGGTTTGCTGCTGCTCCAAAGTGTAGCAAGAGCCGGTTCGGCAAGCATTACGCGTTGTTGTTGTCGCTGTTTTTTGGTGTTTGCGTCCAAAATTAGTCAAACAACCAAAAAAAAACGAAAGAAAATTAAACACGAAATCAACAAAAAAAAAAGGCCAACGGCTAAAGTCAACTGCCTGAGTTGGTCAGCCGATAGACATCTTTAATTATTCATTCTAAATCAAAGCCCACCAAATGCCAAATGTCTAACAAAAGCTGACTTGGTCTGACTTCTGTCTGGGGTGCGGGGGCGGCAGGGGTGGGGAGGGGTGCCCGCACAGTTAGCTGATAAAAATGTTAATTAGCTGTGAAAGCAGAGAAGTCAGCGCCAGCAGCGGCAGCACAGAGCAGAAACACAAAATTCGACTGCACTAAAACCAGTTTCGATTGCCAGAATCAAGTTTCAGTTGAGCCCAAGAATTTTTGACTTAATTGATTTTAAATCAACCTTTTTTTACTACACAAAAAAAAACTGGTCTACATTTTTTTTAAAGGGCTTGTAGAAAAAAATAAATAAAAGCAAAATTAAAATGAAATGAAATCAGTAAAATAATATTGTTTTTTATTGCCAGCATGACATATGGAAATTTGTTTGGCGACCTCTGGAATCCACCATGCGAAAATTAAGTGTATATATAAACATTTAATTTTTGTGTGATTTATGTTACCGGAATACCCTTGGCTGCTCTTGCATATTAATGTTATATATATATTTTTGCTTTCAACTTGACCAAAGATTTAATTTTAATTTACAATCTGTTTTAAAAGCCTTTTTTATAATTTTTATTTATATTTATAGAATCATTTTGGACTTATTTTTAGGCCTATTTTAAATTATTTGCAATGTTTTACTGAATTATATTAAAGATATTAAAGGAATTAAACATTTGTTATTTGCAAATTGATTTCATATTAAGACCAAAACTTTTACCATTAAATCGCAAGTACTCGGACCTACCTAATAAATCTGATCTTATTAGATCTGATTGATTTGACTATTATTTTTAAAAATTGATAGTTCTGATTGAAGATACATGGCAATCTTCAAAAGCAAACTAAGCTGTCTCAAGTGACATTTAAAGTTTTAGAAACTGGTTTGCAGACTGGAACGAGATTCAAAGGCCAATCTTTTAGAGATAAATAAATATTAAATAAATGAAATATAGCAAATTGTTTTATTATCGACAAACTTGAACTATTCAGTGTTAATTTGGATATGTTAGCAGCTGCAGATTAAACATGTTTTCTCCTTGAGCTGTAGTATTCTCAATAATCTCTGCAATTCTCAAGTGATGAAATCGCAGCTTTGACGGTAGCCGTTGTCAGCGGGTTTTATTGTCATTTTGGCATCAAACAGAGCGTAACTGCATGTCACGCAATGCGGAGCTCGACTTTTGCAAAGTTTCTTGCTCTATTATAGAGAGGCAGTCCCCAGTTCCCTCTCTCTGCCATTCAATGATATGCTGCTTTGGCCATAAATCGAATCAACGATGCGTTAAGTTATTTGAAAGCTTTTGAGTTTGAACTTGAAATTTTTTATTGGAGTATTGCTCGATTCTTTTTATTTATTTTTTTCTTTTTTGCACAACAAAATTTGAATTTACGAAAATCGGAATTGGTCTTTGCCAAACTTATGAAATAGTTTAAAAGAATTTCCATATTTGATGAGAACATTTGCATATAAGCAATAAAATTGTATGTGGGACAATATGAATCGAATGTGGGATATGAAATACGCTAAGAGGTATGAGATAAGTTGAAATTGCTTTGACAAAAAGTTATCTACAAAATGATGCACATGTGTGGATTACCCAGCACATTATTACCATATTGGGGGGACCAGCAGGGCGTCCGAAGACAAATAATTAATTATTTTGGTTTAATCAGCAAAGTATTCCACAATTGACGCCCTGCTGTTAAAACTCAATTTAGCTGATCGATGTTTGATTAAGATTTCGTTTGAACAATTTTGCCATGTGCTGAAGTGGTGAAATTATGCTAAAATCTACTATATATGATAAGTAGGTCAAGTGGTAGTTCATAAGAAAAACACGGCCAAATTTATTAGTAAGCTCACAACAATATATTCTCTTTTAATGTTTTTATATTTTGACAGTCTAAGTACACATTAATTAAATTCAATTAAATTTTTGTGTATCTTTTCGCGGAAAAATTATTTAGTTTTAATGAAAATGGATGATACATTATTAATATGTAAGTATAGAATTCAAGTACATTTTTTCTATAGTTTCTGTTAATAAATTTTGTAAAAGATCCCTTACGTAGAAAATCGTAGTATGTATTTATATAATATATCCGGTGGAAAACGCCGTAAAAAATGCGCTCTTATTCATAAAAAGAACATTTGAATTTATTTTGTACAATATTCAAACTGCGTTTTGTCGGACTATTAAATTATTTTGAATGTTTTTTTGCTATTAAATTGGTAAAATAAAAATAAATATATCACATGTTCAGAAATTTATAAATGTTTTTAAACAAAAAGCGTGCAATTTGTGTGGGTGATTAAAAAAACTTTTTGAGTTTCTCGGTATGTGTAAATGCAAGTGGTAAGTGGGTGAAAGGTGGGTGGGAAAGGACTGGGTAATAGTTGCATTTGATATGTGTCACAAAAAGTGCAAACGTGCGCAAATAACTAGAACGAAGAAAAAAGAAGTAGAGATAGAGATACAGAAGTTGGGATGCCAAGGTTCAAATACCCTATGAGATAAATAATTTCGAACTCTATTATATTATCAAGTTTTCTTGGAATAATTGAGACAACTTTTGATAAAACTTATAAATGGAGAGAGAGGGAATTAATGTATTAAATATAGATAGAGAGGGAGAGAGATTTATAGCTATATAGACTTATAGAGAGTATAAATAGTTTTTTAACGCATAGCATACCCTATTCAATTCGAATAAGGTATACCGAATAATGTTATTATTTTTTCCGCGAACTTTCGCATAAAAGTTATTAAATTGCGCATGTTTTAAAATGGAAATACCGAACTGTAAATTACTGTTAAAAGCGTTGGAAAAAAGCCTGCGGATGCTATTTAGCAACGGGCGCCCGCACACACACTCACACCCACACACATGCACACAAATGCCAATACAAAGGGTACACACATCAGCGCACATATAATGAGTGTGAAAAGTAATTCAATAATACGATGTTAATTACACTTTTGATCTTTGCAGTGATTTTTTATATTGAGCAAAATAAAAACGCCCCAAAGTGTTGAAATGTTAAAAGACAGAACGAAAGCAGCGCAAATAAATCCGATTATTATGTGATATGTATATGTATATGTATATGTAATATATATGTATGTGCAGATGCCTTGCAGGCGGTGGGCAAAGCCACTCAAAGCTGGTCAGTTTTCGGGCTGACCTCAAACCAACCCCGCAGCATCAATCCAACGGAATTGAGTTGAGCTAAAATCGTTTTTCCGCATAAAAAACGGAAAAACTGGATTTTATTTTTTTTTTTATATATTTTTGGAAGAAAATGCAGGAAACACAGCTGCAGTAATTGAGTTTATCGACTTTGCTCAATTCGTGTGGTATTTTCCTTCTCTTTTATTTAATTTTTACTACGTTTATTTCTTGTTTTAATCCCAAACCAAACAATTTCATTCTTGATAAGCCATTTGGGATTTTATTAAGCATATTTGTAGCAGTTTTGATTTATTTTGTGGAATGCTTCATATTTGGCGATAAACCACACAATTGTTAAGATTTATTAATTGCTGTGTGTGGTTCTTTGAGGTTCGACAATATGTGGGCTTATCTATAAACAAATAATAGCATATGGTTCATTTAAATTGACTGCAGAGTTTGTTTTAAAATTATTCGAAAAGGAATCTTTTCGAAATATAAATTATTAAAATTCAAATACACGAAATAAAATGAAAATCACACTAAATTAAAATATATAAATAACTTTGCAACGTTTAAAAACTAATATAATACTCTTTTTCACTGTGATGCCTTCTCTTAGCTCACAGAAGCCAGCTTTTATTGCTAGTATGCCATAATTCCAATGGAACTTTCGCTTATATATCTCATAGTTATTTAGCGCCCAATCAAGTATTTATCTGTACAAAATATTTATCTATAACAATTATTCTTACATGCAGCAATAAATGTTGTTCGATAACTAATTTGTCATTGATCGCAGCAGTTGATAAAACTACTTTTTTTTTTGCTGGTTTCCAGTTAAGTTTGCCCTTCTTTGATAAGGTTATAAATTGACAAACAATGTTCATAAATTCAACAACTGTTGTCACTTTTATGGCAATCTGATTACAAGTGGGGTATAATTTGCATATAGTGCAAAAAGTCATCGCGATAACGATAACGATAACGCTAAGCTAATGATAATGTACTCAGAGTAGAGAAAATAAAAAAAAAATGCTTCTTTTCACATTTGAGTGTTTGACTGTTGGGACACGTCTGTCAACCGAAAGTTTGGCTCATGCAGATGGCACAAATTACCTGGGAAATTACGCATACGCCATGTGTACCCGCCCACATTTGACTGACACAACTGTCAGCACTAAAAAGCCCAGTCCTTAATTAAAAAAAGCGACAAAAAGCCGAAGGTAAAAGTCACTTCAAATTAGAATGGCATAAGATGCCCAACTTGGTGATACCCTGTACACAGAGTGTTGATGCTCTATGTAATATATGTCATACAAAAATATATACATATATCCAGTATAAATGCTGATCGGATCATAAATGTTTTTATTGACGCTAAATATCTTCTATAGTTGCACAAACTGTATATGTCTGAATATACCCTCCTGTGCATTTGTACAATGACAGGGTATGTAAAAACGTAAGCTGCAAATAGAGATACGCAGTTTTGTGGGCGTCGCAGGGCGTATCTGCACTTGCTACTTGCCCGTATATACGTGGGGCTAATTATTTGTCAGAGAGAAAGATAGAGAGAGAGAGAGAGAGAGAAACAATGAAACGGCAGTAGCTGCTATATATAGAGTAGCTAAAGTATTAGTCAGGGTAGTTGTTATTTCTGGCAAATAATTACTATGCATGTTGCATTCGTAACGGAGGCCCACGTTGGATGATCAACGCTCGTGAGGCGGAAGAGGTGGGAAATTAAAGAAGAAGGCGAAGAAATCGGGTAAGTTATGGGCGTCGAATTCGGTGGAAATCAAAATTGCGTAGATTGCTTACCTTTTCCGTGCTGGACTGGAAGTAATAGACCATTACGAACATCCAAATGATGCTGACGAAAACAATTAATTTGATATTGCGACGCATGTTGAATGGAGTTTTCTTTTATTTGATTTTTATTTATTTCTTTTGGACAGCAAATGTTGCGGACGTTACTTTGTTGTTTTTGTTGTAGTTATTGCGGTTGTTATTTATTATTTGGCAATAATTACGCGTTATATTTCACTAAGTAAAACAAAAATATATTATCATTATTTTTATTAATTACGCATAGCGCACATGTGCCATAAATTGCAGTACTTAATTATTTAATTGAAAATCTGTTTTTTGTTCACTTTTCACTTATTGAAAACTGTTTAATTCATGAAATTAATTAGCTAGTTGTGTGCGGGTTACAAGTTTTGTGGCCGCTGTTTGCAGCTTCCGCGTGCGAGCTTAAATTAATTACCAGACATTTTTGGCCCACGGCTGTTGTAGTTATAAGTGTTTCTTATTAATAATAATTTAACACATAATAATGGAGTTTCAAATGAAGAGAGTAGTGAGCTGGAAATGCTAATTTCTAAATAGTGCATTTCTTTTAGAAAGAGAAAGGGAATTAGGGAGAGACAGGGAGAAATCAGAAACAAAAATTGACATTATCAAAATCTGGATAATGAAGAATTATTTTTGTATCCTAAAACCATTTAAATAGCATTAAAACTCACTCACGAAGATACATAAAAATAAACATTTCATTCATTCAAAGCAAATTATAATAGTTTTTATTTATGTTTCGTAAATGAATTAAGAATTCCAACTAAGACATTTATTCATTGTAAGAACAGTCTCTAGCTGTATCAAAAATAAGTTTGCAGATAATGATATTTTTCTAAGTTATCTGATTAAAAATAAAACAATAGCCTTATCTGTTCAACAACAACTTTTGATTCAATTTTAATTCTCCACGCTCATTAAACCCAAAGGCTTCTTCGTTCATCACAAAGCTTTTTTGCAAATAATTGCACACACGTCATAAAAGTCACATTGACCTAATAGTCTGATTCAATTTTAGCTTAACGCAAATGCAGTTATCAGCAAAAACAATTCCCTGGAATAGATAAACAAACGAGGGCCAGGCAGTCGTCAAGTTTAGGCCGTAATTAAACTCAAGTTAATAATTAAGTATTTCACCCAATGTCAGCTCTTTCAACATGATCTTCAATGTGGATGTGGGTCACTAATGATATCATATGTGCCGTTAATAGACGTTAAACGTTTTCACAATTTTTACGAACGTCACCAATTAATTTCGTTCAATTGTTGGTTTATTTTGAGCTTGGGAACAGAGAAAGTCATTCACAGCTGACTTGTTGTTGTTGTTGCTGTTGTCGTTTTTAGTATAGTTGGACACGTTTCGCAGCTAAGTCAGGGGCAGCACGTATTACGCATACGCAACGTTGTGCGATAAGATAGCACACAACTTTATCGAGCTAAAAGTTTGATTTTCATATATTTTTTGCATTTGCTTTTCATTTTACTGTTTGTTTTGCAGTTACAGTTATGAGTGGTTAGACACTGTTTATGCTAGCTCATTTATCAACGAAAAGGCCGGGAATTAGACCAAAAACACACACACAGCCACACACAGAGAGAAGGAAAGAGCGCAAGACAATTGGCCAAATGTTTATAGCTTAATCATTTGCCGCTTTGTGGTTGTTGTTGTTGTTGCTATATGTTGTTTATAGCATTTGTATTTGAGGCACTTATATTCATTGCATTTACCGTTCAGTCGTTTATTATGTTTTATTATTGCAATTCCGCTAGCTGTTGTTGTTGTTGCTGCTGCCGCGCCGCGAAGACGAGACACTTGGCGCGTTGCACGCGATTCTGAAAGCGCGAATCGAACACAAACACTGTCAGAGACCGAGACCGAGACCGAGACCGAGAGACGGGGCACGAGCGTCTGCGTCAGCGTCGCACACACGAATGGCCAATGGGCGTCGCAGTCGCCTATATTTTATGCTGCCAGCGGCAGAGGCAGTGCAGCCGCAACGGTTACTGTCTTGCAGCTGTTCGATGCCAACTGGTTGGCGTATAAGAGCGCACTGGTTGCGCGTCGAACATGTTGCGTGTTGTGTTTGGCGCGCGTTGCGTTTGCCAATTACAACCTTGTTTGACTAATGCCAAAAAACCAAATCAAACCAAACGTGACGGCAGTTTATGCTCGAACAGCCTCAATTGCTGCGAGCATACAACCAGCTTGAGTCAACGCTGCGTATGCGTAATAATTGGCCGAGGCCTAAACTTGGCAAAGCAAATGTGTTTGTGTGTTTACCTGGCCATGCTTGATTGGATTAAACTGCGTTCACAGGTTGTTGACTGAAATTTCATTTTCTGTTTTATTTCGCTTTCAATTGCATTCATAAACATTGTGCTTTGAGCGCTGTTAGCTTAAAATGTGAACAAAATAAATGAAATTTGTGTATTTAGAGCCTTTTCGATGCAATTCTCTGTGTCTTCATTTCGGCTATTTTCTAATGTTTGCTTATAGTTTTAATGATAAATGCAATTCATTTTTATGTTTTATTTATTTTATATGGACTTAAATCTGTTATGTAGATAATATTCACATTTGCCTTGCTTAATTTCATTCCACTGCAATTACCACTCAAGCTGTTTTAATTTTTCATATAAGCATTATTTTTTCACTTACTTTTGATTCACCTCAATTTTATTTTAATGAGCTTTCTCTCTAGTCCAGCAAAATGTTACCATATTCAATTAAAACTAATTAAATATTCATTCAAATTGTTAGAATCAACTGCAGTTATGCAAATTTTGCACAAAAACAACAACAACAAGGGGAGAACAATTACAACAAGCGCAACAACAACAACAACAACAGCACAGCATGTGGCCGACGCTAGTTTGTTGAGTTGGTCAGTTTGAGTTTCGGGTAAGAGAAAAGCCTGCATTATTTATAAACTGACTCCGGGTAAATGGCCGTGTGTGTGCGTGCATTAGTGTGTGTGTGAGTGTGTGTGTGTCGGTTGTGTAGTTAACAAGAGCCATAACGCTTTAAGGGCAACTGAGGCAGCTGCTGCTAAAAGAACTGACACAAAAAGACTTGGCAAAAGTTAAAATAGAATAACCAAAGCGTGCAATAGGTGAGCTTGTGCGACTTGCAGATACCCTAAGATGACTAGTAAGGAATTTCAGAGAAAAATAATCTGTTAAATATTTAAAACTTGCTGATATTCAAGGTATATAGTAAAAGTACTAGTAGTACTATACGTAAAGGTATTTTTTTTAAATTTTCTTAACTTTTTTACTTAACTTCTGCTAGTTTGATATACACATTTAGTTATAAAAAATGTTTATTATTATTAGAAAATTAAATGCTTAAGCTGAGCAATTTTCGCCTCTTTCAAGAGAAGGTACAAACATCCTTTGGTTATTTTAAGCAGCACACGTTGAGCTACAATTCAATGCGCCCGTTTGATCCTTTGATTGCATATTGCGGAGAAAGGATAAGCACACACACACTTCGGGATATGTGGGTTACTGCAACTATCAAACCGCATCCCGTTTCCTGCTCCTTATCCTCCACCCGCTCCCCGCCTCCAAATGACTCCTTCTCCAAATCTCCTTGAGATCCCCGCTGCCCGCGCCCTTATTTAAATTGGCTTAAAAACTCGAATGAGCAACGAACCGGGCAACAGAGTCATGAATATGCAGACGGCCAGTGAGCCAGACAGAGAGGCAGACAGAGAGGCGGACAGAGAGGCAGACAGAGAGTCAAGCAATTGTAAAAATACACATATGCAGCAAACTTCCGCTCAGGCCGCTGCCCCCACAGTTGCACAGTTATATGAGTGGCATTCCATTAGGCGTAATTAGAGCATTTAGCAGAGGAAAAAGTTAAGAAAACCCAACAACAACAGCAGAGACAGTCAGCGGAGACAGTTGGACCTAACCTATGCATATGCATGATATGTTGCACATATATGCTCGCATCTACACTCAGAGAAAAACGAACTTTTGCCGTTTTGTGAATTGAATTTCCAGCAGATTGCAATCTGAGTATTTTTGAATTCAGCATGAATTTTACTTGCTTTTTAAATTGGACAAATTTAAGTTAGGTTCAGGGATCATGATTTCTAGCGTTTAAATTGCACTATAATATTATAATTCTTACATTTATGTTTTTATTTAAAAGTCATGAAGTAATTGTTATTTTTTGGTTTTTATAACACACTCAAAGCATAACAGTTATTTTGTAATTTTTGTCAATAAAAATTAAAAATAAATCTATTTCTGCTATCTATCTTTTATTTCTCAACATTTCAATAATGTTTATATAAATATGTTAATGTTATATGTTTATATATTAATAAATTTGTACACCTGAAATAAGCGTCAAATGTTTTTAGACACGACCACTTTTAGATTAAGTAGGGTATTTATTCTACACTCTACAAGTTTAGTAATTTACCAACTTGGCGGTAATTTGTTAACGTTCGATTTGTGTACAAACTTCTTAGTTTTTTTTTGAGTGTTGTTGCTGTGTGTGGAAAGCAATTTAGCTGCTGCTGCTGCTGTTGCAGGTCTCGCTGTGGCAGTCGCGAAATGTGGAGACTTGGCCCAAGTACGATAATTAAAAGTTGGTTAAATGTTGCATGAGTTGCAGCATCCTTCAAGCTGCCTCATGGCCGCACAGCCGTAGCGCACATTTGATTGCACACCATTTGCCAGTCACGCTCTCTCTCTCTCTCTCTCCTGCTCTATCCCTTTCTCTCTTCCTTTCTAGCTGTGCTCACCTAGCCGCGAATGCTGCCGCATATTTGGCAGACTGTTCTGACTGCTCCCCAGCTTATCCACACCTGGCCCCCACTTTTGCTGCTCTGTCCCACACAATGTCAACTCATTACTTGCTGGCTTTTGCAACGCCTAGTGTTGCCCTCCCCCCGCCCCGCCCAATCTGCCACAGCTTTCGCCATGTCTGCAACTGCAGCGGAAATCAAAGTGCAAATGTATTTTCTCGAACGCTGGCGAAAAACTTGGCGCCCCTTTGCGGAAATGTTGAAAATATTTTAAGAACGCTTACAAAATGAATGCATAATTGCATTAGTCACTTAATTTCGGGTAGGGAATTGTGGGGGCTGGGGGAGGGGAATGGGGGTTCTGCTTTCAGAGCAGTCGCCAAATTTGTTGCAATTTATTAGCGTGAGGTTCAAGGGTAGAAGGAAGTGGAGCACGACTCCCTGCGGCTGCAATCGAGGTAAAACAGAGAGGGGGACTCTCCCCCTCTCCCCTCGCCCCCTCTCTCCTCTGAAAGTGCTTAAGTGTGTGTCTGCCTTATGTCTTGCTGACAAGTGCGCTGGCGTAAAGCTGATAAAAGGCGGTAAGTGTTATCGCCAAAGGGCTGTGCTCTGGTGTCGAGTGCTGCTCTGGTGTTGAATTTATATCATTGCACGAATATCTCCGTGTGTGTGTGAGCGTGTGCTGGGAGGGGTGGGGGAGGAGCTTCTCAGGTAAATGATGCTTAATATTAATAACAGCTTCCTACGATTAGCGTATAAAGACCTAAAAAAGTGGATGAAAAAATAACAATAACTTAAGCACCATGCAGTCGGGTGTAATCGACTGCGCTATACTCAATCATAGCATAATATTAGCTTAAAACAGTTCTTAATCTGTTAATAAAAATTTAATGTATTTAACTTTAAAATTGAGAGAGATATACATACATTAAATCGATTTGGCACCTCCTCAGTGGGCGTTGCAATAAAATCTTAAGACTTTATATGACACGAGTATACATGAGTATATATTTCAAATTTTAAGTCTCTAGCTTCAATATCGGCGAAAAAAATTGCGTTCATATGAATAGACGGACGGACAGCAAGACGGAAATTACACAAACCCAATAAACCAATCAAACCCAACTCTTTTTAATTCGTGAACGAGTATAAAAATTCACTTGTGAATCTGGGAACCTTCCATCAAATTATATATTATATATATTAAATAAATTAAATAAAAGTGAAAATATAATTCTAGCATAAAACAAAGCTGGCATATATTATTGACTATATTCTAGTTTAGATTAAGAGTTTCTGCCACGTCCACCCCGCTGCAGTAAGTCAAAAGAAACTCTTTGATTTATTGACTAGTGCCGTTGATTAAGAGCTCCATTAAGAAGGCTTCTTTCCACCTAAAGCTTTTAATGTTCTACGCACAACTTCCGCCTGCAACGTTCCTCGTGTTGTCTTCACGTGGAATAATTTATAATGGCCAACATCCTTTGGCATGCAATCCAAAATTGGTTAAGTGTTGAGCGTTTAAGGGCGAATTTGCTTAACAATTTAATTAATATCACAACTAAAACTTTTTTGTTCAAGCTTCGAATTTTAAGCAATCAATAAGTTGAGAGTTTATTTGTAGCAGATAATGATTTTGTTCGGTTTTTGGGGCATAGCTGACCAATAACAAAGACAAGAGTATATATTCAAAATAAGAAGATACTGCAAATAGACATAGACAATTACTCTTATACAAACATATTCATTCATATTCCTTTTCACTTAATAAACGAAGCATAAAATGTTTATGTTTATTTTAAAAGTTAGTTAGTTTCAAAGTTCCTTTCTACACAAACGTTTTCTGGCAGTGTATTTGCCATGTTTTCATTGTGAGCTTCGCTCTCTTTGACTGCCGCCTCTCGCACAAAAATGCATTTGCCGGTCTGGCTGAACTCTCTCACACTCTCCTCGCAAGCACGTTTCACTTTCGCTCTCCCCGTTTCTCTCTCCCCTCCGTCGCTCTCTCTCCCAGCTTCAGGGGTGGCTTTTGGGCTAGCCAAAGCAACGGCCGTAAAAGTGCGTGAGGTTACGTTTATAGCACCCATCAGCCCAGCCCTGCTTAGCCCACTCCCCTGCTCCCCCCCGAACCCCCTCCCCGCCCCCTGAGGCTCCTCACGTGAATGCTGTCAGCTGCTGCAGTAAAATTTCGTTACTTCTGGCACGCAAATTGCAGGCGCGACTTTTGTTTGTCTGCCTTCGATTTTTACAATAATTCACACACACACATAGTCACACACACACACACACAGTCACACACAGTTGGGCACAACAAACATTGATTTTCATTTGCTTACATTTGTATGAAAAATAGATTGAACACTTTTTATTTGCTTTATGTTTAACTTTTATTGCTTCTGCTTCGTCGCTTTTATATTCTACGTTTTTTCTGGTTATTTCTCTTTAAATGCACTTTTGGTGTTTTGTTGTTGTTGTTGTTCTTATGGAATTTATGTTTACATTCACGTTCTTTATAGCAAAAATAGAATTATGTATTATCTAAAATTTATAATTATTATTTATTTGTTTATTATTTGTTATTAAATTAAATAAAGCGACGCGTTTCGTTTCGTTTGTTTCGCTCGCAGCAACTGAGGAAGGCGACGCTCGCGTTTTTGTTATTGTTGCTGTTGCTGTTGTCGTTTCTGTTTCTGCTTTCGGGTTGTTATTCTTTTTTCCCTCATTCCTTCTGCCATGAAGTAAGTTTTCTTTTGTCGCGCATTTCCGTGTTTTGCTACCCTTTTGCTTCCTTGTCGCAGTTTCTCTCTCTTCCGCGCTGTCTCGCTCTGGCTCTCTTTAATTTTGCATGAAATGGGGGTAGCTTTAATTGTGATGACAAAACGCTCTCTTGGGAGAGAGCTTTGCGCATGCGCTCAACCTTTCTGTTGACTATTTGAATTCTCAAATACCGTTACTTTACTTCCATGGCTATTGTTGTTTATAACTTAACTCAAATAGCAACAAGAAATATTAATAAATTTGAAAGATTAACTCCTTTTTGTTTTTAATATAAGTAAATAGTAAATTTAAAAATTAAAGATTAAAAATAAAAACTAATTTTATTGATTTGTATATTTTACTTAAAAAACAAAACGAAACAAATAAGCATATATTAAATTGTGTTTTTCCATTAAAAAATGAATGAAATAAAGCAATATTATAATTAAAGGTTTCTTTTACCACAATATTTCAATTAAGAATTAATTAAAGTAAAATGTAAATTTCAAATATGTGCTAAAATATTTGTGATAATAAAAATATTCACAGCTGAAACTACGTTTAGCTCAGCATATTAAGTTTGTTAAATAAAAGAATTGGAATCGGAAAATTGTAAGTGTGGAAACTTAAAATATATCTATATGTATATCGGCTTTTGTAATGCTTTAAAATAAAGAAATATCTGAGCGCTCTGTATTTATTGTATTTATTTAAATTGAGTGTTCTACTTTCTGATTGCTGTGATAATTCAGATTACTACAACAGACAGCTCTGACTTAGATATTTTCTATTTATTAATGCCTGCCATCAGAACTTCTGTTTAAACACCCACACATCAAATAAATATGCCTGAGTACACTTTCGCTTCGGGTACTTCATAGATAACATAAATTTCTATTAGCTCAACACATTTACAGGCACACGCACACATAAAGCGATACCAATAGCACTTATAAATACATTTTCGTATATTGAAATTAATTTCATCAACCCTTACGCCAGTGACAGTGTTTTTTGCACCCCTCCCAAAAGCCGCAAATAAGGAAAGCCAGTGACAAAAGAATTCGTGGCATGATTCGAGCAAAAACTGAACTGACACTAAGCCCAGCAGACAGCATACCGAAAACCATATTCAGTCATATTGTGCGAATATTTAACCCCTTTCGGTGCCGCCGCCCCTAATGCCCTACCCCAACAGATCCCAAGTCCCGTACGTCTTTTGAGGGCAGCCACCCAGCTGGCATGTCATTTATATGGATTATACATGAGGAATCATTAATTCTTGTTTTTCTTAGCATTTGACTTTTTGGCTCTGTAGAAATTTGCATAAGATTGTTTTTGTTTGCGGGTTGCTTAGGTAGTCGGGCGAAGGCGTGGCATGGAAATTAATAAGACAACACACACACACTCACACACACGCTCCCACACAGAACTGGCTGCTTAGCCTTGGAATGTCTGTGCGCATTGATAAGAAGCTCCCCTCCTCCAACAGCTCCATAAGATTATGATTATGTTGGTGTGTTGATGGGTTCGCCAATTTGTATATTTAGGTCTATGGGTTGGTGCTGTAAAAGAAATACTTGACAGATAACGTGGCATGAACGGGAGGTTGCTCAGACGACTCTTGAGATATGGATTTTTTACAAATTTGGCTGAAAGTGCTTAATTTTTCAAGCATAACTAATTGGCACAATTTTTTCCTTCGCGAATTGTAAATAATCTGCACAAGATTATTTATTTTCTGTCAGAAATATAAGGAAACTCCTACAAATCTCGACTATATCAGTATTACTTATGAATTTGGCAACGCGAAAGATGAAATATAATGTTTGTTGGGTATTTCAGTTTTCCAATTTCAGTTACCAATTAACAGTAAGCACTTTTGTTTTATTTGTACAGTGGAAAAAAAGGTATTTTCAAAAACAATCTCAGCTTGAAAGCAGAGTCAATCTAGAGGTCAAACCATGAGCAAAATGGTTAACATCATGAAAATCGGTTTAGTTTTGACAAAGTTATGGTACTTTTAAGTCTGGAAAGTGTGGCTTCAGGAACTTTACTTGTCTAAATTTTTGTCAATTTTGGCATGATTTTTGACAGAAAAATCGACCCCCTTAGAATCAATTTTAAAGTTGTGTTTTATACTAATTTTGTCACCAGCAATCGATTAAAAACAAAAATTCGCGATTCTAAATTTAAAAAAAAAATTTTTTTCAAAATAAGTAAGGGGGAGTAAAGGATATTTTTGGGAAAAAAATCAAAAAATTTTTTTTTCAAATACGAATGAACTTTAAATGCAGTATCAATTTAGAGGTTAAACCATGAGCAAAATGGTAAACATCATGAAATTCGGTTTAGATTTGACTAAGTTATGGGACTTTTAATTCTGGAAAGTATGGATTCAGGAACTTTACTTGTCTAAATTTTTGTCAATTTTGGCATGATTTTTGACAGAAAAATCGACCCCCTTAGAATCACTTTTAAAGTTGTGTTTTATACTAATTTTGGCACCAGCAATCGATTAAAAACAAAAATTCGCGATTCTAAATTTAAAAAAAAATTTTTTTCAAAATAAGTAAGGGGGAGTAAAGGATATTTTTGGAAAAAAAATCAAAAAATTTTTTTTTCAAATATGAATAAACTTTAAATGCAGTATCAATTTAGACGTTAAACCATGATAAAAATGGTAAACATCATGAAAATCGGTTTAGGTTTGACAAAGTTATGGGACTTTTAAGACTGGATTCAGGAACTTTACTTGTCAAAATTTTAGTCAATTTTGGTATGATTTTTGACAGAAAAATCGACCCCTTAGAATCACTTTTAAAGTTATGTTTTATACTAATTTTGGCACCAGCAATCGATTATAAACAAAAATTCGCGATTCTAAATTTAAAAAAAAAATTTTTTCAAAATAAGTAAGGGGGGAGTAAAGGATATTTTTGGGAAAAACATTAAAAAAATATTTTTTTTCAAATACGAATAAACTTTAAATGCAGTATCAATTTAGAGGTCAAGCCATGAGTAAAATGGTAAACATCATGAAAATCGGTTTAGTTTTGACAAAGTTACAGGGCTTTCATGTGATATCGATAAATTTATCAAGGATGAAATTAATATTTGTTAATCGAAAAAGATAGTAAGACTATAAATTTCTAGTGGGTACAAAAATGCACCATCGATACTTTTCAGTGTGTTATCGATATTTTTGCTCAGTTACCAGCCTAAACGCATGATATAATTTAATATTCAATTTGTCTTAATTAGGGTCCCATAGTGCCCCAGTGCTCGTGTGGCTTTGTTTGTTATACAATGTGACCCACTTGTCCTGAATTTTCATAGGTCTATAAACAATACTGTGTACTTAATGGGTGCCAACGAAAACACGGCTCCATTCCACAGCACTTCCTCATGTAATAATTGCAATATTATGTTAGACTTGCACATTTGGCCAAAGGGGGCGCCGAGAAACTGAATACTGTATGCGGCTGAAATGCTGAAAACTGAGGAGCTGAATAGTTGAAACACTGAAAACACTAGGAAAACGGGTTAATAATGCCATATAAAATAGTAAAGACGACACTTTCGTGACTGGCCCATGCCGGCAGCAGCTACTCAGCCAACATTGTTTGCCATTTGTTTGTTTGTCCGTTTGTTTGCCAGCGAGCGGAAAGTGAAAGGCAACACACACACACACACACACACACACACACACAGTTACTTGAATATGCATGTAAAGACAAGTTGGCCCGGGTCGGTGGGGTGGGGTGGTTCACAACAAAGGCCAAAAGCATGTCGTGGCATGAATGTTATCACCAGTAGCTGCAACGGGGTTCATTGACACCACATGTGCCGCACTATATGCTAATAAATTGTCATAAATGCATGGCGAAGAGCTTTAAATACACGCGGTTTGCAATGCAACCACCTGTCACCGCCCACCAACCAACCAGGCAGCCAGCCACCCACCCACCCAGCAAACCACTTGGCGGCATCTCATCCGCATTGCGTTATGTTGCATGTTGCATGTGGCAACTGCAACTCAAGTTGCATCCATCAAAAATGTAATTTGAAAACGCATTTTCCGCTTCTGAAGACTTTTCATGTCATTCACTCGCTGAAATTGAAAATTAATGAAGAGTAAAAATCGCATTTTCCGTTGATTTTTCCACCATTTGTCGTCGATGTTGACGTTGAACGTGCCAAAAAAAAAATGCATTGTAATGGCTTAATTGGTATTTATGCCCGAACATTGGAGCTGAAATAATTACGCGTACGTGAGACCTGAAACCCTGCGAAGGCGCAATGTTTGCACAAAAACTTACTTTTCCATCAAGTGACATTTATTTGTATACCCTGTGAACAACAAGTATTATAGGGGCATGATGAACTACTTTAAAGTGAAAAAAGAGGCAAGCTTATATATTGATATTTAATTATTTAGACATGTAGTAATAAATTCATAAATTCCAAATTCGGTTAATGAATTCCCACATTAATAAATGTATGAATATTTTTGCATTTTTTTCCAATATTGTCCATAAAAACGCTTGATTTTTATGACAGAGTATTTTTAAGTTAAGCACTTGCATCTTGCACCGACTTGTTTTTAATAATAATTTCATATAAACTAATTATAGATACAAATTGAAGCGAAATTTGTTGCCTGTTAAATTTATTTATTTATAAAACCTCTCTGTCTGTGCTGTTAATCAGGAAAATAATAGACAAAAGATTTTAAAACTTCCTTACGCATTTTTCAAATAGTGAACGATCGATGGACTCATTGTATTTTCAAACATGAAAATATATAGTAGACATATGTTTTTAATTAAATTTTCGGCACACAACTTCACTCTCTAGAAAACACATTCTTTTTTTATCGCATTCGTAACCGATTGGCATGAAATTGAAGTACCAATAACTTTTTGTTATTTTTCTATCGAAAACATAGTTCTAAAATTACGTGTTTCTATCGCAAATATTATTGTACTTAATTATAATCATATTTACTCTAAGATTCAAGTTAATTGCTTTCTTTAAAAATTCAAAACATGTCAAAGCAATACAATTTATATATACAATTATGTACCCCAACCTGATAAACAGCAAATTATTACTGAATAGAATGAAATACAATATCGACCAGGAGTAAATGTCCCTTGGCCAAAGCTTGCGCAATAAGTGTTATAAATTGGCGATAATATTTCATGCAATATTTATTTAAATTCCAATTGCAATTTGTCGTCATTATGAGAACTTGGCCGGCACTTGGCAAACTTTGACGCGATCTATTGTTGGCTTATTGGCAACAAATGACTTAGGACAAGGAGTGGGGGAGCTGTTGCAGCCACCAGCTCATTGTTAGCCATGCTGCTCGTTAGCGTGACCGTTATGCTCGATGCCGTAATATAAATACGGGAATATAATGGTAAAGTGCAGAATATTGCACATAATAATTTACAAGCGAACGCGAATTGATTTATGTCAAGTCACGTAGTAGCTGCTAACGGGCTTGGGCCAACTTGGTCCTGCCAGGAGCTTCCCCTGCTACTCGAGCTGCAATGCACTTGGCTCAAAGGCGGCCATTAAAGCCATCTCGCACCATTTGATTTGTGTGCCGGGGAGTTTTTAAGCTGCAGTTACCGGGCTGAAAATAATCAGCTGGCTTTGACTAGCTCGCCTGGAGGTTACAATAGGGCCCATCCATTAGCATAATCGATGGCACGTTGCTGCAACAACAAAACATTTGCGTTAGTCTCCTTGTCTAGTGCCAGTTTATGTTGTTGTTCTTGGCCAACACAAATAAAAATAACCCGCCCTGCAGCCCCTCTTTAAGTACACGAATTAATTAAGCCTGTCACGAGCGTGAAATTTAAACAAAAGATTCTGTGCTTCGAGTGCGAGTGCACACTGTACGAGTTGTGCGGATGCAACGAGCTTATTTAATTAAATTGTAGTTCCGCACAAGTTTGTTACGGTACTTCTTTCAAGCGGGTCTGCAGTTATAACTGAAGAGCTCCATGGATATAATATGGCCAACAGCTCTGGCTAAAATTACTTCGCGATAGGGGCTAACTAGCTGCACTGAGTAGGGTTTTGGTACATATTTATTTTGAAATGAAAATAAATGCTGAGCTGAAAGCAAGCGAATTTTGACATAACAAAGTCTAAAAATTAGAAGAGAGTGCATATTAATAAAAAAATATAAAGAAAATAATTTGTTGTTTGCAAAGTTTAAAAATTAGAAAAGAGTGTATATTAAAATATAAAAATATAAAAAATAAATATAGTGTGAGTATCAATTACAAATGCCTATTAACATAAATAATTTGATTTTTGCTAAGTTTAAAAATTAGAAAAGAATGTATATCAATTAAAAATATAAACAAGTAAATTTGTTGTTAAGTTTAAAAATTAGAAAAGAGTATATATATTAAAAATTATATCAAAATAATTTGTTGTTCTTGAGGACTAAAACTATATAAAACCAAGTCTATGGTTAAATATGTTCCAAGCAAACTCTGATCCTAATTTGCCGCCAAAAGTATTTGTTTAACAAAACATCCCAACCATATTAATTTAGAATTATATTTTTTTGTGCCCAATATTGTTGCATATGTTTCAGGGATTCTTTAAATTTGTCAGCATAAATGCAATTAAAACTCTGCAAACCGTTTTTCTATTAGTGCTACTTAGCTACGTTATTCAAATTATATAAATTAAAAATAAACTGCATAATCGTCATTATTCAAGCGCATCCTTCAACTTGGTAAGCCTGGTCAGCAGTTGCTGCTTCATTTTCCGCTTTTCCACCCTTTCCCGCTGCGACTGTGATGGCCTGTCAGCGCTCGGTTGCCTGTTGCCCAGTTGTTGCTATGCAAATTTCATTTTGCCCGCATAAAATGCGTTAACAACCGCCCTCCACCCCCACCCCAAACCTTACTCGACGGGGGCAGCTGTCATATCAGCCTAACATGACAACGGCACAATTTAAACTAAATTAATAATACATAATTTAAATATTTTTGGCCCCATAGCATGGCATCGAGACTTTCACAGTTGGGTGAAAACTGGGCAAATGCATGAAATGCAAACTACATTAACACACATACCCAGCCGGGCGACCATTCATCTGATATGGAACCCTGATATTTGGGACATACTTAAATGTCGCTCTCTGACATGGTAATTTGTGTGTCGCCATGAAATTTGTGCACACCCAAAATCATGATTATTACACATGCAAATTATATCGCATTACAATATATTTCAAAACTCAATTCAGATATTATATTGAGAGGCTTCATAAAACTGACTGGCGTATACCCAGTAAAGTAGGCAAACTATATTATATACTAATAATTAATTTCCAAGCATCTTCCAGTCTCTGAGAGTGATCCGGATTTTAGAACCCAGAAACCTGATACCCCGAAATTTGCATTATTTTATTTTTCATACTCTAAATAAACTGCATTAAATAATAATATTAAAGCTAAAAAGGTCAGAGTGGAAATGACGTGCCCCATACGTAACTTCAAGCTGTTGCATAAATTGCGGTTGAGGCAACTAAACATGCAACTAACACGTGACTGACATCTGCTTTAATTATTAAATGCAAAACATTGCACACATTGTTGCATTAAGGTGAAGGAATTTTAGCTTGTAGTTGTGACCTTTCCTAGGTTGTCCTTTCATTGCCATAACTTTGAGAATATTCAAGCTATTTTTATGTCGAGTTCCATTTTGTTTACAATTGATATTTTAGAATATTTTTGCATTTAAATTTAAATTGATTTTATTGTTCGTGTTGTTGTTTCTATAGCTGTGGGTTTGGCAGGTTGAACACACAAATGTTTTCATTTTTCCGCCAATATATTTTGATATTTACATTGTTATATTCATATTTTTGTATCTAAATGAAACTTTATAAATATTCGAAGAACTTCAAACAATTATTGTGAAGATTTGGAATTTATGTGTGCAGAATTTATATTAAATTTTTAAAATATTTAAAATAAAAAACTCTATTGAAATGTTACTTTGGACAGATTGTGATGTGGAGCATTTTTTTATTCTTAAGCTTCAATATCCAAAGTTTAGTTTGAAATTAAGCCGATTTACATGCGGAAATATATTTTGGTGCCCTTGTTTAATTGGTTTTTAAGCTCATATATGGTTAAATAAAATGTTTTAATGTTTGTATAACTAGAAATTGGCCCAAGGCAAGGCAATTTGTTACAAATCGCATCAAGAGACAAGCTCGCACCTGAATACAGGTGCAGGTGCACGCACGCAATTAAGTGTAATTACAATTGAACTTTGACCGCTGATTTGGGTGGATTAGCATTTATTAGCTCAAATGAATGGGAAACCATTTGGGCTTCCTAATTGGATGTTGTGTTGAGATTAAAGTGCAAATGAAAAAGGGAATTGGATTGCAAACTTGCGTCTTTGGGTGATTTTTAGTAGACGAGTGTTTGACTTACGATTGAAAGAAGCAGCTGTTTACTCTGCAAATAGAAAGTAAGCTGAGCCAAGGGACTTAAAGCGCCTTTGTCATAGAACTGGCCTCTGGGTCACGACTGGACAGTTGAGCTGCACACGTTGATTTCACACACGGATTGACAATTGAAATACGAGCCAAGTCAAATACGTTGACAGCGAGGGAGATCAGACATGTGCTCGTGTGTTCGTGTGTGTGGCAAGCATGTGTGGCAGCCACAAATAAACGAGCAAGCAGGCGAACTATGAGGCCGGCAGGAAGACGGGGGCAGCAGTCAGCTGGCAAGGACATCGGCGCATAAATTTCATGTGTTTTCTGTGGCAAACAGACAGTGCAAATAAACGGCGCAAACAAATAAAATGCCGGGACTAAGCACTGCCACAAATAAGGTTCAAGGACAGCCAGCCACGGCCCCAGCAATTGCCACATTCACAACTTGTGGTCAACACTTGCCAAGAAACTGTTTGCGTGTGTGTGTGTTGAGTGTTGAGTGTGTGTGTTGTGTGTGGGTTATATTACAAAACTCATTTAAATGAAGTGATGCCCGAGCGCCAGTGGCCAGTGTTGGGGCAAGTGCGCCCATCACTCAAGTCTGCTTGAATCACCAAAAGTCACGTATACGCCATGTTTGACATTCCTGCAACAGTTTAGGTTGTTCCCAAAAACAATTTACAACTAAATAATGAGCAAAACTAGTGGCGAATATAACTTATAACTTTATTGTTGTTTTATAGTTTTTCTTTGTCGACGCCAACTTTTCTGCAGAACAATTTCACTAACTGGAATAAACATTGCTAATATTGTTGAATTTATTTGCATGCACTTTAATATTTCATAATGTTTAACCTGTTTACTAACTTTAACTGATACACAAAGCATAAACTAAATTTTCTTTATATTGAAGACGTAAAAATTTTAACACCTGGTAAAGTAAAAAGCGAGAAAAGAATTTGGCAACGAAGAAGGGCAAATTATATTGCTTTAAATAATTTATAAAATAAAAACAATAAATATATATGAAATATATGTCATAAGTTATTAAATTTGCCTTTCTTATTTCTTATTTACAGAGAACTCGTTCCACAGAATAACGCCGCCTGCATGTTTGACTGGAGCTTAATATGTAATCAAATGTTGCGCATTCCGGGCATGGCCGTAACACAATTCACCTTTCAAATGCTGCGCATAAATAAGGCAATAAATCAGTAAAATATAATACATCACCTGGTCGAGCGGGTCGGTCGACCGTTGGTCCCAAACGAAATCCTTGGCAGTCGGCAACGAAAAAGGACCCACAAACAGTCGCACTCAGATTTCATGCTGGATGCGTTCAGCATTTCCACGCTGACTCATAAATTATGCGTGTTTTTCATTTAAGCCGTAGGAAAAATGACATATTTTCCGTTTTTGTGGGCGTGCCAAAGTTGAGCTTAGGCCAGAGGCCAACATTTCGCCCTGTAGTTAACGATTGACACACCGACATGTGTATATGTATTTGCTCTGGCCGTTTATGCGTTGCATGTTTCCCTTTTTGCCAGACTAACTACAAAATTAATTAAACTTCAATTCAGCTTGTCAAAAGCTGATTAAATGCAATATTCTGCGCTGACTTATTCAAAGAACGAGAGGAAGACCCCGAAGTGTGTGCAAAAACTTTGACAAAATATCGCAGCGAAGATGATGAATGGCAAAATACTGAATAAAGATGGCCAAAAAGAATTGCTCAACTTTAAGTGTAATTAAATTGAATTTAATTAATATTGTCAAGTTGCTAAGGCAAGATTTTGATTTGATTGCTTGATAATAATGTGAGATTTCCAACGGTCTCGAAGCCACAAGTAATATTTTGACAAACTTGAAGGGGATAATATTGGCTATTCTGAGGAAATAAGGATAATGCTACACTATCGCCACATAGTACTCAAATAAGAAAGGGACTTAAATAAGGGAGATCTGTACTTATAAACGACATAAATCAAATGATTCCTTTGCTGCTCTTTAAATAAATGTTGAAATACTTTGTTAATCCCCCAACTATTTACTACTTTCTCTCTTAAAGCTATCTTCCTGTTCTTTTCGCAATGGCGATATAAACACTTCAAAATGCCTGCAAAATTCCCAAGCAAACTTTTTCTAACAATTGATTTAAATTCCATTATGTTATTGCTTACAGCTATTTTCCAACATATCAGCAAAGTTTTTGCCTTGCTGCTTTAAAAATATTCCATCAGGCCCATAATGAATGCAAAAAAAAACAACAAAAAAACAACAAAGTCTTATCACTTGAAATATTTCAGTTTTTGCCCATTTCTTTATGCTTGGCTGCGTTGCACATATTTATTGCCACTTACATATTTGCTGCAGGAAAAATGCAACAGTTTTTAATGCAGTAAAGCACACCTTAAAAATAGCAAAAACGCTAACGGGCATCGCTATGATCCACACACACACACACACACAGACACGCACTCACACACCCACACACTCCATTTAGCAACTGTTTTCTTTTTGACGCAAAAAATAAAAAAAAGAAGAAGAATCAGGCGAACGGAGAAACGGAAAATGTTTGCATTCTGTTCCACCAAAGTTTGTTTGCGCTTGAGATAACCATTTTGTTTACTCTTCTATACTCTAGATTATTAGTTGCTTGAAAGCGAATATATCGCATTATTATTTACCACATGTATCATAAAGATGTATATTTATGTATTTAATAGAGAGCACATTTTATTGAGTCATTTCACAGACTTGATTTAAAACATTTTCCCTAGTATTCAAATGCATAAATGTATCTATCATTATCTCATATCGCATGTATGTAAACTCTCTTGCATTTTATTCTCTTGTCTGCATATTAATTTATTTATTTATTTATTTACACATATATTTTTTATACATTTAATACATTTTATTTTCTCGGAATTTTTATAAAATTCACTTTACTTTTACTTTTACTACAGGGTATTCGATAGTCAACTCTAATAACTTGGAGCCTTTGTGCCTTTCTCTCTTTCACTGACGCTGTTCAGTTTGACTATTTTTAAAATATATTTTCGTTTTTTTGAAGAGTTATTGTGTCTGTGTTTGTGTGCATTTGTGGTATACGAGATTTATTGTTTCGCATGTGCATTATAAGCAGAATTTTTAAGCACAGCAAAATCATTTTGAAGGCTTACAAGTGGAACAACGGCAGCTGAAAGCCAAACCCGCCAGTACACATATCAAAAATAGACAGACACAATAAAAATCTCCAACCCACAGTGTTATCGAGGCCATTTATCCTTATTTCGGTCGAAAAGCAAGGGAATATAGAAAAAAGCTGCAAAACAGACGGAGTTGTCTAGGTGACCGAGCTGGGCTGGCAGATACCCTGTCTTGGGTCTAATATATACCGATTCAGGTGGGGTTAGTTCGACTGTGACCACATAAAATGTATCAAATAACTATTTAAGGCATACTGATACCCTGCACGCACATTGCAAGTGTACAGGGTATAAGATATAAGCACCGGTATTTTCTTAAGCACGGTCTTCAACTTCGGACAGCCTTGGGCCAGCTAAAGTGCGATGCCACCCAAAGGGAATCTCAACAAATTTATCTCCCTTCTCTCTCTTGCTTGGAGTATAAAGAAATGTTTCTTTTTAATATTTGCTGGCGAGCTTTAAAATGTCGTAGAGCGTTTAAAATCTCCATGGCAATGGGTTAAAATTCCTTTATGCATATCCTTATGCACTGCCAGCTGCCCCTCCCCCTCCCCCTGACTCCGGCCCCATTTGCTCACTTGCTGCTGGGTGCTGCAACCAATTGTGAGGCATTCCAATTGCTCTGCCCCGCCTGACTGACCCAATTTCCCTATGCGACTGTGTGTGTGTGTGTGTGTGTGTGTGTTGAGTGTGTTTGCGTGTGTGCGTAGCCATGTCCTGTGTGTTACATTTAACGACTTTCGAGTTCAAATTGTACAAAATTTACGATGGTGAACATTTTCGCACTACTGCAATTGCTGCACTTTTGGGGTCTCCGGTTTTTGGCGTCCATCGGCGATTGTTTCGCTTTCTGCCGTTGCCACAAGCTGCCGTTAATTGAGGCGCAAAGCACCGAAACGGGCAGCGCAAACATTGTGCGGCAATTGTCTGGCATGCTTTTAATTCAATTGGACACAACAGCAACAACAACAACAGCTGGAATTGGTAGCATAATTAATTTTCAAATATCGTGCAACAATTATTTTCATTTACGAGTTGCATTTTCAACGCTTTTCTCTGCTGCCATTAAACCCAATTGTTTGCCGAAAATTGAAGATGATGCTCACGTCACATTTGGACAAATTATATTGTTAAATGTGGTTGAAAAATAAATCACAGTTAAGCTTATATAACAAAACAAAGCTAGATAATTACAATTTGTTAGGCTTATGCATTTTAGGAGTATATTTTGCATTGCGAGTTATTTGCGGTTTAATTTATAAATTAAGGAAATATAAATTAAATAAAAAATTGAATTGCTTCAGCTTAAAACTTGACTATAGCATTTAGCTATTTTCATACAAAAACCAAATTTCCCAGCGGTTTTTTTAAGAAAAGCTAAGTAGCTTAGCTGATAAAATTCTGATCATATTTTATGCTCACACAATTAAATTACAGCGAGCCAAAAATAAATATTTAAAATGGCACAAAGTTTGATTTTTGATAGTTGCCAAGTCAGGCAACAAGAATTTACAATTATATTTAGCCAACCAACACACAAGTTGAGCTGACTGTATTTTCTTTGTAATAATCATGGGCAATGTCAGGTAGTCTTATGCAACTGGCATGACATCGCATAATTGACAATATCCAAGCGCAGCAACCTTAGGAGTTTTCAATGTCATGGCATTTCAGTTACATGGCTAAGGTTCAGCTACAGAAACTAAGGAGATTGTTGTGGCTTACTCTCGGTATTTCTTAATAACCTGCGGTTCCCGAGCTGTATTTAATAATTATGCCACTCCGCGGCTTTCGGCTGAAGACCCTTCAAGTTCAGCGGGTGTGGCAAGAGGCCCCACCTGAGCACACTTTGGGCTCGCTTTTGTTTTTGCCAACCTGCAGAGACAATATTTGCGGTTTTTGCTGCGCCCGGCGTTCCTTGGCATACTTGGGAGGTGTTTGCACAATCTTCGCCCAAGGTCGTTTGTGCGGCTGCGGCAGATGATGACGATGGCGATGGCGATGACGATGATGGAAATACTGACATACCATTTTCCGTAAATCAAACAAAAGTCGCCAAACGTCTGCGGCACACAAAAAAGTGGCCAAGTGAGGCGACTCGCGAAATGGATGCAACAAATGCGAGTTGCATAATTCGCGCGTGCAAACACGATGCGAACTGCAGCCAGCTGACACGAAGCTGACACCAACTGACGCTGCCCCTCCTGCCCCTATCTGTGGCGTGTGTTGCATGTGCCACACATCGTTAAATATTCGTGAGCGCATAAATCTTTTGGCGCACAAATATTTAAAAACTTGTCGCTGACTGAGCTTAAATATTAAATGCGAACGAAACCCACAGCAGCGGCAACAATCACGGCGGCAGCAACAAGACTATCAGCAACAGCAACAACAGCAACAACAACAACAGTTGCTGTTGTCATTCAATTGCCGCTGCGCTTCACTCCACAATGACATCAACAACAACAAAAGCAACCACAACTTTGGTTACAATTTCCGTTTGGCCATTTTTTGTTGTAACCATACCCTGTAACCGTATAATGGAGTGTAAGGGGTATTTCAAAAATGATGATTTTAAATACAATCACACAAATGTTTGGCGTCTCTAATTTGGTCGATAAATGTAAAAGAAATATAAAAAGTAAAATAAAAATTATCATAAAAAACTAATTTACTTTCCAGTTTGAGTGTCGCTTTAAAACTGTTTACAGGGTACCTTTAAGTGCGACATTCCAGTTTGTTGTTTGTTTTTTATTTGTTTGGGGCTGCTTTTGATTTGACTTGGCAATTAATTTGCCGCTTCTCTCTCTCTCTTTCTCTCTCTCTCCCTTTCTCTGAGGTGTTCATTAAAGTTGCACAAAGCAAAAGAAATTGTCAAGCATTGAAATAAGTTCGGTTCGAAATAAAAAGTTTTAATCACGATTGTTCTACATTTCATTGAACAAATTTTCTGAGAAAATAACAATGCCAACTTTAGCTTTCGGAAACTTCGCAAATGTTGTTAATTTATATTTTAATTATATTTTTTTGCTAAGAGAATTAAAACAAATATAGCTAATCACTGAGGTAGTTAATAATGCTCAATGTGTTAATAATAAGTGCTATTATTTATTGCGCACTGTTTTTAAAACAAAAGTGCAATAAAACAATATTTGACTTTAAGATATTTAAATATTCATATTCATATATTAGTAGATATGTATCAGATATCGTTCGGTTCATAATTTAAAGTTCAACCTTTTCTAAATAAACAAAGATATACTACATATTTAACTAAACTTACTTTTGCCCAGCTTTGCCCATGGAAGCTTCATTTTGTCAATTTTGTTGACATTTCCAGTGAGAATAGAAACAAAAAGTTTATTTTTATCTTTTGGCATGACAAGCTGAACTTTGGCAAATCCAATAAGCACTTTACAACAAGATAACAAAAAAATAAAAATAAAGAGAAGAACAAGATTTTTGGTTTTATTTCACCTTTGCGGCAGCTTTAGAGCCGCATAAATGCCCAGCGGGGCATGTACCACACGAAAATCCCCTATAATAAGTATGAAAAGACGAAGTCAGTTGGTGTAGTGCCCATTGCCACCCACAGAGGGCGCCACTGCGGAATTAAAGTCGAGTAAAGTTTACAAGCCGTTGTGCAACACTGTAAAGCCAACTCACAAAATGATTTAAGATGAATACAAATTGCAAATCCGCGATAATTGAATGCAATTCAATTGATGTTCCGATTTTGGCGCGACTTTGAAGCATTTGTCAAACAATTAAATTGCAATTTGAGCAATCGCCAATAAACCATTAAAATTCGCTCAGGCAAGACAATGAGCGACGCCCCGCGCCCCCTTTTGGCCATAAACAATCGCTAACTGAATTTGATTGATGGCCGAAACTCCGGAATTGCCAGAGTTGATAATGCTGTCATTATGATTTTAATGAGCAGCAAACGAAAGTGTTTTGCCAAAATTGAATACGAGTGTGCGTATGAATATGAATCTGCGTGTACCCATTTCATATTTGTTGAATGTTCATTTTTTAGTTACTTCACACAACTTTTTTTCCTTTTTTTTGGCAATTCCCTGACCTATGCCTAGCTCAAAAGAAATGCGCAACTCTCGAGCTTGGGGCTTGAATAGTGAATGGGCCACTCACAACTTTGGCTGAGGTCTAAAAATAGCCCCTGAAAGAAATATTATAATGGAGTTGTCGCCGTTGAGTATGGGCCCATTAATAACTGGTGTGTTCGGCCTGAAATAATAATATACGTGTTTTACATGTATTTGGGCAGTCAAACAAAGTTATTTCATAATTTACATATCCGAATACACTAATGAATATTTATGCTTTTTCCAATTGCCAAATGTGCTAAATAATATTTATGTAAACTTTTTAATAGCCGCAAATTAAATTTCAAATTTCAAAATATGCGTTTAATTGAATTTCAATTTTAATTGATATTTGAACACTCGCAGTTGTCAATTTTAATTGAATTATTTGCAATTTTATTCTAGCCTCTAGGTTTATTAAAAATGTCACAAAATCTATCTGCTCGTAGAGTTCATTAACCCCGAGTTTAAATTCAAACTTGAACTTGATATCGTATAATTAAATAGTATAAAAGATGCCCACATTGTTCATGTTGAATAACTAATTCTTGACTCTTATGAAACAAGGCCAACACCTCAATTAAAAAAATTTCCTTTTTTATATGCGACCCATAAATATTTTCAATCAATTCCATTCACCTTTCTTTGATAATTTGCTGGTAAAATCAATAAACTCTGGTACACATTTGTGACCAAAAAGCCAAAAACTGGTCTCGGATCTATGTAATTTGGTGCAGGTTCTGGCATTCGCATTCCCCAGTCCCTATTCCGATTTTCCATTCCTCTGCTGGTGCTAGTTTCATTAAATATTCTGGGGAGACTGCATACAAATTGTGCTCGAATGACTTTTTCTCTGTTGCCGGCCATTTAGTTGCCAGTTTTATTGTATTTTCCAAGTCGACGAGTTCCACACGGAGAGACACAAGCCGCACAGTTTGATACCCACACCACACACAGCCGGGGGGTTCAGTTTGCCGTTCCGACTGAATATTGAATTTAATTTTGATTGGAGAATGTGGATGCGGTATTGTTGCTCTTGCTGCCGCCGCTGCTGCTAATTGATGCATGCAACTATCTTTGAGGCATCACTCAGGCAACAAGCGATTGCCACCAGCTCTCACCTGGCCGCCACTCCAGCTGCGGCTCAGGTAACAAGAGCCCAGCACCGGAGCTAATGGAGTAATTACCAGCGCATTGAAATGTGGCAAAGCTGCACGTGAAATGGGTGAATGGGTGAGTGGCTCAACGGCTGGCTGACTGGCGGGCCCAGCGCCCCACCCCACTGCCGGCCAAGTGAGTGGGCCCGTTCCCGCTGTGCGAGCGCATAAGTATGTGGGCATGTTTATGCTGCCCTGCGCGAAAGGGTATACGCAGGGTATACGGGTATGGCCGCGGGCCAAGCGAGGCAGCGAGGAGAGCTGGGAAATGCGATTTTAAGCTGGCATGTGCTGCATAATATTTATTTATTTATTATTTATTTAATATTTATATTAATTAATAATAAGCTTAGGCTTCTTTTTACTTTTTAATCTCTTGTTTACATATAACCTAAAGATAATGAGACATTTATTTTTATATTTCATTACTTCATTTATAAACACAAGTAATCAAGCAACATTTTCTAGATTTTCTATTTTAACAAATTGACTTATTTTAGCAATTAATTCTATTGGTAAGATTATTTAAATTTTTGTTGGTCCTTTATTTATCACACTAAATACAAAGATTTCCGCCACAATTCTGAATATTTTAGCATGCAAATACGTTTTTTTTTTGTTTTTGATTAGCTAGAGTTCAAGTTTTAAAATCAAATTATTTTTAAATATACTTAAACTTGATTTTTAAAAACGTAAAGTTTTAACCATATGACCACAAACTAATTTTTAGGGCATACAAATTGAGTTTTAGAGTTCAAGTTTTAAAATCAAATTATTTTTAAATACTCTTAAACTTGATTTCTAAAAAAAAGTAAAGTTTTAACCATATTAATACAAAATAATTTTTAGGGCATACAAATTTCGATCTTATCCAGATGGTTTTTGGCCTTATTTTTATGTGTTTGCCAGCGCGTCTTTTGGCATGAGCCAAAGCGTCGAACCGCCGCAAGTAGCAACTTGGCCCCACCCCCGCCCCTTGGCCCGGCCTCCTCCAACCGTCCTCCACTTGCCGCTCGAGCAAAGCGGCGAATTACAATGCGAAACTCTTTGGCCAGCCGGGCATATCAACAGTTGGCTGCCGGCGCTCGAACCGTTTGTTTGTCTGTGCCCACGAGCAAGGGCGAGGGGCGGGGCCAGGTGGGCAAATGGGGCGTAAACATAACTTTTGATTTGTGCGAAATGCCTTCGGTGCTGATACATGCGTGTCATAACACCCCCAAAGGGGGGACGAGAGCGATGGGGCGATTAGAAATAGCCGTTGTGCCTTTCTCGTTGTCGCATTGTTTCGCCGCTTACATTGTTTAACCGGCCATATAATACCCTGGGCGCCGACAATGCCGTCGCATGGCCATATTAATAACACTATTGCCAAATTGCGCTGCCAAAGAGTTAAGTGCATTGAATTGCTTAATTAAAATGAATTTTGTACGAGCAATGGGAGCAAACATTTTCGATGAATAAGTCAACAAAATAATATTGCGTATTTTATAACGGCGCTCGTTATCATAATAATGGAAAATTGATTGTCGTAATTGATTTTCACCATGAATTAGAAATTGCTTTTATTTTTTTTGTAGCCAGCGCCGTGATTATTCTAGTTTGTGTTTACATACATATTTACGATTAATTTCTATTATTGTTTTCTTTTCTTTTTTTGCTATAATTATTTTAATGAATTTAATTTGTCATTTGCGCTGTGTGTCTGTCTGCATGCGGACAATTGTTTAAATCGCACCGGCAATCGGACGAGTGTGTGTGTGTGTGTGTGTGTGTCTGTGTGTGTTTGATTGAATGGCCTTTTCATTGTCAGTTGGATGTGCAGCAACCCTTGAACTTTTGATGACCATTCCTGGTTTACTGGCAATCTTAATCGTCGCTGACCTTGCCACAGTTCCCATTAAACGTAATAACAAAAAAAAACATAAGCTAAAAGCGCAACAGCTCAAAGCAAATGCAATTCACTTCTTTACTTTCCTAAATATATTCTTTGTGTGCTGTTGTTGTTGTTGTTGTTGTTGTTGTAATTGTTGGCGGCAGGTAATCAGCTCTTATACTAAAATATGCTTGACGGTTGGCTTGGCGTATAAGAGTTGCGTTGTGCTGTGTTGCTTGATGCAACTTGTTCGATGTTGGCTGAGACTTGTTGCAAGCGTGTTTGAACGTTTTAATTAATCCTTAATAATATTTTAATAATAACATTCATAAATAATACAAATAAGAATTTGTATTAATTGCTGGTAATATATTTTAACAAAATTTTAATAAATTAGCTATATTGTTGGTTTTAATAGGCAGAGCAGCTAAAATGCACGCTTAAGCGCCCGAAATAATAATAATTATTAAATGAAATATTTAAATAATTAAATAGGACATATATTTGACAGACCTACGTGGCTTTTAATATCCTACGCTATCGGAGATGTCATCAAAAGTCTTCTGTTAACTGAATTCCTTGCATTCCAGTTAATAGTTTAAGCCGCACTTTAGTTATTTAACCAGAATTTAAGCGCACAATTTATTTTAATTGATTTCGCCATAGCACTTCACACATGCTTAGCCGATAAGTGAACGGCACAATTAGCGACCGCCAGAGCCGCCAACACACAAAGCCCGCAAACCACCTGAGCAGAAGGGGCAGCCACAACAAGATTTTGAGGTGCGAAGAAGGTTGCAAAACCCAGCGGAGCTGAAGCTGCGAAGCTCTTAAGCTGGCTCTAAAGCTGCCTAAAATGCAATGCGGCAGCAGCTAAAGAGCCGCTTAGGGTTGAAGCAGGGGGCGGCAAAAACAACAATACGCAGTTGCAACGTTTTGTGGAACAAACGTTTCGAATAATTAAAATCCGTGCAATGCAACGCGAATGTGAAGAGAAGCGAAACCAACTAATTGGTTTTGCATGAGTTGCTGATGGATGAGGTGGGGGCGGGGCGGGGGCGTAGTGTGCCACAAGTGGCAGCGAAAATAGTGCTACCCATTTGTTGCACAAATTCGTTGCCAGCGCAAATATGCTGAAAGTCAACAGCACTTTTCGCTTATTTAGCAAGTACAAAAATTCGATGATATAATTAAAGTCCGGGCTGGACACGAATCGGGACCCAAGCAGCAACAACAAATCTAACAATTGAAAATTGCAAATGCAATTCCGAAAGTTCCAAAATATGTGTTGGTAACTCACGATTTACGAGTAACTGCAAATGGCGCCAAATAGTGTCAAAAATGCTTGAGTTACAATTTCCGCTTTCCCCCCCTGGCCCTCAAGCATACAAATTGTTGCAACTGCAGTCGCCTTTTCGTATTTATATGTATCTGACAGATACACATATAAATTTGTGCATATATCTCTCAGATATAAGCAAGCCATAAGTAACTTTTGGCCATATTTTACAATTTATTGTGCCTGTCAATTGCCTGCAGGCAACAAAAATACACAAAAAAAAAGAACAGAAAACACCAAAAAAGAAAGTCGGAAAGTTATAAATGTATCCTTCATATAGAACTTATTGTACACGCTCTGCGTCTGCACACATATGAGAAATACTCGTAAGCAAATTTATGCTGCTGAAATATTGCACTTTGATTTCTCTTAAAAAATAAAACGACGAAATAAACTATGCCAACACAAAAAGTGGCTGGTTATAAATTTTTGGCAGGTTTCAAAGACAATGCTGACAATTGCCAACGGCAGTTGGAAAATACAACCCGAAGTTAGCTTTTCATTTCAGCCAAAACTGCACTCGAGGCTTTAACAAGGAAAATATAATTTAAGTGAAAATAAAGTTAGCTTCTTGGTAAATTAATTACAATTCTGTAATGAATACTTTAAACAAAAATTGCCTAATTTTACTTCTTTACTGAACTCATCTGAGGGTCTAAATGAATACGGAAAAAATATTATTAATTTGATTTACTCATAATTAAAATAAAAAACAAAGTAAGAGCAATTCTAAAGGTTTTCATGCCAAAAATTACTCAAATTTTAAATTGTAAAACTGCCCAAAAAAAATTTCAAATCTGTTTTTCGTTTGACGACTGCAACTTGAGCTTTATAATAATAATTCCGTATCTATATCTAAGCCATGCAACTATGTGGCAAATAGTTTCATAAGCTTGCAACAACTTAACTGAGAGCTTAAAAGTTGTTGACCTGTAGCCACAGAAGGCTCAAAAGGGTCTTGCCAAAAGGTTAGGCTAAATGATTCTGCATTTGCCACCTGGCAGAAATCAATAAACAATATCAATTAATAATAGGCCCTAAGTGCTGCTGTCTGACATCTTGTTGCCTGCCTTGGCCAACACATGTGCGGGCCAAATGCAAGTGGCTTTTTGACTTTGGCCATTAAAATAAACTTGACACGTTGCCAGCGCCTCTGACGATTTGTCAGTCAGTTAACACTCGACTCGACTCTGCTCGTCAACTTGGCCACCCTGTCACTTGGCTACGGATACGTGAAAGACGTTACGTCCAAGATTTATGATTAGTCACGATTTCGAGTGCTAAACGATTTTGGCAACGGGCTTGCAATTATTTTCTTTCGTATTATTGCTGCATTTGCTGTTGCCTGCTGTTTTTGTGCAACAAAGGCTTGCGGGGGTGCAGCATTGAGCAAACACTGTTGGCGTTCATCAGCAGCCAATTAAGCGGCGAGCTGATTGAATTACGAGGCGTGCGTTTTCGAGTACCCGAAGCGAAGCTGCGGCAAGTGCAGCTGGAAGCAAACCGCAAGCAATTTGCGAACGAGCCTTGAATTTCGGTCTGTCCCGTAGTTTGAACAGCTTAAATTTACCATTTACGTACCCTGTACAATGGGTAAAGGGTTACTTCACTCAGACCTCATAACTCGTTCGAAAAATGTTGCCCTAAATCGAAACAGAACAGACCATACAATGAAATTACCATTTATTTAACTAAATTTAAAAATATATTCATTTCGTACTTTGATCAAAAATGATCAATAGAAAACAGACTTCAGTTTACACTTATTTAAAAAATAAAAAATGTAATAAAAATATAGGCCGCTAATAAAATTTGGTATAAAATAAGCAAAGATGCTGGTAATGGACACGGCCGTAAAGCGAGGTCTGGGTGTACTCTACTACACTACTCTACTACCACAAACAAATAAATATATATAAATATTTATATAAATATAAAATATAGACCGCTCATTACTATTGAATTTTTCGCAATCAGTTAAATACCCATTCATAAATTTTATTTGGTATAGATTTCTCAAAGGAATTTTATGGAAAAAAAAAGCAGGAACAGTTTTATATAGGCAACGGTAAACCATCATAGTTCTTGAAAATGTATTTGGATATCCTTCTTATTCAGAGATTATAAGAACTAGATACAGAAAGTTCGGTAGATATATTCTAATATGCAAAATATCACCCAATGTCAATTACTAAATTTTCTTATTGTTTGTATACCCCGCTTTTTTTATTTTGATCTGCACACTAAGAACTTTTGTGTAATTTATTACATTATTCTGTTAATAAATATATGCCAACGCAGATTTGCCTCAGCCGATTACAGGGCATATTCCAGTCTCATACCCTCGACTCCAGCATGTTTACCTCTTTTTATACAATTGCAATTTTCTGTGTGCCTTGCAATTTGCTATCGAATGTATTTCCATTTTTCCTACGCTACTTCACATAATTTCAATGAACCGCATTTACATTTTGCTTTATCTGCCCTTCCCTCTCTTTCCTCTCTCTCCCTCTCTCTCTGACGTTCGCCTGGCGCTCTCTGTCTGCGGCTATAGCTGCATCTCACTCGCCGGCCGCATATCCATTGGCTTGGGCGTTGACAATGTCCTCGGTCCTGAATCCTCGATGCTCGACGCTCGACGCTCGATGATTTCGCATTGTTGTTGCTCGTAGTTTTGTGGTTTTTGGCATGCTTAATGCCAATCTCGATGAGCTCCATGCGAACCACGCGTTGCAGCCCGCACCACATGCACACCGCATAACACAAAAATCAGCAGCAAGTCAGGCGCAACTCGCAGATACGCGTATTTCGTGCCCATCTGCCCCGAGCCTCTTCCCCAGTTACCAAGCGAAATGTGGCAGCTGCCGCAAGGAGCCCGCGGCAATAGGCATGAGATATACCCGAGTTGTAACTAGCGGTACGAGAGAGTAAACAAGCGGCTAACTTTAAACAAAGCATAAATTGTTAATGGCAAATGAATGTAAGGAAACCAAAGGTTGAACAATTATAATATGTAATTTTAAATTATAGAAATAACAGATACGTATATAAACTACTATTAATAAAAATAAAATATAGCATATATTAAATTTTATAATATATATAAGCAAAATAACAGCAATATGAATTCATAAATAATTTATTAAATTATAAAATAAGCACTCAAGTTAACAATAAAATAATATTTACATAATATATAGAAATAACAGATACGTATATAAACTACTATTAATAAAAATAAAATAACGCATATATTAAATTTTATAATAAGCAAAATAACAGCAAAAAAAAAAAAAAAATTAAACAGCAATATAAATTTACAAATATAAATTATTAAATTATAAAATAAGCACTCAAGTTAACAATAAAATAAGTGTCAGAAATTAATTTTAATTTGCAAACAAAATAAATTAAAATTTAAATTTGAAGGCCCAGTTTTCCACTCAAAAACTCTCCCCGTGGTCTCCTCTGCCGCAAGGTTTTGACACTTCTAAAATTAAGTTCTTTATATGCAGACGACAATAGAGTGAATATAAATTTAAATTAAAATTCACATGTTTTAAATTGTTCCTACCCCACAAATGCTTTGAATAACAATAAGTATTTATATAAATTCAAAAAAAAAAACAAAATGTTGTAATAAATAATTATATAAATACTAAAGAAAAGTGTACATAGAAAAACGATTAAAACGTTTTGGATTTATTTAAAGCAATAAATATTTGAATAATGTTATCAAAAAAGTCATAAGCTAAGGTTAATATGGGTTGCAAAAGAGCAAAGATGAACTATATTTTACCAAGATTTTTATCTAAGCTTAACTTTTTTGCTGTTATTTTTGTTTTTGTTTTATATAATACTCTCAGGTGGTACCCGGTTTTGTCCGTATCAAGCGCATTTCTTATCAAAGATGAACTGTGATTATTTAAGATTGATATACTATGTTTCTAAATACCACACACGAAAAGTTTTAGATAGCATCTCTCAAGTCGGACGACAACCGATAGCAATTTCACATATATATTTCACTGTCGCATTGATCCTTCGATTTATAGAGACAACTGTCAATAATTCTCGTGCCACACAATTATTTTACGTACAACTCTATAATTAGCTTAATTTATGGTTTATTTATGTCATTTGGCAATTATTTGGAACCGTTTATGGCTCCACCAGGGGCCAGTGCTGTTATTTAATGAAATTCGAGCTGATTAAAACGCACATAAATCTCACGTGGATTATGAGAATGGAATCGGGCTCTTATCGTGATGTTGTCCACGGGCAAGCCAAAAAAGAAACAAGTCAAGTGGATGCCAATCGATAGATTAGATTCGCAACTGAAATCAAATAGTCAACTACTTATAGGAGTACTATTTAGTTTAGTCTTGCGTTTACCTGCGAGCTGAGCAAACGTTAACTGACAAAAAATTAGAATACGACGAAAATGTTTAAGGAATCGCTGCTTATCCTGGCGCTGACTGCCGCGGTGCTGGCTGACTATGATCCCTACATCGATATACCCTTTAAGAAAGTGAAGACATCGGTGAGTGCACGCACAAGTTGCGCTAAAAGATTCGAGAGTGGAGCTGGGCGTGAGTCGTGCTTTCTGGCTTGACACGAAAAATTAAGAGGTATTCGCGTTAACAAAAAAATGTATACAATTAATATAAAATATTATATGTTAATATAAATGAATCAGCTTTTCTGTCTTATATCCGATCAGGTTCAAATTTACTTTCAAAGATCAAGAAAATTCAGGAATGAAAGAAAGAAAAACTTACCTCCCTAGGTGGAAAAAGAGTGTTCAAATATTAACATGATTTTAAAATATTGGAAAATCCACAAATCCATTTTCTTTCTGTTTCCATTCGTTGGCATTCAAAATCATTTTAATGATATTTATGAAAATTCTATAGAAACAAGATCTTCAAAATCAACTAAAATTCGATTTTCCGCCAATAACTGAAAGCAAATTTAGACGCAGATTAGATTAAGGCAAACAAAAAATCAAAAAAAAAAAATGATAAACAGTCAGATTGCATAGTATATAGTCCATATATAATAAAAGCAAAATTTATGTAGTAAAGGACAGAAATCTAGTTTAATTAATTCAATTAGTTTTTTGTTATTTATTTATTAAAGAGACGATAAGCAATAAAATAGCAATAACCTTTGACTTTTGGAGGAGCGCTAGCTGCGAGGGCTTTCAGCCTGAGATTTAATTAGTCATTATTTATAGTACAGTATAATATAGTATTTGCTATTGATATTTCTATTGAAAATAGTCACAAAACCTGCAAGAATAATGAAAAGCGTAGTTTCTAATTGAAAACTAAATAAAACTAAAAAATAAAATTAAAAATAACAATACAAAAAAATAATAGTTGCGCAGAAAATTTCTATATTTATATATACGAATAAATATATGAATATATATATGAATATATCTACAAAGGTAGTGAGGTCAACACCTAAAAAATGTATAAAAAATTATATATATATATATATATAGATATATGTAGAAAAGCCGTGTCAGTCGTGTGGTATTATTTCCGAATTGTTCGTGTTGTTGCTTTGGTCACTGGCCATAATCCGACACGCGCCCAGCTCCAGTTTACGGCCATGGCTTAAAGGCTGCGCATTTTGCAGGCTGAACGCATCGAATCGCACGGCTATCCGGCTGAAACGCACGAGGTGGAGACGGAGGACGGCTACGTGCTGAACATGTTCCGCATTCCGTACTCGCCCAAGCTGGACAATGCGGGCGAGCAGCGTCCGGCGGTGCTCATCCAGCACGGTCTGTTCAGCTGCTCCGATTGTTTCCTGCTCAATGGGCCGGACAATGCGCTGGCCTACAACTATGCGGACGCCGGCTACGACGTCTGGCTGGGCAATGCGAGGGGCAACATCTACTCCCGCAGCAACACTCGGATGAGCACGCAGCATCCGTATTTCTGGGCCTTCAGCTGGCATGAGATTGGCGCCTACGATCTGCCCGCCATGATCGATCACATACTGGAGGTCACCGGCGAGCGGGCGGTTCACTATGTGGGTCACTCCCAGGGCTGCACCACCTTCTTTGTGATGGGCGCGTCGCGGCCCGAGTACAATGCTAAGATTAAGACCGCCCACATGCTGGCCCCGCCCATATTCATGGGCAACAGCACAACGGGCCTGGTTGTCGCTTTGGCCGACTATGTGGGCTCACCGGGCCTGGGCGCCGAGCTGCTCCAGAATCAGGTGTTCCTGCCCATGAATCCGCTGATTCAGCGCATCCTGGACACCGCCTGCAGCAACGATCCCTACATGCTCAACTACTGCAAGATCCTGGCCCTCATGTGGGGCGACGGTGTCGGCAACCTGAATGTGGTACGTAGGATTAGGGTCTTCTCTAGGTTCCACTTGACTCGAAATTCGATCTCTTTCGCGCAGACGCTGCTGCCCCAGGTCGCCGAGACTCATCCCGCCGGCATTTCCACCAACCAGGGCATTCACTTCATCCAATCCTATGTGTCCAATGACTTCCGGCGCTACGACTGGGGTCCACGCAAGAATCTGGCCGCCTATGGCTCGGAGGTGCCGCCATCCTATGACATAACCAAGATCACGTCCAAGGTTTATCTGTACGCCGGCCTGGCGGACGAGTCCGCCAATGTCAAGGACATTGCCCGCCTGCCGCCGCTGCTGCCCCAGCTGGAGGAGCTCTACGAGATACCGGATGAGACCTGGGGCCACCTCGACTTCATATTCGCCGAGCAGGTGAAAGAGGTGATCAACGACAAGGTGATTGCCGCCAGCATAGCCTACGATCGCCTGGACAACTAAACTAATCCTAATCTAATCGGAAACAAACTTTTGCTCGGCCTCAAGTTTCTCAATAAACTTTAGCCACAAGAAAATCGTTAACTGAATGCGTTCTGTTTGGGGCAGGGGCAGCAGGGGCAGGATGGAGTGTGTGGCAAGCTGCGCTGGCTAATTACCCGCTGGGCGGGTCTCCCTCTCCCTTGTAGAGCTCATTTTTTTATATACCCTGCAGCCAGGCAAATGGTTTAATGGGGTATCATAAAGTTGTGTAAGTGTATGAAAAACTCAGATAGGAATAACTAAAAGTCTATAAATAAATCGATGTATATATATATGGTATTATTTGATTGGCACAATAGCTGATAACTTGACAGCAAAAAATATTGCATTATTTTCATTTTACTTTTACATTCAATTTACACAAATAAGAAATATTTAAGATCCACAATTGAAAACATATTTTTGCCTTACGTTTATTATTACAATTATTAATTATTTGAATATATATTTTAGTTATATAGCAGATCTACTTTTTAATTATACAACAGATCTGATTAAGTAAACTATGCAATTTTGCTTAGTTCAATAATAAACATATATTTTATTCAATATTTTTACAATATTATTTATACATATCCCGAATATTTCAATATAAAATAAATATGAAGAAAGTGCACAGGGTATTTTCTAGTCGCGCACTTTGCCATGCAGCGCATTTAATTGTTGGTTTGCTTGTTTGTCTCGTTTTCTGCTCGTTTTTTATGTGTTGACAAAGTTTTTAGCCTAGCACGTGGTTAGCACCAACTGCGAGTTTTCCGACAGCTCGTTCGGGGTGTAAACCGGAGCAGAGCTGACAAAATTGCAGTAATTAGCATCTGGCCTGCAGTCCGTTCGCTGCTATTAGCCACTGTTGGCCTGGCCTGGAGCCACCAATACGCTCACAACTGTGATTTACTCGCTTTGGGTGGAGCAATCAAACGATGTGCTTCACGAAGCTAAATATAATCACTGATAATAGTGAATGACTCAGAAGTGGGAAACAAAATTAGCCGAGCGGGGGACTAAATTGCCGGAATACCAGCGGGAAGATTAATCATAAAAGTTACAGTAGCTGATTGTTAATAAAGTTCTCGGCCAAGGGTTACTTTAACTACTTTTATCAAAAATTATGACTTCTTTTTGAAACAAATGCAAATTGGGCGGTTATTAAGAAAATAGATTGATATACTTTTATCTTAATAGCGAAACCTTACCTGAGCTCTTGGAAATCGCATAGAAAGGAGTTTTCGCAATTTGATCAGTAAATTTTTGTAGGCTCAGACACAAAAACTTATATAAGATTTGCAGAATTTCAGAGAATGCGATAGAAGGCGAGAGAGTGAGAAGAAGAGAGGGAAGAGAGAGAGGGAGGGAGGAAGAGAGAGAAAGGGAGGCAAAAAGAGCGAGACAGAGGCAAACAGAGGGAGGGAGAGAGAGAGTGGCAAAGAGTGGGAGAAAGAGCGAGAGAGAGAGAGAGAGAGCGGAAAAGAGAGGGAAAGAGAGAGAGAGAGGCAGAGAGAGATAGAGAGAGGAAAGAGAGAGAGAGAGAGAGAGAGAGAGAGAGAGAGAGGCAAAAAGAGAGAGAGAGACAGTGGGAGGGAGTGAGAGAAAGTTAGAGAAAGTGAGAGAGACAGTGAAAGAGAGAGAGACAGTGAGAGAGAGAGAGAGAGAGACAGTGAGAGAGAGAGACACAGTGAGAGAGAGAGCGACAGTGAGAGAGAGAGACAAAACGAGAGACAACGAGAGAGAGAGAGAGTAAGAGACAGAGCAAAGTCAAGCAATAAAAATGAACGCACAAAAACTGTTAAACATATAATGCACTTTATAAACACATAACTAAAATAAAACCCAAACCATGTAAGCTTTACCTGAACTTTTGAAAATCGCATAGAAGGGCGTTTTTGCATTTGACCAGTAAATCTTCTATAGGCTCAAAAACCGAAACTTATAGAAGGAGAGAGACGACAGAAGGAGAAAGCGACACGGAGAGAGAGAGAAAGGGAGAGAGAGCGAGAGAGAGTGAGAGAGAGAGAGATAGAGAGTGAGAGAGAGAAAGAGAGTGAGAGAGAGAAAAAGAGAGAGAGAGACAAACAGAGAGAGAGAGGAAAAGAGAGAGAGACAAAGAAAGAGAGAGACGCAAAGAGTGAGAGAGAAAAAGAGAGAGAGCTATAAAACGAACGCACAAAAACTGTTAAACATATAATGCACTTTATGAACACAACTAAAATAACTCCCAAACCATGTAAGCTTTACCTGAACTTTTGAAAATCGCATAGAAGGGCGTTTTTACATTTGGCCAGTAAATCTGCAGTTGCAGACTTCCAGAGAGAAGGAGAAAGACGACAGAAGGAGAAAGCGAGAGGGAAAGAGAGAGAGGGAGAGAGATAGAGAAAGAGAGAGAGAGAAAGAGACAGAAAGAGAGAGCGAGATAAATTAAAACGCGAAAGAGATTTAAAAAAGATGCCAAAAAACAAAGAGCTGTCGTTCTCCCTCTCCTAAAGAGGTGTCTTTCCCCCTCTCCCTAAGGTTATTCCAATAATCGATATAATGCGCTCAAGTACCTGGAAAAATCATATAAGTATGCAGAGAAAATAAAGGCAAATTAAGTAATGAAAATGAGTAATGAAAAAAGTGCAAACAAGAGACCTGTAGTGAACACCTGTAAAATGTCAAACAGGTGCCTGGACAGTCGAGATGAGTTCCAGCTAGAGCAGCGCAAACAGCCCAACAGCATTAAAGCGAACCGAGAAAGCATCTAACCCGAACCCACATGCGAGCACTTAGGAGCAGCCTCAAGTACCGCAAACTAGCAGCCGGCGAGAGATTCTCATTTGCAGCGCCGAACCGCAGACAGCGAGGCAGCCGAATATTCATTAATGGCAAGCTGCTGATGTGGAAAATGGATAATGCGGCTTAGGTGGGGGCTGACGGGGGCTGACAGGGGCCTGAATGCGTTAGCAGAGCTGAAGCGAAATAAAACTGAAACAGATACAAATTGATGAACTCTGAAGGATTTCGCAACACACAAGGAAAAAGTTAAGTCGAGTCAAGTGTTCTGTTATTAATACCTTATTTGCACTTCCAATTTGCAGCGCAAGGCAAACAAAAAGTGTTAAAAGTATTTCGTATGCGACAAACTCGGAGATGCCAAAAAGCGCTTAAGTTTTTATGGGGCAAGCGGGGCAACAGCGAATTACTTGCCCTTAAGTGGCATCCAACATTTTTGTTGGCTTTGGCTGCATGCATATTTTAGGTAGAAGAAAACAGGCGTCAAACTAACAGCGACGACAATCAAAAACAAAATTGAAAAATTTGCGCTTAAAAATGAGAAATGCAAAGTTCAAGAAAAAAAAAAATGACAAAATAAAAGAAAGATAAAGACAGAAAAACTTGCGAGTGGCAAATGGCAAATGGCGCAGCGTCTGTTGGCTGCCAAATGTTTATTGTCAAAGTTGCAACAAAAGTTTTTCTCTTAGCCCAGTTAAAAGAAGCGCATTTATGTAAATACCCGAGAATATTTATGTAAATGCGTATAGCCAAGTAAACACTGTGAACGTTGTAATTTTCAGCACTGACATTTTGTTGACGCGCAAAGTTTTTGCATTTGCGGCAATTAACTTGTGATTTGCATATTAAATGAGTTCAACAATTTGCATAAGCGGTTAAATTCGAAATTCAACTGACAGTTGCTGCAAGCAGTGCAAACAATTGGCCGCACACTGCTTGGCCATATGCTCAGCAAGCTATGCCAAGCAGTTCGTTAAGAAGCAGTGCCTACGAGCTTATATAAGGTTGAAAACTTGGCTAAGCCTAAGGTGAATATAGTTTTAAAAAAGTTCAAAATAGAAAAATATACAAAATGTAGAAAAACATTAAGTTAACTATTTAAGCGAATTGCCAAATGAAAATTATATTGAATTAAAATTAAATTATATTAAATTAAAAATTTATTTATTTTACACAATAAAGCGATTTCTTACAAAATCGAACTTTCAGCTCTGAACAACACTATTTTCTAATAAAATTGCATTAGACGCCTAACTTGAAAAATTCATAGAATTCAGCTAATATGTTTTTATTGTTTTTAATAATTTTAATAACATTTATTATATTAAACAAATTACAATCGGCTCTGAATGAAAAGAATTTATGTACTTGCCATTTCTTGAATAACAAGAAGATGAATTTTTGAAATCCCCTGAAGCTTAATAAATTAGTTAATTTGTTAATTTTTTAAATTGTGCACAAAAAATGCAAACAATGATTTAATTGTAAAATAATAATGTTTTGAAATTTAATTATTTGATATGTTTTTTTACAACAACAAGAAGCTGGACATAATGCATAACTGAATAAGGGCGAAATATTTGCTGACCACATTTTATTGAGTTAAATAAGTGTCAAAAGTGATGAAAACCCAGTCCCAGCTTTTGGTAGCAGTTCTCAATGACTATTATATTTGCCCCGCAATACTACAAGTATTTCAGTGGAGCTAGATGACATGTTTAAAGAGCTGCCCTTTAACCAAAAGTAACTAATTGGCCAAGACGTCGGCGGGGCTAGATGAGTTTATTGACACGCTGGGAACGCGAGTTAAAACCTAATTGAATGAACATATCAAATTTCAATCAGAGCTAAATCTTATTAAGTGCACAGCTGGCAAAACCGAGAAACAGATAACACAACGATAGGAAGAAGAGAGAGAGAGAAGAACAATAACGAGAAGAGCATAACACGCCCCGCAGCTAATCAGGCTCTAATGGCGATAAATATTTCATTCCATATATTTTGGCTGAGGCACGCCTCATCCTCGGCCAGAGACGATTTGAGCCTCCTCCAGCCAAAGACAAAGGCAACGACGCCAGACAAAATCTTCAATGCGATCGACAATCGTGAAGACGATGATCAAACACACACACACACGCACACTCGCCAGACACTGGCCAGGCACAGACACAGGCAGCGTCATTCAGTCAGACAGTTGGCCAATTCGCCAGTTGGTCAGCTCAAGGCCCCCGTCCCCCTTGGCCCCCTTGCCCCCCACTTTAGCCTTGCCTTTTGCCATTTTTGTGTTATGAATCGTTTGGTTCTTAAACAGCTTTTGAGTGGAATCTGGCCGGGTGCGCCGCTAAGGATGAGGATGTTGTTAAGGTTGAGGTTGAGGCTGAGGATGCGCGACTGGGCTGCGACTTGCTGCCATTATGAGTAATGGGAGTAATGCCTGGCATTTGTTTACTCGCGGCGCTTCACATTGCCGGCATCTGGGAGAACAGATAGAGCCCAGGTCTGCGCTGCGTGTGCTCTATGGGTTTTTTTGCTGGCTAGGTCTGGGCTTTGGCACACAGATGCGGCTGGAAAATGAATATACAATGAGTTCCCTCATCTAAACAATGAGTAAACTGAGTGAGAGAGGGAGCAAGGGACACACATGCTTAAGTCTCTGTGGAAAAACCAATAAAATGTTAAGCTTTATAAAAAAAAACTCATACATTGAATGCAAGAATTTATATTTAAGAGATATTTCATTTATTGTTATTATTAAATTTTCTATTATTTATTATTTATATATCATAAAGCAAATTATTTTTATTTAAAAAAAGATTAAAAATGTATAAATAAATCCTATACTTTCATAATGATAATAATAATTGCTGTGTCTAAATAAATATTTTAACTGCAGTTAAATATTATAGCTTAAATTTTTATGGATATAGAGACAATCGGCTGAGCAATTATAAAATTGGGAATTAAAAACCATTCATTTGCCCTTTCTGAAAAAAATAAAATTCTTTTTTAAATTAATTTTAATTGCATACATTTTCAACTTTAACTGGAGCACACTTCAGCCCTTTTGGATCATTATTCTCAATACAACTAAAGTAGGGTCAAGATCACTCTATTAGTAAGCCAATTAAATGTGTTTTTGAATATGAATCACAATCAAACACTTCTGTTACTTTTTTTATTTTACATTATGATCTTTTTTTCTAAGCTCAATATATAAAATATTAAATGATAAAGTCTCAGTTCCTAAAAAATGTGAATTGGTTTTCAACAATTTAAAAGACATTTGTTTTTAAAAATGCAAGATATTAAGTATAGATTTCAAGCCAAAAACCGAACAAAGCTATGCTTGTAAGAAACCTGTAGAAAACAAATTTAAAGATATCTCGAGATCTATTCAAACACAATTTCCAGAGCCTTTAGAGTGACAGCTCCCACACAAGCAACGACAGAGTTTAGAAACTCACGCTCTTAAGTTACGTAGCTAAGAGATAGACTGTCTCGCTCTCTCTCTCTCTCTCTCTCTTGCTCTCTTTGGCTGCAGCTTTCAAACAAGAATCTTTGGCACAGAAGAATTTCGTATGATTGCAACTTTCTTTGGGGGACGCTTTTCTTAAAAGCAACGCGCCGTCACGCTGGGGGCCTCAGTTAGTGGCCAACACGCGACGCGTTCAGAACGACCAGCGCAGCAGAGAGAAGAAGAAGAAGAAGAAGAGGAAGCAGCAGAGCAGGCCATAAAACAAGAGTCTGAGCCATTGTGGCCAAGAACCCTAAAGTGAAGTGAAGTGCAGCAAAGCAAACGCACAACTGCGATTTTTGTTATTGTTTCGGTAATTCGGAAATATTGAAGCTAAAGGCAAAGAATAAGCGGCCAAGAAGTAGCCAACGAAGAGCAAATAAAACTTAATGGCCAGCACACAAGTGGATAAACAATAACAACAACGGCCAAGAACTTCAAGAACTTCATAGGTATGTGAACTTTGGGCACTGGGGCTCGACTGCTGCAAGAAGCCGAAGCATGGGGCAATGTCTATTAGCATAGCAATGTCTATAGGGTCTGTCCGATAACTAGCCAAAGGAAATTCTGCACTGCGGTTTTCATTCTGCCGCCATTTGTATACTCTGTTTAGTCGGTGAAAAAGAGTTGATCGAAGCGTATTTATTTTATTAAATATAATTAAATATATGGCATGAATATATGAATATATGTGCCACATTATTAGACCTAGAAGTTTCGTAGTTAAATTAATTATAAACTTATCTATTCTTGCTTTTTGTACATTCTGCTTACTAAATAAAAAAGAAAACATTTGTATACTCTGTTTAGTCGGTGAAAAAGAGTTGATCGAAGCGTATTTATTTTATTAAATATATCTGGCAATATAATTAAATATAATATATATCTATAATAAACTTATCTATTCTTGCTTTTTGTACATTCCGCTTACTAAATAAAAAAAAAAATTGTAGCTGTTTTTACACTGTGCGCAGAGTATAAGCTTGTTCTTGCTTGTTTTCTATAATTTTTTTGGCATGCAAAATGCTGAAATTTAATAAGTGTTTTCCATGAGTTTTTCCGCGCATGCGACGTGGTCGCATTTCAGCTAACAGTTTTTGTCGTCTTTCTTTTCTTGTTGTTGTTTGTTGCGGTTGCGTTGCGCACACACACACACACACACACACACATAGAGGGGCAACAGATTCCTGCTGCACTGAGTGGCGTAACGGGGGGATTTGGGGGCCAAATGAAATTCACTGGCAGAAACATGCAGTCGGATGTTCGCCTGGGTTGCGGCACTTTGCGGCAGTTGCGGCTCTCGGCGGCGAACTTGGCGAAAATTCTCTGGGCGCTGTTTGTGCAACGTGTTGTGGCGTGTTAACGGTATTGTTTACAATGTTAATAGAACCCACTGCCGGGTGGCAACTTAAATAAATAATTGAGACGCAGAACGACAGCCAAAACGATTCGCCTCGCTGCACTCAGACACACACTCAAACACACACACATACACTCACACACACACACAGAGTCAGTTCAAGTTAAGCCAAGAAAACAAATGACTTAGGCAACGAACTTGGACTTGCCGCACAGGCAACGGCAACGTCTAAAGTAAATAATAGCCAGGCCCCATCGGGCAGGTCTAAAGAACACAACTCGAACACATGTAAAGTAAAAGAAGTTCCCACCTAGCTTAAAAGTTAAATATTCTTTAGGCAATTTTTAAGTTTTTTAAATTACAGAAAATAATATTAAATAAAATCAAAATTGCCTAAAGACGTATATAATATATATGTAAAGGTTTTAAATTGCTTTTAAACGGATAAAGGATTAGGAAGGCATATCCAAAGCCTATATATCCCAAAGCAAAAATGCAAATGCATAATTGAAATATTTTTGTTGTAAGATGTTTCAAAATAGTAAGATAAAAAAACACATTATTATATTATTAAATGATAAAAACTATTAAATATCAGATATTTATTTGTAGCATATAATTAACATAAATAAATTTGATCAAAATTACAAATTACAAATTACAAAATTACAAAATTTTCTATTAAAAGTCTATTTTGGTTTTAGATAATATATGCACAAAATTTGACTACCATGGGTTTTCGATTTCTAAAAGATCTTATTTAGCTAGATTTTGTTGAGAGGCCATGAGCTTAATGAGTCATAAAAGTCAGATCAAATACTTATGATATTTAATTCAGTAATTCAGTAAAGTTATTCATATATATTACTAAAAGAAGAGATATAGTGTACTATGCAGGAAGGTATGCTGATAATATATGTTCATAAGGAACATACTCTGTATATTTCTTATATGCAACATTTTCGACCTGTTGGAACGAGTGAGAAAGCAGATAGACTTAATTGAGATTCTAACTTAGGCTGCTTGTTAAAATATTAAAAAGAAATTAAAAAATATATACATATACCTATACTTATACATAAATCGTATTCAAATGCGACTCTTGGAAGAGCTTTCTTTAGTGTTTTTAATTTTTAATCACAAGCCAATTATTGCTTCGAATACCCAACTCATTCATGGCGAATCTACGCGAATATCCACAAATTAAATAATATGCCAGGCAATTAAATAACGTCGAACGGCAATAGGAAAAAAAAGCAGAAGAAAAAGGTCATAAGAAATTGTGTATTTATTAAAGGGGGAATGCAAAGAAGAAATGCCAAAAGCAACTGCAAACACAGTTCTATCTCGCTCTCGCTCTCTCTCTCTCTCTTTTTACTACTGTCGAGGGGCATGCTAATGATGTAAACTAACCATTTAACTGTTAAAAGTGCCGACAGCGCCACAAGGGCAGAAGACAACGACGACAAAAAAATAAAAAAAACAATGTGTGGCATCAGTGGCCCACAGAAGATGAGCCAAAAGCGACGACAAAAGTTGAGGTTCGACTTGGCTCTAAGTCCAATCAAAGCCGTTACAGCGCAAAGCCGTCACAGAATGCGGCTAAGGAACGCACTCGCCAGCGCTTGACTTGAAAGACGTCAACGGATTGGAAGCCAACAAAAGGGTTTCACAAACGGTGTGCGAGTGTGTGTGTGTGTATAGGAGCATGTGAAAATGTAGGTTGCATTGGCAATGAGTGAAAATGTTCACGGTAATCTTTACAGAAATTACCGTTTCATTGCTGTTGTTGCTGCTGCTGTTGGTGTTGACAAAGCGGCAACCAGTTGCTGCTGCTGCTGCTGCTGCTGTGATTACAGCTGGCTCTTAATGATCATCATTAGATGGCTGGCGCGCACTTAAAGGGTTCCTATTTTTTTATGGAAGAGGAAGCAGCAGCAGCTAACGTGACAACATGCAATCCACAACAACAGCAATAGCAAGAACAACAACAACAACTGCTCCAATAATATTTGATAATGCAAAGCGGAAGCTATAAAAATCCCAATGTGAACGACATTCGCTTAGTTGCTGGGGTTAGTTAGTTAGTTGCTCGGCTCGTTACATTAGAGCCCAGAATTTGCTAATTGCCCGCAATTGAGCCGGGCGGGGAGGGGCAGCAGGAAGCAGCAGCATCATTAAATTAATGGTCGACAGACCACGATCCGTACACTTGCAGAAAATATAACTCACAAAAGCAGTTGAAATATCTTGGGCTAAGCCTCAAATTCTTATTTCAATAAATTGGTGAATAATTCCTTATAACAAGACTTCACTGCTCTTCTACCCAATCTGAAAAATATTGTTCTTCTATTTAGAATATTTTTCGCTTATTAAATTTAAATTTAGTTAAAATATGTTGAGATTTGAGAATTTAAAAATTAAAAAAAAATTAAGGACAATATATTAATTTTAAGAACTTGACATTATTATATTATTGAATTAATACACTTGATATCATTTCCTAAAATAAATATATTGTCCTTAAGTTTTCTTTTTTATTTTTAATAGTCAATTCCACAAACTGTATTAATGAATAAAAAAAACTTCAAAACATTATTAGTGCTATCCTGCTTATTACAGAATTTAAGCCGAATTTTCTCTGAGTGTAGCAACTGTTCTGCATGGCCACTCTGCACTGTAAAAGTCTCTCTATACACAATATATTTTTACACTTATTTCGAGTATTTTATTTTATTAAGCCCATAGTTTTTTTTATTGTTTATTTAACAGTCAATACTCAAAAATTGCCTTCAAGTATATAACAATCGTAAATAGTGATATTCCACTTATTGCAGAGTATAAGTCTTGATTTTCTCCGAGTGTAGTCGCTGCCCGGCACGACCAATCTTTGAGCTTGAGTGCGCTGTAAAAGGGGCGTGGCGCAACCAAAACACTACCTCAAGGTCAACTGCAGCTAAATGGGCAAAGCTCCTTTTTGGCAAACAAGCCGCGGCGCAGTTCGAGCCACATCTGATATGCCTAAAAGGCCCAAACACAAAAGCAAACCGAAACCCGAACACGAGATATAGAAGAGCCGCACGTAATCTGATATCGCAGCGAAAAAAAGAGTTAGTTTGCCATATGAGGCGAGGTTTTTGTAGTCTTCTTTTTTTGCTTTTCTGTTGAGCTATCAAAACAGCATCAGCAACACACACACACACACACGCACACACACATGCACACACGCGACTACCCAAAGGAACTGGGCAAGACAACTTGGCTAGCCGTGGAGCTGTTGGGCGGAAAGGGGGCGGGGGGCATGGCAGTGACTGCAAGCACAGTTCCAGGCGAGTGCACAGAAAGACGCTGTGCCGTAACAGTGAGCGGAAGAGATGACAACCAGGTGCATGCATCTTGCAGATATAAATCAAGAGCTGCCCGAGCTGCGAGCAGGGAAAAAAGTATATTTTATATGGTGCACAGCCCGGACTATAAGCATATTCTAACTGCAGATTGAAGACCTTTTATAAATGGAAACTATGGAACTCTGCGAAAAGTTTTTGAAGAACGTTTTTACAGAATTCTGTAAGCTGTTTCCATTCTGCACTAAGAAAACCATTTTTAGCTCAACTCAACAGAATTCAAACAGAAGTTTATTTCCTCTATTTTTTCTAAATTTATTTCTGCCCTTTTTTCTACTCTTTGAAACGGAATAGAATATTAAGCAAAGTCTTAAAAAATTTTAAAGCATTCTCCATATGGTAGAACAATATTTGCGAGAAAGAATAACTTTCTTTTTTAATATTATGTATGTATAATTAAACAAATATTATTGATCTTTATGACTGATGCTTTTAAAAACGTTAATGTTTATCGAAAAACTGTAAATTTATTGCGTAAATACAATCGTATCTTTTGATAGATGACTAGGGAGACTATCTAAGTGTCCCAAGCTCAAATTTGCACTATGGGCAAAAAGTATTGTAGTATGTTATAGAAAAAATAAGGTGAAACATATTTAAATAGATAATGATACTATAAATATTAATACCACAATTGAAACAGTTAAAAAAACACTTCGATATGAAAGATATTCTAAGTTTTCCAAAAACTTGTTTATATGAAAGATATTCTAAGCTTTCCAAAATTTTTTTTTCTATTATAGATCTTATGTAAATATTAAAGTTACTTTTTTTTATTGGCCCAAAACTGCAGTTAACAAAAAGATCTTATATGTTGTGCTCCAGACACTTATTTTATAGTTTTTCTTTTTTAAACCGAAACCAACCTCTCGAAGAGCTGTCAGTTGCTTATCAGAGCTGTCTGTGAATGCCATTTGTGGACTCGGGAGCCCCACAAGGCGATAATAAAATTGGCCGGCACGCAAATTTGGTTAGCCAAATGGCAGTTGTCTAACGGCTCTCGGCCATGTTTACAAGTCGCCTTGACAAATGTGCCCGGAAACTGCACACACACACACACACATGAATTTGCATGGCAAAAGGGAAAATAGACCTCAGCTGGGAGTCAGCTTAAATTGCATTTTGATAATGCATTGTTTCTGGGCCCCAGAAACGCGCCCCAAGTCGCAGCTGAATTCTAACAAAAGTCAAAACACGTTTGCCGCCTGAAGAAGAGCTGTTGTAGCTACTGCCTGAGGCAGCGTTTGGGTCGTTGGCTTTGCCTGCGGAGCTTGCAACTTGGCCGCAAGTGTGGCATCATTAAATTCCAAAGACAAAGTTTGTGTTCCAAGTCTTTCGTTTGCGTGGCTTGCGAGGCATGATTTATGCGTTGGCCAAACTGAAGTCTATATTAATCGGAGCTGTCAGGTTGACAATTTTATTATAATGCGAGCGCGAATCACGAACTGGCCAAAGTCAAGCTCAAAAGCAACAGCAACAATTTGGCTTAATGACCCAGTACTACAAAGCGACAGACGAATTTATGGCCAGACCTGCAAATGGCCAATGAACCTAATGCGCTGGTACTTAATGTGGCTTAGAACTTGCCTCGCTGTGAAAGGTGTGTGTGTGTGTGTGTGTGTGTGTGTGTGTGTGTGTGTGCGGGTCCAGCACACCGCATTGGGTACCTTTCCATTGCAATCGCTTTGTCGTGCAGTTGTTCTAATTTCATTTACCTGCCAACTTTCACCTGGCTAGCAAAGGCTTCGACTCCGGTCACATGCAGGTATCCAGTTCTCAGCTCTGCGCCCAGCCCTCTGGACAGCTAATTAAGCAGAACACGTGCCAAGCACAGACAATCGCCCATTGTTGGGGCGTTTAGATCTCCACTCCATATTACTCGCTCCACACTCGCCTGAAAAACTGAAGCCTCCGATTTGTGGAGCTCACGGATCAAAGAAATTCAATTAAGTTTTATGACAAGCGCTGACTGTGAAACAACTCTGGGAGCTCGATGAATGTATCTTAACAAAAAATTAATGATTTACCTGAAAGTATTTATGACGTGAAGGAATACCCTAACATAGTCTTGCCAGTTGCAGCAACTAGAAGACTAGACGTTAAAAGTGCTTATAAAAATAAAAAATAATATTTAAATAAAATTATATGATTTCATAATCAGTTAAATGAAATTTGTGACTCTCAAACTGTGAATGCAACACAGGAGCTCTCAAATTGTATCTTTAGGACTGCGGTTCAAGGAGAGATTTTTGTGAAATTTTGCGAGTTTCTGATTCCCCGTTAGTTCTGATTAAAAATCTCTAAATACTCTATTCGACAAATCGTTAGCTTTAAAGCTTTTACAAATTTTAGTTTGTCCTATCATTAAATTATTATATATCCAATAGTATATATAAATACTTCAACAATCAATAACAATATTTTAAGCTTGTCAATTCGGATAGGGCAAAATAGGATTTAAAAAAATGTATTTTAAATCACAGTATACTATGGGTATTCTTACTTCGATCTATAAAATCTATGTAAAGTCTCTAACTGCTCCGCAGCTCAATTTTCTGCACGAATGGCGTTGAATTTTGTTTCTTAGTTCTATATTTTCTCTTACAAATTGGCCCAACTTCTTTCTCTACTTAAAAATTAAATTAAGTCTGCCGACTAATTACATTTTATTTATTTATTCGTATACGACAGCTTAGCCTTAACCTTAAGTAGAGCAGGAGAAAATAAACTAAGAAACAAACATCGTTAAATACAAATTTTGAAGCATGTACATGTTTAAAACTCATATTATCTGTTAATATAATAAAGATTTTCATAAAAAAAAAATATTCTTATAAGATCAGTGGATTTCTCTGAAAAATAATAGTAGTAAATATATATAGACATATTCTAGTCTGTGCATATATTTATTGTTTATCTACAAGGGCATAAAATTTCCGTTGCTCAACGTTGAGCTAAACTTCTTCGTGTTCGACTCTGCGCATTTGCAACTTCCGCTTGGCCAAAATGAAAAACAAAGTTAAAAGAATAGCTGGAAAAAGGTATCCGATGCCGATCGCTGCAATCGCTGATGATGAGGTGCATAAACGACGCCCATTTATTGAGCCCTCGCGGCTTTAATAACTTGGGACGCGAAGCTGCCGTTGGATTGATTGTGGCAGGCACTGTCGAGCTGTTTGGAGGGCGGCCTGGGGAAACATGTTTGCCTGCCAACAAATGACAGGCATTTGTCTGCCATTCCAAAGGGGGAGGGGGCCAGACAGCCAGGCAGAAGACGCATCAATTGAGTTCGACATGAAAATTGCGCAGTGTAAAATTCTTGAGTCTTGAACTGGTTGCTGTTGTTGTTGTTGTTGTTTGTTTGCTTGTGCGCGGAATATATTTAAGAAGCCACACATGTAGGGAGCCAAACAGCGATAATGCTGTCATTACGTTTATGGGCAGGTGTGTCTGCGACCCGTTCGCAATGGTCAATCCAGCCAAAAATTGTAGACACGCGTGGGCCACAAATTGTTTTGGCACACAATAAAAGCCAACAACAACTGGCACAAATTTCACTCGATATGAAATGGCCAAGTTGAAAATGGTGTAGAGTAAACAGAGCCAAGAATTCTCGACTAGCCGCGTTCTCTATTCCATTTATTCAGCTTATTCAAACGCTACTCAGTTACTCGTTCATTGATTTCGATTTCCGTTTTGCAAAAGTGAAAATATAGGCTCAGCATTGCGCTACATTCGACGTATTATTATCTTGCCCGAGATTTACATAATCTCAGCTGCAACTGGGTGAAAGTTGCGGCCACAAATTATAAGCTAGAACGCGCGACCCGCAATATGCCCAGTAGCCGGCCAGTTGGGGCAGATCGGAGGCATGGATTATATATAGCCCAATTGTGCGCCTTTCACAAATCAACGTCCAAGTGCAGGCCTCCAAAAAACGAACCCAAAAGCACCAAAAAATCTGTCAGTGGGGCGTTGCCACTGTGTCAAATATTCAAACGAAACGTTCGCGGCTCGGCTACAACAAAAGTATCTGTCAGATACAAGATACAAGTGCTCAATGGCTAATTTATTGCCCTGAATCGCTGTCGCGCTTTAGAATTTATTGCTCGGCATGGTCTTTCGATATCGAAACTGAAGAAGCATTGTCTGCGCATTGTCTTCATCAGCTGAAGATTTGTGTATTGGTTTATGGCACAGCGGACAAAGCTGCAGTTAACTGGGTTGATTTCTTCACCGCCTAGTTGAAGACTCACAAAATTGTGGGAGCTGCTTAAAAATAGACTTTACGAAAGCACAAATTCTACAGATGAGATCATTGTTGACAAATAAATTTAAGTGGCTATTCTGCTAAATAAATGTGACGATTTCTACAGCACAATATACTAATAAGAAACAGCTTTGGGTGCCTTATTAAAGCCTTAATGTGCTTGCAAAGCTCATTAGCTGGCATTAGAGAAACACATCAGCATACAAACTTCAGACAACTTAATATTAGTTTAAAGCTTTTAGGTGCTTTTAAAGCTATTTTTATCGTAGACCAGCTACTGCAGATAAATGTTAATATTATGTCGTGAAAAAGCTTTTCTAACAATTGAATGCGCTTTTAAAGTTTATACGCTTACTGGTAATAGGCAATAGACTATCAGCTGCAATCAATTTAATTTTAAAAGCTCTTAGCTGCTTTTTAACCAAATTGTTTGTGAATGCAGCTACAGATTATTTAGGGAAAGAAACCCTTAATATATATTTTATATATATAAATTAGCTAAACTTATTAACTGCCCTCCAATTTCTTTTCCTAATTTCACATACAAGCTTTCTACAATTCTGAAATCACTTTGAAGATCATTCGCTGGCTTTTGTTAGTTTTTGACTCGAAAAGAACTCTCATCAAGCTATAATTAATAACGCACTCTCAATTTCTCTAGTCAATAATTAAATCATACTTTAAAATCTTTCCCATCTTTGGCAGAATCTTAACTTAACATTGAAACTGGGTTGCTGGCATTGTGAATTTACCTTCAATTTACTCGACTAATAATCCAAAGTTGGGTCTCTTAATTTGCCACTTTCGCCAGGTAACACAGTCAAGACACAATCAAAATTAATTGCTTTATTAATTTGTCTAGCATTTCTCGCAGTGTGGCTTTTGACAAAAATTATGTTGTTGGGGCGTAATTGTTGGCCCCGTTAGCAAACGTTGATTTGAGCCGAGTTCTTGGACACACTCGAGAAAGACAATTGCTCCCACAGCCTCGACAAACGGCTTTCTTTGGCTTTAGCTGCGGCTTTGATTTTTTGAATTCGGGCTTTGCTTGCTTTGCTTGTAATAACTGTAATTTATTTATGAGCTTTTCACACACGTTCTGAATATACACCTTTAAATTGTGGCTGCGAGTGCGTTAGACTACCACAATTCTTTCAGTCGGCATAATTATGATCTATGTATGTGTCGCAGCCTAAACAGCTGTAATTAAGTTGCGAGAATTTTCCAGTAGCTTTTCAACAGCTGCCAACTATAATTTTCACGCAAAGAAAGTACCAAATTAAGTGTTAGCCAACTTGCAGCCCTAGGCCAACAGCTGAGTTACATTTTCAACTCCCTCTCTCGCTCTCTCTCTCTTTTCAGCTGAAGCTCTTAGGTTAAGAGAGCACTGACAGCATTTAAGAGAGAAACTCACTTTGTTTTTTCTTTCTTACTTTTTGACTTTTTTCGTTTCGTGTTTTGGTTTGTTTTCTTGTGAATTTTCATGGCCAAGTACGCGCTGCTGGCATGCAAATCAGCGCCAAGTGAATTCAATTAACAAACGCCAGGCAGCCAAAATAAAAGTCAACTGCTGTGATTTATTGTGTGAAACTGAAACTTATTCGTTTTTATTCGTATTTTAATTTTATTTTTCTTGCTTTTCGAGTCTTTTAGCGTGAAAGTTTTCAACTTGGCTCGCTGTGCGCCAGTTCAGAGGCTTGACATTAAGATAATAGCTTGATTAAAACTTGTCATGAGAACAAACCAAAGCAGCCAAGTTTTTACTACGTATGCCAAGCCATGAGAGCGCCAATTAAGCGCACTTCTTGATCGTGTCGCACTTTCTGCAGCCTGCATTGGGTATGCCGAACGTCTGGAGTGCCTTGCAACGCCTACGATCAAAATGTGAATAAAGAGTCTGCTCTTTTTTAAACATTAATTTTAGAGTCTACTAAGACAATCTGTATGCCAAATATATATATGTGAATATTCTGAAAATATTGTTAAGTTGTTTCTCTAACAAAAGTATTGCTAACACTTTCATTCCATTCCATTCTAATAACTTGTTTTTGAAATGTTATTTTTATCATTATCACAGCTTTCACAAGAATGACAACCCTATTTCTTACAACAATTTTCACTATTTCACTATAACTAATATTTATTTGGCTTATGCACCAGAAATAAGAAGCTTAAATTAAATATTTAAAATGGCATTTCCTTCAATATATCTTTTGCATGGCAACTCTGTTTTTCTGTTCAGTTAAAGAATAGTTATTCAAATAGTAGAACAGGAGACTTTTATTTATGAATTATTATTAAATAATTATTATGAATGAAATGAAATGAAACCTCAACTTTAAAAAAGCTGGCAACCCTGTTATACCGATTACTTAACCCACACTTTTCACTAATTCCAAAACTAATGCTTATCCATAAAAAGAAAACTACATATATAGTTAGAGTATCCCGGCGTCGTTGTGGCCAAGACAACGCCAGCGATGTTCCTTGTGTCATGTTCCGCATTTGCATGCAAGTTTGTCGAGCTGCTCTGCTAATCACGTTCTTAATGAAAGTGGATGCAGTGGTGCATGCTGACGAGTGCTGTTCGTGGCTCCGTTCTGGACAAGTCAAGACGTTTTGGCTCTTTCACTGGCAATGACCGCCATTTGCATTGGCGTTCTTTGATTTTCACGTTTGTTTTTCTGTTTGTTCGGCTTTTCGCATGCAACTGGGCTCCGAGACATGGCCGAGAGTGCTTCTTGATGCTGTGCTGATTCTGGTTACCAGTTTATGTTCATTTCTTCCTCTTTTTTTGCTGTTTTTGGTTGATTCATATTATTTATAGCTGCGATTCGTGTCCAGAATTTAGCTGCGATTTTAATTAATAGACTTCTTCCTCTGAGAGATTTAGCGTGCCACAGTTCTCTGCCCCATTTCTGTCTCTGTATATCAATTTGTTTATAATGTTATGCATGTGTACTGCCAAATGTAAACAAAGCCATAAAATTGTGGGAAATATTGCAATTAGATGAAGTGGCCAGCTCGTGTGAAGCACACATCCACAGTAAATAAGGAAAAATTGAGGGAATTTTTGAAAATGTTGCGATTTTTAAAATAAAGTGTAATACAGTAAAAAAAAATCGTATGAGAAATTTAAAATGATTCTCTTTCTTTTAAGTTTTGCTCAAATATGTTTATAAACCAAATAAATATATTGAGTTGAAAGAATTATATCCAAATACATAAAAGTTAAACTTAAACGAGAAATCTCATTATTTCTTTCATTGATTTCATATTGCCACATTCATATAAAATTAATAATTTCAGATATTTAAACAACTTATAAAAGCTAAACTAAAAACTTGCAAGAGATATATAATATATGTATGCATTTATGTTGGAAATAGTCTATTATATGCTCCGTGCTTTTTTTTGCAGATTTTGAAACTATTTCACAGGGCATAGTATCCACATAATAAATTTCAAACATATTCACATATTTTATGATCATATTCTACACTACTGTTTAAGCTACGCTCACGTGTTTGTTAAGATAAAGCACAAACGTGAAACTAATCGCAATTTACATAAAAATGAATTTGCTGTAGAGAAAACAAGCGCATAAACAAGCAAACGCAACAGTTGAGGTTTCTATTAAATTCCTAGATAAAGCACGGCATGCCAGACTCCAGATACTTATCTCAGTTCAAGAGGGTTTCAAGCGTAAACCTGGCATATGGTGAAAACTTAAAAGCGGTCGTTGTTTGGCAAAATTATATGATTTACCTACAGCTGCCCAGTCATTATGCTATTATGATATGTACACAGTAAAAAAATAGATGTCACTTATGAATTTTTGGAAACAACAAATTAAATCAAAATCACTGGCAATTTTAATTATCATCCCATATTTATTTTATCTTATTTTCTCTTAAACTTATTATCAAAATGATTATCCTATATTTATTTTATTCTTGATTTCTCTTAAAGTTAAAACCAAAATTTAACTTAAAATCGCTGGCAATCCTAATTGATAATTATATTAATTTTCCTTTAAATAGTCTCTCACTCTCTCTTTTGAACGTGATGTGTATAAAAAATCGTTAGCTTTTTTATAAATCCCTTTTATAAGAAACATCATAATTTCGTGAAGTGTAGAGTACTTATTAAAGGCATTCGCTCGCCTGACTTCAACCGGGCTAAGACACCGCACTCTCTAACAATTTTGATTGTTGTTTGTCTTACAGCTAACAATAAACAGCGACAACAAATTTCTTTTGTAAATGCTTCATTAAAAGTGTGGCAGAACTTTGGCAACAACAGCAACAACAACAGCGACAACAGCGACAACGACAACGACCTGTATCATTTGCTAAGTGCTGCTCGATGGCACAGCGACAATTGTGCGGGCAACTCCACTGGGCTTAAATTCGGTATATGGCCGAGCAGGCGCTGGCCACCATCTGCCGGCAGAAGCTTCGATTCGCTTGTCATTGGAAAGTTGCCGCTGCGTGACACACATTTCACGCATTAGACACGACCCCAGCTGAGGCTGAAGCTGGACCTGGACTTGGACTTGGGACTCGTTGCCTAGAGACAGTCGAGCCACAGAGCAGCTCGCGCCGGAGCCCGCACTCCCGGAGTCGGGACGTTGCCCCCTCCCGTTGCATTATTCATGCGTGCAACGGCCCGAAGAGGCGGAGGAGAAGCGAAGATGACGCTGCGCTTAGTCAGCATATTATCGGTGGCATTAATTTCTGTATTGCCCGCACAGTTGGATGCATTTATCACGCAGAATACAGGTGAGCTGCGATCCACAAAACAAACGGTAACATGCGTGAAAACTATGCTTAAAAAAGTTTTCAAAAAAATAAAAGGGGGTAGGGAACAAGTGAGGTAACATTTATTTAAGATAGTATTTGGCAACTCTTGGGAAACCTCAATATAAACTTAAATCCGATTCCATTTTATAGCACCCAGTGGATGATAACGCTTAAAAGATCTGTAACTAAAATTATTTAAAAACTAGTAAGCGACCTCTGGGCGGGTATTCCCGACTCGCAGCCCAGCTGCGAGCTGTCCTAAAATCAATTTCAATCCACATTCATACGAGATATGGTTAAAAAATCCGGTAAGAAAACTAATCGATTTATCGATGTTAATTATCATTGATTATAATCAAGAGGCACCAGCTCTAGCTGAAAATTGCAGGTTCGAGTATGCTGTCAAGTTCTATAAGAAATTACAAAACTTTCAAATATTTATGGCAAGTAAAGTCAGAGGTATTCAATTTGTGTAATATATTGAATATATCAGCCCTTTTACCCCCACAATCTAAATATTAAATTGTATAAAATATACACAAAATATTAAATATTAAATGTTGGTCAATTTTGTGTCTCTTTTAATCTTGGAGATATGCTTAATGTCAGGCCTGCAAATTTATATTTATAATACTGATAATACTTATAATACTTATTATCAATATTATATTGTTGAGCTCTAAGAGTCTCTGAGTCTGTTAATAATAATAAATAAATAAATACTCAGCTAGCTTTGCTTAGATCGAATCTGTCGTGATGAACGTCAAAACTATTCATAGCTCCGTACAGTTCACAACGCCGACCTGCAGCTTGAAAACAAACCGCTTTGGTGCTAAAATGCTATATCCTATTTCCAAGTTATAGTTAAGAAAAGTTAAGAGCAACCACGCTATTTATGTGGGCACAGAGATATAATATCCACCTGGGCCAGGAGCAGGTGCCCTATCAGACAACCGTTTATCTGCCCGTACCGCGACAGAGCATAACGCCCACTACGCTGGCCACCAGTGTCCTCAGCATGCCGTCCATGGACCCGGTCCAGGCCTTCATTGTGGTCACCGGTCCGCAGGGCAACCACGTGCAGCCCTATGAACTGCGCCACCCGCTGCTCATCGGCGATTGGACGCAGTGGGGCATGGAGCCGGGTTGCCCAGCAATGCGGTCTGAAGCTGACGATCCGTTCGAGGCGCCGGATGGCCAGGATGGGCTGCAGTCGAAAAAGCCGCGTGTGAAAAAGCTGTACCGTTATGGCGCCTCACCTGAAATGCTGAAATCGGGCGCCGCCTTTCCCTCCTACTACGCCGACCCGCAGAAGCTCTGGAATCGCTACTGCCTCGATCCGTAGGCGATCCCGAGAGCAATCCTTTTGTACTTGTTTTTCAATGTTGTGTGAATAAATCGTGAGCATTTTAAACCCAATCGTCGCCCTCTCTCCCTCTCTCTCTCTCTCGCGTCCAGGCTGTCACCACAATGGCACTTGGTATGCGGACAAGTCGGTGGTGCCCAGCATGGAGAAGTGCCTCAACTGTCAGTGCAACCGCAAGACTCTGGTCTGTCGCCTAAAAGTGTGCCCCGAGATGCCGATGCCGCCGCCGCGCGGCTGCGTCGTCGTCCAGAAGAAGAACACCTGCTGCCCCTACCTGTCCTGCGCCCGCCTCGACGCCTTCTACAAGATACCCACCAAGCGCCGCATCATCGCCTACCTGGACCACTACGAGCGCGAGTCCATCGACCGCGTGGTCAACGACAACATGCTCCAAAGGCGCTCCGACGACTCCGACGTCGATTTGTTTGGTAAGCCAAAACGGAGATCTGGCATTGCATCCATTTCATCCACGTTTCTTTTTCGCAGTGTGCGTCAAGAATGGAACCGTCTACAAGTCGGGATCGGCCATGTCCTCGTCGAATCTGTGCAGCTATTGCTACTGCATTGGTAAGTGGCTGCCACGTGAAGCCTCATTTGTGGCATGAGCACAGTAATAGAAAAGTAGTAGAAATTAACAATAAAACAGTGGGGCAAAACAATGGGAGCTAGTGCGAACTAGAGGTGAACTCGGACAGAGAGTAATGGGCGTTTGAAACATGGAACTAAGAGCTTTACATGTCAAAATTTTTGTCAATTTTTGCATGATTTTTGACAAAAAAATTGACCCTCTCAGAATTGCTTTTAATGTTGTTTTTTATACTAATTGTGACAACCGCAATCGATTAAAAATATAAATTCCGGATTGTAAATTTTGAAAAAAAAATTTTTCCAAAATGAGTAAGGGGGTACATGCTTTTTTCCGAAAAAATTAAAAAAAAATTATTTTCTAAAATGCATACATTTTAAATGCAGAATTAATCTACATGATAAGCCATGAACAAAATGCCATCAAACATGAAAATCGGTTCAGGTTTAACAAAGTTATGGGCGTTTGAAATATGGGAGCTGTGGAACCAAGAGCTTTACATGTAAAATTTTTATAAATTTTTGCATGATTTTTGACAAAAAATTTGACCCCCTCAGAATCGAGTTTAATGTTGTTTTTTATACTAATTATGACAATCACAATCGATTAAAAATATAAATTCGCATTTCTAAATTTTGAAAAAAAAATTTTTTCCAAAATGAGTAAGGGGGGGGTACATGCTTTTTTCCGAAAAAATTCGAAAAAAAATTTTCTATAATAAATATATTTGAAATGCAGAATCAATCTAGAGGACAAACCATGAACAAAATGCCATCAGGCGTGAAAATCGGTTTAGTTTTGACAAAGTTATGGACGTTTGAAATGCGGGAGCTATAGATCAGACAGCTTTACATGTCAAAATTTTTGTCAATTTTTGCGTGATTTTAGACAAAAAATTTGACCCCCTCAGAATCGAGTTTAATGTTGTTTTTTATACTAATTATGACAATCACAATCGATTTAAAATATAAATTCGCATTTCTAAATTTTGAAAAAAAAAATTTTTCCAAAATGAGTAAGGGGGGGTACATGCTTTTTTCCAAAAAAAATTCGAAAAAAATCTATTTTCAATAATGAATATATTTGAAATGCAGAATCAATCTAGAGAACAAATCATGAAAAAAATGGCATGGAACATGAAAATTGGTTCAGTTTTGACAAAGTTATGGGCGTTTGAAATATGGGAGCTATGGAACCGAGAGCTTTACATGTCAATATTTTTGTCAATTTTTGCATGATTTTTGACAAAAAAATTGACCCTCTCAGAATTGCTTTTAATGTTGTTTTTTATACTAATCGTGACAACTACAAACTATTAAAAATGTAAATTTTGAAAAAGAATATGTAAATGGGTAACTACTGTGTAATGAAAACGTGATGGTGGTAAAAATTGGGTAGAAAAGGATGAATATATTACATAATTAGTACATTTTCATATTGTGTTTGGTAAAAGAGTAAGTGAGATGTAAATGCGTTAAGCATGCGAGATTTTTCACGGTTAGTCTGTGGGAACAATTTGAATTTGGAACCGTCTAACCCCTGTCCCTCTGCTCCTCTCGTTGCCAGGCGGCACCGAAAAGTGCGTCAAGCCGAAATGCATGCTGCCCGTGGAGGGCTGCAAGCCCATTTTCGTGGACTCCACGTGCTGCCCGGTGCGCTACGACTGCAGCAGCAAGACGTCGGGCAAGTCCTCGCAGGAGGTGCGCTATCGCAAGAACTCGAACAAGCACTTCCAGCGGATGTCGCAGCGCCTGCAGCGCAATCGCGGCTGCACGGTGGGCGCCCAGTTCTACGCGGAGGGCCAGAAGATGCGCTCGGACGCGGACAGGCCGTGCGACATCTGCTTCTGCATACGCGGCACGCGACGCTGTGCGCCCAAGAAGTGCGCGCCGGCGCTGAAGAACTGCATCCCGGTGGTGCCCAAGGGCCAGTGCTGTCCCTCCAGCTACGATTGCGGCAGCCAGCGCGACTATCGACGCTCGCAGGGCTCGCGCCAATTCAATCTGTACAACCTGCTCTTCGGCAAGGAGGAGCAGGAGGCGGAGGCGGCAGCCGAAGCAGCAGCAGCTGCCACTTTCCAGCCACAAAACTCCATGGCCGAGCACTATCCGCTCGACAGGCATCCGACGGAGCCGCCCGTCGGCGATGCGCTGCAGGCGAGCAGCGAGAAGAGCATCTTCGACACGCTGCGCGAGGGCCTCGAGTTCATCGACGGCAACAACAATCAAATGCTGGCCAGCACCACAGACGTCCCGGCGGCGGAGCCACCGAGCAACACCACCACCGAGCTGAGCTTTCTGGACCTGCTGCTGGGACCCAGCACGGAGCACGAGCCGGCGTCCAGCACGACCAAGACGCCGCTGTCCTGGGTCGACCTGCTGCTGGGGCCCGACGAGGCCGTCACCGAGCCCTTCGTGGAGACCAGCACCCGGGCGAGCATCGAACGCATTGCGGTCGACTTCGATGAGCACTTGGAGGACGGCGAAATGGCAGCGGGCGAGCTGCCCGCCGAGGCGCAGCAGATAGCCCTGGCGAATGCGGCCAACTGGCGGCAGAAGCCCCAGGAACCACTGGCCAGCACCACTGCGCAGCCGGCGCAGGATCTGTTCAACGTGCTGCTCGACGGGCTCTCGGAAATGCTCGACGAGAATGGCACGAGCAGCACGAGCACCACCAGCACCACTAGCACCACCAGCACAACTAGGCGACCCATTGTGGTGCACGCACCACCCATGTTCCGCCCGCTGCCCAGCAACAAACCACTGCACACGCGCATCAACTCCAAGCTGGCCAATCTGACGGTCACCCCGCCCATGGTGGTGGTCACCAGCAAATACGGACAGCCAGTTACCTACAGAACAATGCCCAGCACCACCACCACCACCACCAATGCGCCTAAGCCAACGGCAGCCATCAGCAGCACAACAAAGAAACCGCTTACGACAACCACAACAACGCCACGAACCACTACAACCACCAAGCCCAAGCCCAGAACCACCAGGCGCACCACAGCTAAGCCAACAACAATAGCAACAACAACAACAACCACCAGCAGCACCACGACAACCACACCGAAACCCACCACAACCACCAAAAGCACGCAACCACCGCACATCGCCAGCACCACCAAGCCGCTGATCATCAACACAAATCCGAGCATCTTGGAGGCGGAACCTCTGGATAACGGGGACAGCACCGCGCCCACTTTGCCGCCCAGTCTGCCCAACCTGAAGATCATACCCTTCCTGCCCACGGATGCGGTGGACACGGCAGCCAAGTTGCAACCACCGGAGACGTACAACAGCCACAGCTACTATCAGCAGCCGCTGGGCGTGCAGTCCGCACAGGTGGCCTCCGATAAAATGGACTACAACGACAACCACAGCGATCAGGCCGCCTACAAGTACAAGTTCAATGTGGAGATGCCGTCGGCCGAGGCGCCGCCCGAGCCGGTGGTGCACGTGGGCGGCCAGTTCGAGGGCAGCGCTGGCTACGTGAAGTACGATTTCAAGGAGCAGGTGGTGCAGCCGCCGGTGCACAGCGGCTTCTCGCCACCCACCGAAACGGAGGGCGGCTTCATGCCCAAGGATCCCTTGGTGATCGATGGCGAGATCCTCCAGGAGCACGTCACATCCAATGTGCTCCTGGGTGACAACTATCACGTCACTCAGCACATTATCGACATCACAACGGAGGGGCCGGAAAACGATACGGCATCCATCGGTGAGTTCGGGGCCAAGAGATCCCAATTTGACCATATTTTCAAATGCCTGTCAAGTTAAAGAGAAGTCGCGTCTTACCCACTGTCCAGTCATAATAACCCGTTGTGCTCAATATATAGATCCAGAAAGTCCTATGTAAATTATTATACAATTATGGGCTTGTCTATCTAACTAACTAACTAATTTTGAAGCTAGAGACTTAGAAACGTGTATACCCAAGTCGGATAAAATGCTAAAAATTTTTGGTTAAAAATCTAGATAACTTGGAATATATATTCGTGTATACCCAAGTCAGATAAAGTGTTCAAAATGTTTGGCTTAAAATCTATATATCTAGGGAGCGGCTATGCCCCGAGAATCTATATCTTCCTTGATTTTAGAATCAGCAATATCTCTAAATATTTCTAAATATCGAGCCAACAAATTTCGCCCGTCCCCACAAATAACAAAAATTTATAGATTTTCAAAATTACAATATTAATTACGACCATTTTCGACTGTTTTAAGCTTTTATTATACTTTTATACTATTACTATTATATATATATATATTATATATATATACTATTATTATGTTTTTGTATATGTACAAAAATTGCTGGGATTCACATTTCTGGTTGTTTTTTCACTGCTTAAACCCGTCTGTTAGGACTTGTTTTTTGTTTTTAAAATGCATGAGGTTAGCAACCTCATTTTGACCATTTTTTCTCACAAAACATAATTTAATGTCATTTATAGACATCCTCCATCCTTCTAACAAAACATAATTTAATGAAATTTCTAGACATTTACCTTCGGGCCCCACTTTCCCTGGAACCTAATGACTTATTTAATTTTCTGTTCCACAGAGATCACAACACCTGATCCCTTCAAAGACGTCATCCACACGGAAAGGTCGCCCAATCTGGACACACTCATCGTGGACAAGAAGCCGGCTCAGCAGCAGCAGCAGCAGCAACACGTCGAGAGTGTCACCTACAGCATCAGCAACTCATCCGGCTTCAAAGTGGCAGCAGCAACAGCAGCAACAACAACTACAGCTGCAACAACAACAACAACGGCAACAACAAAACAAACACCGCTGATAGACAAGAACGAAATCAATAAGCTGGATGAGCTGCTGGACGAGCTGCTGGGCATGAGCCTGCCCAGCATTGCGGACACCAGCACCGTGCCGCCCTTTAAAACGCTGCCCAGCACGGCGGCAACAGCGACAACAGTCACACGAGCAACAACAACGACAACCACGGCGCGCCCAACGGCCACGCCCACAGCAGCGCGTGGCCACAAAAAGGGCAATAAAACGAAGCCAAAACCGTCGAGCGGCAACAGACGCAACCAGCCAACAACGATAACAACAAAGCCGGCCAGACACAAAGGTCAAACGGGCACGCGTCGAACTCCCGCCAACAGCAGCAGCAGCAACAGAAATAACTCGGTGGCCACAAAAAGCAAAAACACGCCGGCAACAAGTGCGCCAACAACAGCAACGCCGCAGGAACACACAACAACAGCAACAACAGCAGCAACTACAGCAGCAACAACAGTTGCTACCAGCACAGTGCATCCATTTTTAATGTCGCCGTTCGACAAATTGCCCTTCATGGACACCAGCTATGAGGTGAGGCCACATCAGCAGCAGCAGCAGCAGCAGCAACAGTTGCAGCAGCGACCGCAGCAATTTCATCATTATCAGCACGCGTCGAGCAGCAGCAGCAGCAGCAGCACAACAACAACAGCAGCAACACCAGCAGCAGCAGCAGCAGCAGCAGCAGCTGATGCAAATGCAAATGCAAGCGGCAGCAGCGGGGCCGAGAGCCTCATGGATCCCACGGGCATGCTAAAATTGGCCGGCTGCAACATTTACGGACGCATGTATCGCGTTGGCCGCATTATAGTCGAATTATCCAATCAATGCCTGGAATGCAAATGCACCGAGGTGGGCGTTAAATGCGGCCCATTAGACTGTTAATTTAAGCAACCCGACCGTGTGTTCGTCTGTGTGCTTGTGTGTGTGTGTGCGTGTGTGTGTGTGTGTGTGCTTGTGCCTGTTCGTATTTAACATTTAAGCCAGCGCCTTTATTTGCCCACTTCCATTTTAACATTTAACACTTAGTGCATAGCTTAACTCTCGCCTAATCGCAAAGGATCTTAGTTAGTTGTAGTTTTGACTTCTTTTTACTCTTAAGTTGTATTATAGACATAGCGCTACCCTACAACTATGTGTAACCAAACCTTAACTTCAATGCATTTAAAGTATAATTTTTACAAATTTAATAAATAATTAAAAGTTAAGCAAATATATATATACTTTTCACGAATAATAAACTTAATTGCTAAACATAACTATGAGCGGACTCAATAGATTTTCTTTTACATAGCATTTTTTGCATTTCCTCTTTGTGCCGCATCCTTAAACGTTAAGCCAAAGAAAAGTTTAAGGAATAAGTGGATGCTTTGGTTAAAGTAAGTAAGAGTGCCACAAATAATCAACAAAAACGAAAAATAGTGTATATTATAAAATATATTATACAATTTTTATAAAATTATTATTAATGCTAAGTAACATATTTATATTCGTACTGGCTTAGTTAAGACTTATTACATAAACTGACAGACATACTCAAGGTTCACACATTTTATATATAGTTATATTTATAGTTTAATGTTTCGAAGAGTTGTCAAACAATATCTAATTTTTATATATAAACTATATGATAGCAGCATATTAAATAAGATTTCGTTTCTAAACAAAAGAGTTTTTTATAAAAAACTAATTGTTTAACACATAGTTCGAGATATATGATGTACAAGCACAATCTGGCTAACCCCAACTCAAGTTTAATTGAACTAATTTCAATTAAAAACCAGAGTTCTAGTTTGTTCAAAACTATATGGCTCTACTAATGGCTCTTGATAGGAGATTATATAATAGATTATAATGTAGGATTTACAGTTATTAGAAATTTCCGTGTATTGCCCCGAAAGCTACTAAAGCGTGTCTATTTGCGGCAGTTCACTGCGTTAATATTTACTATTGCATTCAAAGAATTCAATATGAAAATCCAATGAATTTCCGCAAGAAAATGTATTGAAAATTGCAATAATCTCAAAGCCGAATGTTTTAGAGGCAATGCCAAAGCTGTAAAAAAATGAAAACTAATTGCACAGCTGTAAATCACATTGATCCAGTTAAGATATGCTTACATAAATATTTAATGAGCGCACATAAAAAGTGCATTAAAAAAAAATGCCATTTAAAATCGCGAGAATTTGTTCACTGCCAGTTAACTGAGTGTGCGACAAAGCCATTAAATTGAGCCATCGAAAGCATAGGGTCTATAAAAACAAATGGAGTGTTCAAAAACAAACGTTTATTCAAACAATTCGTTAACCATAATATTTATGCATGCCCTTAAAGAACGCGTCGAAGACCATAAATTAAATTTGAGAGTTACCAAAAAAAATAATTGAGAAAAAACAAATTGTTTAATTTGCGTTTGCGCTACTTGAGTGGAATTGCAAATGATAATACTAATGTAAAGCTAATAGAACAAGTCTAATTATAGGTAACTAATAGAAACTAGGCAAGTGCGTGCCAAAGCGCTCCAGACGCCGGTAAACGAGAAAGCCGCTCAGCAGCCCGGCCACGCCCCCGCCCAGATGGGCCTCCAGGCTGATGCGCGGATTGAGATTGTGATTGACGCAAAAGTGAAAAGTTGTGTAAGCCACGTTGCTGACGAACAAGATCAACAAGACGACAATGCGCAAATAGCGATGCGTCAGCTGTGTAAAGTTCTACAAACAAAAGAGAAGTCAATTTAAAAAACCAAAATAGAATAGGTGCTCTGGTCGGCAGTGTCCGATCCGCAGATACCCTGTGCCTGTGCCGTAGTCTTTCTTTTGCCCTCAGCTGTATTCATTTTGTATTCATTCTTCAAAGACTTCGGAACTGATTAAAGCTACAAGCATAAATTGCATTCAGAGAGGGAATTGACTGCATCCTCTAAAGATTGCACAAACATATTTAGGGGCGTGGCAAATCGATAAATATCCATATAGTATATATATCGTATATATCATATTGGGGCGGGTAAATCTCGAAAATCGATTACTCCCACAATTAAAGAGCCAGAGTCACCAAATTGATCAGACAATTTTCGAAGGACCTCCTCTAAAGATCGGACCGACTAAATTTCGGCCACGCCCACCATAATATTTAAGACCGTTTTCAACTGTTTAAAACCGTTATTATACCGTGAACGAATATATGCTATATATAGTATATAAAACCTATATGCCTTCATTATAGTCAAGGATACATGCTCAAGTAACATAGACTTTAAATCGATATTTATCGATTATGTGATCTATGTAAGGACAAACAGACACTCAGATACACAATATATACTTTCTATAGACAATACGGGGCGCCTGCTGCTGCCTGCTGCAGCACCTACCCGCTGCCACTACAGGGTACAGGGTATAACAGAACTAAATTGCGGTTGCATTCGATTTAGCCACAGTTGACTGACCAAAACCAGGTGCGGCACATGACTGCACAGCATGGCATAGACGCCCGCCGATGCGCCCAACAACGACAGTCCCGGCTGTAGCCAGGCATTGGCCAGAGCGCCGCAGATGCCGCCCGCAATGTAGACGACGCCCACACGCCAATGACCCTGCTCCAGTTCGAGGCAGACGCCAATGAAGCTCTGGCAAAAAACATGGAAAAGCGAAAAACATTACGGCGGTGCGGTTGAAAGTGGTTCAGTGGGTTGGCCCACCTGCAGACAGATGTTGATCCACAGATGCCAGGCGTCCGCGTGGAGCAGCATGTACGTGAAGAAGCGCCAATACTCGTGCCCCAGCTCCGGCTGGTAGATGAGACGCCGGCGCATGCAGTTGTTGACAATCGGATGCAGGCAGATCTGCGAATGTGGAAGCGACAATAAATGACCTTAAACGACGGACGCCAATTACACTGTGCTACACGAGTTACGTTCAGAGTACACTGTGCCCAGTTGGTTGCCAGCTTGTGTGCTATTTGAATGTGCAAGCGGGTGTAATCGACTGCGCAATACTCGTTGGTTTCTTTTGTGTTGGCAAAATATAGATTTAACGAAGGTAATCAGAAAACTGCCACGCCCCCAGTGCGAGTATGCAAAAAATACTACTTGTGTGAGGTAATTTTCAATTTTATCTATCTAGGTTTTATTGAAAGGGCGGGTTTACACGAGCAACGGTTTCTATCAAGTGTATTTTGGATTGGTAATACAAATTTTCATCTATTTTTCATATTTCAAAAATTTGCTTTTCTCAAGAAATGTGAAGCTATAATTCACTGTATCACTAACTTTTACGTGAATATTGTTGCCTGAACCCAAATAGCCAAGTTACTTGCGATGGTATTCAGTGAGAGTGTTAAAATTGAATTAATTGCTGTCACTACCCGAAAATAATATTAGTATTCTAATTAATCATAGGTAATGAAATCTTATATCTGATTTCGAGGGGTTATTTATAATAATTAAATTATAAAACGGTTCAATTTTTCAAGCTGCCCTTAATGGATCATAATTAGATTGATTTTAGTTTAAAAAACACAGTGCCAACCAAAAGTTAATTTTATTCGATTTATATTGAGTGATAAATAATGAGGTGTTGTTGATAAACAAAGAATACGCTGTTAATACTATTCTAATAAATTTCTATTGTGTTTTTGAAAAACAAAGATTAGTAAGAATTCTTTCAATATTCTTTAAAGTCAACTTTACAAGTTTGAATGTTTAAAAACTATTCCTCGTCATAGCCAAACTTAACAAACTCCCACTTCAGGCAATTATTGCTCAAACCCTGTTAGTAAAGAGTTCCCATCGTATCCACTTCGTATCCACTTCTTCGCTCTAATAAACTCAATTCTTAGTGCGCTTTGCTGCACAGTGTTATCGATCAAAGAGGAAAAAAATTATGTCAAGCCATCTGTCACTTTCGCTCAGCAGCCAAGTGTGAGATAGCCAAGTGTGAGTGCCAAGAAGCCGCTTGACATGACAACAACAACAACAACAGCAAAGCCTTAAAACAACAGCTCCAAATCTGTGCAACATGCATCACACCAAATATGACAAATGCCAGTTGCAACATTTAACGGCAGCAACAACAACAACGCCGACTAAAATGGCAATAAAACTCGAGCCGATGTCGCTTGTGATTGGAATCGAGTCGAAGTTTGCGATTGTGTAATATGGAATGAATACATCGCCTAGTGGGCTGGGCTCAAACAATTAACAGCGATCGGCGCATAACTAAGCGCAATCGGCAGATATCGCAAATATGCGAAAGTCGAGCCCGAATTGTGCCACAAATGGGTCGCATTGCGCTGGGAGGCACTTGTGTGACTTCTCGCCCAGTGAGTGGGTGTTGAAAGGCGAATGCAACCACAGCACTTGCCATGAGACAGCAACGGCAACAGGCCCAATGAGCTGGAACACTCGTCACACTCATCATGCAGATTGGAAAGGAAACAAGTTATTTGTGAGTCATAAAAAATCGTTTATCCTACATTTAGCTGAGCTATGCCAAGAACTGTTTCCTATTCTTCAATTAATATTATTCATGTAAATATAAAAATGTGTTGCAATACAATTTATTTATAATCTATATTATTTCATCAGCGCAAATTAAAAAATGTGATGACTGTACTGCATTGCTGATTAGATTTAAAAAAATAAGTTACAAACGTTAATTTTAATTTATTGCTGAATTTACTCTATATACCTTTTAACTGATCTTTATAAATTAGAAAAATCAAATATTAATGTGTTAAATAAATATATAAATATATAATATATAAAATTAACACTACATTATATTTATTATTCACATAAATAATTGATTAACTGGCCAATTTCAATCGTAAGCAAAAATGAAAAATTATTCAAAACATAAAAATTTTTTTAAATTAATGAGCAAAAAATGTTTTTAAAATAATGCAGCTACAAAATATAATAATAATTTTTGAACTAGCATATTTAAATATTCTTTTACAATATTGTCAAACTATAAAAAAAGCCATAAATGCGCGTTGACTCTGTGACAAGGTCAGTCGCCACAATTGCAATATCCTTATCTACTAAACAAATACTTAATTTTTTCTTTAACCAATAAATTCTATTGAAAATGATTCACAAGAAATCGTAGCAATAACATTGCAAAAATGCTGATTAAAAGTCCAGCGACCTCACAAGCCACACGAATTTATAACAACGTATTTATGAATCGATTTGCTTCGGTTAAGTCTAGATAAAAATATAATATACTCGCTGATAAGCTATCAAAATAGACTATATATACAAAATAAAAATATATATACATAAACAAGTTCTCACGAATTTTGTATGCTAAAAATATATTTCAAAATCTTTCGCAACTGAGAACGAATTGTGAGTGAAATATTTATAAACAAAAGTAAAAGTAATTATTAACCGCAAGTGGCGCTAAAATCGTAGAAATAAAATCGAAAGCAACAAAAAATTGTTATCTTTCAATTGGCACATATTTGAAACTCTTTTAAATGTATGTACATAAAACAGATTTGCGATTTTATTTTTATTGTTTGTTTATCAATTGTTCGCATAGAAGTTTTAAGAGATCTAATATTGGCGGACTCTTCACATAGAAACCAAACATAAACATGCATCAAATGAAAATGAAAATCAAAAGATACGAATTACATTTCAAGTGGAGAGTGAAAACTGTAACAGGCGCACACTTTAACACACTCAGGCAGAGACAGCATTTGGCACAGATTGCGCATACGCACTGGCTGTCAATCCGACTGGCAACCAAATGTGGAGCAACTACGTCAACTACCTGCACAATGCCCATCAACAATAGGAACCAGGGCACACGCCATAAACGTCGTCGTTCCAGCGAATGCGTCACCGTTAAATCATCAATGAAAATCTTTTGCAATGGGGCGGCAGGCGGCACAAGAGCCGGCAGCAGAAGCCTGACATCCTTTGTGTCCTGTTTGCTGCCAATGTGATGCACTGCCATAATGCGCTCACACACACTCACTCACACACAAACACTAAAAACACTTTTAATCGACAATGCGAAATTCTTAGCAAATTCAACGCGACGTCCGCTGCGCTAAGCACTTAGCCCGCGACTACACACACAACACACAGCCCATCCAAAACAACGCCATGAGCAACGGCGCCTTTGTTGTTGTTTCCCCTTCGTCTTCTTCGTTTGCTATGTTTAAATCGCACACGCATCCAATCACAACCATCGATCGTTTGATCTGTCATTGTGCGACTTCGTTGCGGCCACAAAATCGATTGCATACTTTTGTGCGCACACGCGAAATTCATTTGCCGCAGTTTCTAATTGGTTTGTGTCTGCGCTAAGCAAGTTTAGATGCGTTATTTTAAAATATAACAATTTAATGGCAACTTCAACTCACAGGTATATGCAATTATTATTTAATGTTTTGAAATTTACAGAATTTATGCAGAACATTCAAAAATATAAGATCCATATTAATTTTAAATGCACTGAACGTTAAAATCAAAATCAAAATAAGGATTATTCGGTTAAGCAATCACAATTTCCTGTACTTTATTGCATTTACAGCAGATCGACAAATGTTTATAGTGCAAAACACTTTTTATTATAGAACTTCAACTTTAATGTAAAAAAAAAACATTTTCATTTTCATTTTTCTTTACAAAAAAAGAGAACAAAATACAAAAAATCCAATTGGAATATCGCAAAGGCCGCATTTGAGACATTTTTGAATTTTTGAAACTAGAGCTGAAAAGCAAATACTTTTGAATGGACACACGCCCATTGCCATAACTAAATAGATCAGATTACAGACATATTCTCTTCCCTCCCAGCGGCATCAATGTGATAAACCATCCTTGGCATTTGACATTTAGTCAAATTGTGGGTTGCATTCAAAAACTGGCAGCAACAACAAACTGGCAGAAACACCGAAAAGTTGTTGTGTTCGTCAAAACCGAGTGCGGTGAAAAGCTCACCGGAAAAGCAGCGACGCTCAGATGCTCAATTTTCAGTTGGTTCGGCTCTCCCGAGCAGGACACGTGGCTGGGGCAAGTGCGTGGCGTGGCCAGCGCCTGTCGGCAGCGTAACGAAGTCCTTTATGAATGGCTTGCAATGAAAATATTTATGTAAGCGAAGCCATTCAAATCGTTGGGGAGACCCAAACAAAACGGCGCGAATAATTATTTTGGCCAACTCAAGTTTTGACTTTAGACGGCGTCGAGTTTCGCTCAGACACGCACACAGTCATTAAGGGTCTTCCCACTCATGGCTACGTGCCCAACCAGTTCCTGAAGGTCTTTTCAGCTGCAGTTACATTACAACAAATGGCCAAATCCAGCTGCTCTGTGGCTTAAAGCCAAAAGGCGACTAGACAAACCTTAACTCGGCTAATATGCCAGTGGGAAGTGCGTAGCTGATTTTATGCGCAATTAAGAAGTCGGGCCCACATCCTACTCCTCGTCAGACCCATATCCCGTTGCCCCGCCCACTTCCGACTACTTGCCAGACGCCCTAAAAACCGCAAATAGATTTTAGACGCAACTTTAATGCACTGCGGGTGCTTTCAGCAGCTTTAAAGCTGCACTAAAAAATAAAGAGGGTGAAAATTCAGCTTTGCTCAATTGGAAGTTAATTAATTAATGTTAATTAATGTAAATACTTTTTGAACGAAATGTTTACTTAAATAATATTCCACCTTTTAAGCTGAAAATTGTTTCAATTCATGCTGCCACAAATCATTAAATAATAGCACTAGGCTAACCTAGTTGAGATTGTAATTATTCAGAATAAACGAACACATTATATATAGTTTTCAAACTAAATTTTCTCTATATTGTAAACATCAAATATTTAACACATGTTAAACTAAAACACAAATAAAGAAGGAAATATCCGCATACCACATTTTATGTAATCATTACTCATATTGTTAAAATAAAAATGCAAGTGCTAGAAAAGTATTTTTAAATAATCTTTAAAGTTGCGCACAAAAACAGCTGTGCGATTTGCAAAATACTTTCCTCCAAAATTCGAGCACTCAGTTGCTTTATTTGCGCTTTCCCGCTCCACTCCGATTCACACTTGTTGTCAAGTTTGTAATGGGTTTGCGGTAATTCCCGTAAATTGCTGGGAAAATCATTTAGTGTCTACTGCCGGCTTCGACTGCCGGGGAAAATCAAAATGCTGCATTTGCTGGAAAATCAAACTGACAGTGCCAGCCGAAAAGCGTTGCTCGACTTGTAATTTTGGGGCTTAGCAAAGGAACGCTTAAGCAAATCTTTGCGCAACATCTCGAGCAAACATACTCATTACGGCCGAGCTCCCGGGGAGTACGAAAAAGGGCGGGGCCCGAAACGCATGCCACTTGATTGAGTGACTAAAGCGCTGCCGCTTGGGATTCAAATGAGTGTGTTGCCAAATGGGCGGCTGGTAGGGGCGGGGCGTGGCACGGCGCAGCGGCCTGCTGCGGTTGGAGATTTTATGACCGCAATTTTATTGATACCGCCAGTGGGAGCAAATAAAAAGCGTTGCCCAAAAATTGCGAAACGCAGCGGCTATAAAGCGCTCTGTTCAGTTGAAGAAAGATTGGGCCCAAAACTGGGCGTGTTTATGGCAAGGGGGCAGCTTTGCAATAACCGTAACTATAAGCCGCAGTTAGATAATGTTGAAACAAATAGGTCTGCGAAGGGGCGAGGGGCTTATCAAAATTTAAACGCGCAAATAACGAAGCTGGGCAGAACGACAGTCAAATCTATTCACAATTTGCACAACCAGGCAAATAAATATGTGTGTGTGCACTCAAAGAAAAATATGTGCATGGTCTACGAGAATCTAAAAAGCATTTTGACTTTCACAACATTATCGACTATCTAGAAGAACTTTTATTTCAAATCTGCCTTTCAAATCTTCAGCTTAGGTGCACAGACGAACGAACAGAAGGACTTGACTATATCAGATTTACCTCCCTGATCAACACAATCTAGTTCCTAAAGAAATTGACCTTTTGCAAATTGACCCATTGAATATCCCACAAAGTGTGACCAATACTTTACAAATTATAACATGCTAAAGTTTATTTACCGAAAATTTAAAAAGAAAATGTTTTCTTTTTCCACAACATAATATAATATATAAACTTTATCAGTAAATGTTACGTAGTTAAAAATTAAATAATTACAAGAAATAAAGCAATTAAAAAATAATTCGAAATTTAAAACTAGAGCTAATCATAAAACTTTCTCTAAGCAATATTTTGGAATTCAGAATTTTGGCTTTAAAAATAGAGGTTGTTGACATCAGAATTTTGTTCTCAAGATGAAAGCTTTGATCTCGTCGGGATTTTGGCAACGTTTGTATTGTTTCATTTTCTCTGAGTGTAAATTACCCAAGTGGCTTATAGTTGGTTTATAGAAGAGGTTTTGTGTGCCGTGTGTGTTTGTATGCGTGCGGTCTTAGAGCGTGCAGAGACATAAGCCTCAAAGCAAAGTATGTGTGTGTGGGGTGTGTGTGTATTTGCTGTGTTGTGCGTGCCTCAGTTGCAAACTCAATTATTAACTAAGCGAGGCAAAAGGCAACACCTTCAAGTTGGTCCTCTTGTACGAATCATAAGTAACTCCGGTTGTTCCCCCTCCCGGCAGCCCATATCATCCGTCAGCTCGAGGGAAATTTGCATTTTATCATCCATGTGTCGGTTCTAATGCTGCAAGGGGCTTTGCTTTTAATTGGTTTTCTTAGCGCTGCGCAGAGTTAACGCTTTTCTGTAGTAGTATTTGTAGTTGTTGTTGCTGTTGTTGTTGGTGTTGTTAGTGTTCCCGTTGTAGTTGTTAATTTGGACTGAAAGCCTTGGCTTGGCTCTAACTTATAATTGTTTAATTAGCAAGTAAAATACGGTGCAGATATGCGGAATTTATTACATTAAGCTCATATGCAAACACAGGCCAACAAGTGCAGGTAAATTGTTCTAGCACCTGATAATGGCTGGCAAAACAATGCGAATTGTTGCAAAAGCAATTTGAGAGATGCTTAAAAAATTAAATGTACCACATCAAATTAGAAATGTCGGATAAAAAGCGATATAAGCAGAAGACAAATTAATGCAATATGCAAAATGAATTAAAAATTAAAAATAATATTTATATAATTGAAAATGTTCTTTTGACAAATAAATAAATACTTTGAATTACTTGCTCTTAAATTAATGTTGGATGCTATGTCATATTTTTGACAGATATTTAATGAAATCAAAAATAGATTTTATTAAATAAATCAAAAGATCAAAGCTTATAAAATCAATATTCAGAATAAATGATGTATATACCTATTTATTTTTTTGTTCAGATAAAATGTATATTTAATTTAAAACAATAATTTTAAACGAAGTTCAGTCTTTAACCATAATAAACACTTAAAAGATTGTCAAAAAATATTCATCAATATTCACTTATTTAGGAATAAAAGAAAGTCCTCTTTGTAATTTCGCTCAGTGCATTTATGGCTCACATTTAATAAACTAAAAGCATTACCAGCCCTGTGTTTAGTGGAGGCGCGCAACTCCGAAGATATTTATCTTAAACATATGCGCATTATCCACTCAATGAAACCGTTTTTATTATGGCAACAAACTAAACAAATATTGGGTCAAATTGAAGCCGCATTCGAGGTGGCAGGTTTCAGTGTCGAGCGTGCAGCAAAGCGAGGCAGTCAGTCTGGAGAGGAAACACAAGCAAAATGATACAAGTTATGAACTGGCTGTCGATGGTGAGCTAAGCTAATTAATCGCAAATCGAACGGTAATCTGTATATACTATTTTGCTTATATCTACCCCAGGCCATTGGGCTAATACCCTTGAATCGCCAGCAATCGAAGTCGAATTTTGTGCTGGACTATGCGATGATGCTGATTGTGCCCTGTTTGTATTTGGGCTCCTATTTGGGCATCAATCTGTTCGAGCGCTTCGGCCTGCCCTTTCTGGATGTCTGCAACAGCGTCTGCCGGCTGAGCAACAATCTCTTTATGCACCTGGGCGCCTTTCTCTACCTGACCGTCACCCTGATGAGCTTGTATCGCCGCAAACAGTTCTTCGTGGACTTCGAGACGCGTCTTGCCGAGATCGATGTGATCATCCAGAAATGCCGTCGGGTGGCCGAGCTGGACAAGATGCGCGCCCAGGCGGTGAAGCACAGTGTTGCCTATCATTTCACCTGGCTCTTTGTGTTCAGCGTGTTTATCTTTGCCCTGTACTACGACTGCAGGGAACTATATCTGTGAGTATGTACGCTACTCTAAGTGTGAACTGATTCTTGGGGAAAAAGAAATATACAATTTTTGTATTTTAGCTCCCATTTTTTAGTACAAATAAGTCAAAAATCAACATAAAACATGCTATAAAAAATTTAACTCATATTTACACAACTGAAGAATTCAGTTTTAAGTCTATATCTAACTAAATATTTTTTGAAGGCTAAAATTCAATAAAAGAATATATAAAATAATATTCAATTATTAACAAACTTTTATACAATTTAAATTTTTTTATTCATATATTATTTTTTTATATAAACTAAACCAGACTGAAACTAAATTTTTGATTATATAATCTATTATTCCAATTTATTCACAATTGACTGTCATCTTGTGATTATGCTATTATTATAATAAATGCACTATTGATTGCTGCCCTGACCCTCACGCAGCCAATCTATAAATCAAAGAAAATCCACAACTAAATCTGAACGTCAACTCTCTTTGCAGCACCTTTGGCGAATTTGCGATAATACCGTTTATGGTCTCGAGTTTTCCATATCTGGCCGGCAGCATCATTCAGGGGGAATTCATCTATCATGTGTCTGTCATCTCGAATCGCTTCGAGCAAATAAATAAGCTGTTCGAGAAGATTAACCAGGAGGCACGTCATCGCCACGCCCCCCTCACCGTGTTCGACATCGAGAGCGAGGGCAAGAAGCAGGAGCGGAAGACAACGCCAGTGGAAAAAGCGGCCGCAACCAAAGCCATGTTCAGCAACGAGCCCAAACTAGCGGATGAAATAAAACGTCAAAAGGCCGAACCGGCAAATCCAAAGACCGAGGACGAGGATGAACTAAATACCAGCGATGAGGAGGACGATGATATTTTTGATTACAGCGACGGCATAATGGGCGAGAATACCGAGTGAGCCAAAAACAAAAAGGGGTTTCTATTCGGATTGCCGAATTTGAAATACCCTTCAATTAGATTTCTCTCTCCGGGGGTGTTTGTTTCTATTAGAAACTATATGATATAGTCCGATGTTAATATCAAGTGCTAATTGCTGTATTTGCTTTGGATATCTTTAAAACCAAGAGAGTTTTTCACATAAGAAATACATTTTTTTCAAAAATAGTTTTTTGGTCCGGTCGAGAGTTTTTAAAACAATTAAACCGGTTATATAATTCTTAAATATTAATAACAATAATAATAATAATAATAATAATAATAATAATAATAATAATAATAATAATAATAATAATAGTAATAATAACAATAATAATAATAGTAATAACAATAACAATAGCAATAGTAATAATAACAATAATTATTATTATTTTAAAATTTATTTCAATCTATAAATTATACTCAAGCTTTCAACTTTACATGTTTTTGAAGCAATACCTCGGAGGCCAATTTGCCGGATCTGTTCAAGCTGCACGATAAAATACTCGCCCTGAGCGTGATTACCAATGGCGAATTCGGACCGCAGTGCGTTCCCTATATGGCGGCATGTTTTGTTGTCAGTATTTTTGGCATATTTCTCGAGACAAAGGTCAATTTCATAGTCAGCGGCAAGAGTCGCCTGCTGGATTACGTGACCTACTTGTATGTCATCTGGAGCTTTACCACCATGGTCGTGGCCTACATTGTGCTGCGTCTCTGCTGCAATGCGAACAATCATTCCAAGCAATCGGCGATGATTGTGCACGAGATTATGCAGAAGAAGCCCGCCTTTATGCTAAGCAATGATCTCTTTTATAACAAAATGAAGTCCTTCACATTGCAGTTCCTGCACTGGGAGGGCTACTTTCAATTCAATGGCATCGGGCTCTTTGCCCTGGATTATACTTTTATATTCTCCGTAAGCCGAACAACTGCATTTTTTTTATTAATTCTATTTTTTTTATTTTTTTCAGACTGTGAGTGCAGCGACGTCGTATTTGATTGTCCTGTTGCAGTTTGACATGACATCCATATTGCGCAACGAGGGCCTCATGACCTAAACTCGACTCAAATTGAATTAAACGCAATGAATTTTCCTTTTTCTTTTTTTTTTTTTTTGAGTATTTTTCCATGTTACCCAGCACTTTTGCATAAATTGCTACATTTTTAAAAGCACTTAGAATGAGGTATATCTTCAGATCGAATATAAAATGCTCTATTTTATATAAAGAAACATTTTTAATAATTAAAGCCAAAATATATATAAATATAATATATTTAGTATTTACTATTTATGTAACAACCTTTTCTTAATTTCAAACTAAGCTAATATATCTTGTATTGGAAAATGCTGTTGCCGCTGTTCGGCATCATTAATTAGATCAGCGCGCGTTGTCCAACACTTCAGCGGTTTCAAATGTGGGCAGCCTTAAACGGTGCTAACGGGAAATTGGGGGCAAGGGCGTTCACTAATACAATTTCATCAAATGTCAATTGAAAAACACGATTTGCCAGTCACTCAGGCTTAAACATGCAGTTGGACAGGGAAAGAGAGAGGGGAGACAGAGAGAGAGAGAGGGGGAAAAAGAGCAGAGAACAAGCAGCAGCTGGTAGGATGTGACGAGCCACCATTTTGTGGCTGTCAAGCGGAAGCGGCGAAACGTAAAGCGAAAGAAAGAACATGCCGCAATTTCCGCTTTCAATCACGTTTAGCACAACGGAAATGTGCACGAAATTCCCTTGCACTTGCAATATGTCAATCTGCACACAGTGAAGACTCTCTTGACGGAAGACTCTCGAAAGTTCAAGTTTTCATTAGTTTCATTGCCCTTATCGAAATGCATTTAACAGACAGACGAAGGCACCTTTGGCACGGAAACGAAAATATATTCCGTCTGTCGATTTCGGGTAATATAAAAGCTTGAGATTTAACACAGGGGTTCTCCCACACTTCAAATAGCTTATCGATAGCCAGTAATGGATTTTTAAACATTTCTTGCAGATAATAACAGCTAAATAAATCAAATTTAACAGTCTTGTTTAATAAACACAAAACAAACATACAACTAATTCTCTTCTTACACAAACTATTTTATTCGCTTTTGAAATAATTGCTTTGCTTTAACACAATTTTAAATATTCTAGGAACTATAGATTTTTGCCTCACAGCGTTCACTGTATATTTCCGTAAGAACTATGTATATATAAAGTGTGAAACTGTTTGAATATTGCATTTTAGTAGTTCGTTCCATTAACATCACGGCGGACAAGGGGCAAGGGCGAGCAGGAAGAGTGCAATCACTCAATTAATTTTTCATTATAATGAAAGCGTGTCAAATAAAATTGATTTTCGCTTTGTGTGTGCTCGTGTGTTATTTTTCGAGCCAGACAAAGTGAGGTTTATATTACAGGCCAGCAGTGGATGCGATGCAGCCAGTTGCGATGTATCGACTCCGGCTTCAAATGCCATCAATGGCCATAAATCAATACGACCCGCACATGTCGCATGCTTGGCCAGCGCCGGGAAAGGGCAGCTGAGTGGGTGGGGGCAGGGGGTGGAAGGTGGTGCAGGGGAGTGTGTACATTGTTGCCACGCAGTCACTGCTCCAGGCACAGGCACAGCAGCAGGAGCAGGAGCCGGAGCAGCAACAGGCAATAGGCAACACATTACCTGCAAATTACGTCAACTGTTGGCCACTTCCCATTTTCGCTCCCGCCTCCCTATTCTATCTAAAATGGCCGTTGGCAATAACAACGTGACCCAGTAAAATGTCAGGGCATTTTTAAGAGTTCATTTAGAATGTAGCAAATTATATAAACTACCGTACAGGAATACCGCCCATACAGCCGGACAGCCGGACAGACAGCCAGGCAGCCGGACAAACGGCACTCATCGAACCGAGCACTTATTGGTGGGCGGGACAGGTGTTTCAGGTGTTTGCGTTCGCGCACAAAATGACAACAGGTTGGCGTTGTTTGCGTAATTGCGGCTTAAATGCATTGGCAAGCCGAACGAATCGTGGCCTTCAACAGCTCGCGCGTTGGCTAAATAAGAGCTTATTATACTTATTAGCTGTGCACTTGACAGCTGAAACTATATGCTGACAACTGTCAATTATAAACGTAAAGATTTACGTACACTTTTTGTTTTGTTTTTGCTTTGGCCTTTTAATTTTCTACTGGGCCTCAAATATATTGTTTCCTTGCTTTACAGCACTGAGCTATATATTTTGTAATGTACCTTACAGTACTGCGATTTGTTTTTAATTATGTTTTTATTATTTTAATATATTCCTGCCATGCTAAAATAAAATATTTATATGTCTTATTTGAGAACCTATCTAATGGAACAGATAAACGACTTAATTTATTAATGTTAATCGAAGGTTGGAATTTCCAGAAATTTGAATGGTCTTAAATAAAAATCTAGATTTTTAATGTATGAAAATTCTTTTTTTTAAAGCAAATTTAAATTTTTTTTATCAAAAAAAGAATATAAATATTTAAAATTCTATGCATTTCAGTAACAGTACACTAAAATAACTTGAATAAAAGAACAACAACAAAAATCAAAACATTTCAATAAAACTTGTTATGTTTAAAAACTGTTGACTTTGTAAGAAAACTATGAAAATCGCATTTAGAAGTCGTCAGGTATGAAAATAATGTGAAAACGCAATTTCTCTATTAAAACTGAACATTGCTCAAAACGGCGCTCAGCTTTAAATATATCTTTCTTTTGTAGCCTATATTTCAAAAATGTATAGTAGGAAAATATATGTTAGTTTATCTTTTTAAAGAAAAATTTTAAAAAATCTTAAAAAAATTTTGAATTAAATAAAAAACATTTTTAAAAAATGAAGCCGTAAGTTAAATATTTCTATTATTAATTTTATTCAACACAGGGACCTTTTAGCTGCCATTGCGCCACAGGGTGGCAACTCTGGCGCAAAAGCTTTCTACCAGCATACACTACAGGTGTCTGCCTTCTGGTGGCACAGCAAACAAACAACAGAGAACGGCCACAGCAGCAACAGCAACAGCAGCAGCAGCAGCAACAGGAACAAGTGTGGTGAGTTTCACACATGGCGCTCTCCGCCCACAAGCACACACGCACACACACACACGCAGAGCGTGGATATATCCTTGAGAACACCCTCGCCCAAGTCAAGGCAAATTGTGCGAGGACTTTGGCTGCTGCTGCAGCTGCTGCTTCTGGCCACCAAATCAAATCAAACTGATAACAAATAACAACAACAATGACTAGCGACAGGATGCGTGAGAGCGCCGACTGGCGCGCTCGCTCAGCGCACGAAGCGCAGGACACGAGGCGCCGACCATATTTGAACTTTAAAGGACTCTGCTCGAGGATAACGGAACAGTTCGTGGCGGAGTTGCGAGTGCGTTGGTTGTGCGCTGATAAAAACATATATATATATATATACATATATATAAAAGCGGAACGGAACGGTGCAAAGGAAGTGTCTGAACAGTTTTAACACTCAGTGTGAGTGGCAGTCCATGAGTCCTGTGTGTGTGTCTGTATGTGTGTATCTATGTTTATTGGTTGCTGTTGTAATGAAAAGCGAAAGTTCTGCAGGCGGCGTCAATTTTGTGGAAATTTAATTAGCAGTTCAGTCCAATTGCCAAAAATTTTTGAATAGAGAATTTGAAAAAAAAAATAATTAAAAATATATCTCCTTTGGAAAATTTGTGGTGCGTCGGCAAAAAAAAAACATTTGCCTTTTAGGCGCTGTTGAATAACAAGCCGAGAGATGCGCAAATGGCGCCGCGTGGGCGTCCGCCTCCAAAAAGCAAGCGTATAAGCAAAAATTTACCCCAACACGGCCCCGACGACCCCAATCGCCACGGCTAGATATATTTCAGATTTAACTTACAGGTTGTTTTTGTTGTTACGACCTTGCAGAAATATAATAAAACTTTTGCTGGCAACATGTTTTGCATGTACCTTAACTACAGGTTTTACGAGCACATTCCAGAGCACACGAAACATAACTTAAATAGCTTGTTCAAGTTTTTAACAATATAAACATTTTGTGTGCATTTTATGCGAAACTCAAGTTTACTTGTCGAACCCTCAATTGTGATCCCAAAAGTATGCTTCACAAAATAGATTCTAGCGTGATACCAAAAGCATAAAACAACTAAAGCGAGAAGCTTCAACAGCAGCAAGAAGCATTGAAAGAAATAAACGCACAGCTGCAGCGAGAAGCGTAAGCATTTTAATGCTTTCCACTCTTTATCCTAGCTTCACTAAACACCTTTTTTACGATGAAAAGCAAACTAAGCAGAAGAGATAAGCAGCTTCCCGCTTCTCGCTTGTTTTTGTACCAGCTGACACTCCGCGGAATTCTAGTGGAATTTAACTAAAAGGATTATACGCTTCTCACTTCAAACATATTTTAGAGAAGCATGTCAAACGCAGCTGTGTAAGAATATGACTCTGATTTTAGTAAAAAAAATGTTTGAGTTGCAAACGAAAAGGGACCAAAGAGGGCAGTGAAACAGAGTGAGCAGTAAACCCAAAAAGCGAGTTGGGCATTTTGTGCCTTCTCTCTTCACAAAGATTATGTTTCTCGCATGGCTTTTCTCTGCTAAATAGAGTGGGAAGTAAGCCCAGGAAGCTAGTAAGGTATTCTGCGGATTCTCTCTTCTCAAAGATAATTCTTCTCGCAACGTTTTTCTCTGCTAAATAGAGTGGGAAGTAAGCCCAGGAAGCTAGTAAGGTATTCTGCGGATTCTCTCTTCGCAAAGATAATTCTTCTCGCAACGTTTTCTCTGCTAAATAGAGTAGGAAGTAAGCCCAGGAAGCTAGTAAGGTATTCTGCGGATTCTCTCTTCGCAAAGATAATTCTTCTCGCATCGCTTTTCTCTGCTAAATAGAGTGGGAAGTAAGTCCAAGCAGCTAGTAAAGTATTCTGCGGATTCTCTCTTCTCAAAGATTATGCTTCTCGCATCGCTTTTCTCTGCTAAATAGAGTGAGAAGTAAGCCCAGGAAGCTAGTAAAGCATTCTGCGGATTATCTCTCCTCAAAGATTATTCTTCTCGCAACGTTTTCTCTTGTGTCTCAGATTGTCAAATTTGCTTGTATTAGTAATTCATTAATACGTTTTGCACACAGTAAAAGTTCCAAGGATAACCAACTTTTCATATTATATTCCTCTCGGTTCTGTCCTTCTGTTTGCCTTTACATAAAAGAAATAAGTTCTAAGTTCCTGTTTGAATTACGCATTTAAGAGCCGTTTCAACTTGAAGTTTTATTTTTTATTATATTATAATATATATATATATATTTTTTTTTGTTCGTAGTGTTTAATGAATTTAATGTTTTTCTCGGTCACGTTTTGTGCACCGTTGGCCATTTGTTGGGGAATTAAATTTGTTTCGTATGCCAGACCATAAAATATTGTAATTAACTTTGCCCGCTGGCCAAATACTTTTCTTGCGGGAGGTCTAGCGTTAATGGGGCAACAGGTTTTGGGATTTTATGAACCGCTTCAATTAACTGCATACCAAGTTCGCAGCTAATAAATATTCATAAATTTACAACTTAAAGAGTACAAATTTAAATGGAAATGGGGTGAAGAAGACGAAAGTTGTAGATTGTTGGAGCAAAGCGGTTGGCATTTAAAAGTTTCCACTGTCAACATTTTGGGTGCAGCAACAAAGTTTCAATTTCATTCATTATTAACAGTTTTTTGAGTCTGAGCAATACTTGATAGCTGAGTTAGTTGGCCATGACCATTAACTGCAAGTTGGTCTGTAAATGAATAGCTCAAAATCTGGCAAAGGAATGTAGGGAATTCTTTGAGAAACGAGAACTAAAAGTTAAAAACAATTTGTAATGACACAGTTTCATAAATAATTAAGCTCAGATAAACTTTACTTTTTTGGTTGCGAACTTTTGATCACACTTTAGGTAGTTTCTAAAATTTAAAATTGTAGCAAAATTGCTAACATTTCTAGGTCTTACATAACACATTTCTTTGAAGTCATTATTTAAATATTTAAGCCAACAGCGAGTTCCAAAAATAACTTTACGCAAACAAACAAATTTATCTTCCTTTTAATCTGCTTTCATCAGAAGCTTAAATATTCACAAAGCTTAGTTAAAGTTATTTATAATTCAACATAGGAAAAAGTCCACAAAGAACTCAGATTATTTTTGCGTGCCCAAAAATTATGCAATTTCAAAGCCAATAATAAACTACATAAATGCTACAAATTCAATGAACAAACAAAGGACAAATTAACTTTACGCAAGACAGCATAAAGAAGAGCACACACACACACACACACACACACACACACAGACAGACACACGCACACACGCGCATTCACATGTCCTGAAAATTTAAATATTTCCTCGCATTTATTTTTTCAATCGAATTGCGCCACAAATTGAATTATAACAGGCAAAATAACAATATAAAATATAATAAAAAAATAAAATAAAAAAGAAAAGTGAATGCCAAAAGCAATACAAGTGCGGGCGCATTTATGCGAACGTATATAGAGAAAAAAGAACGCATTGAAAATAAAATACTTACGTACTTATATAAGTACCCAAAAGCCAGCCGTAGACAGCGTACATAACAATAAAACAAAAGCGAAAGCACAGCAAAAAAATATAAATACAAAAAACAGCAAAGCAACAAAAGCTTCAAGTGGTTGGCTCTGAAGATAACAATGCGATAACATGATTTGATTTTCTTAAACGAGAGGTAAGACATCGATATAAGAATATCTATAGTATAAATTTAAAAAAATGAATTGTAAATTTTTGTATATTTAAACACTTTTTCGCTTTAAAATAAAACCTAAATGCACTTAACTTCAGGCCAAAATCAGGGCACTTCCAAGAAATAAAAAGAGTCTTGCGTGCAAAACATATTATCTCTAAAATAAGCATCTTAAATTTTTGGAGCTCTTCAAGTTCAACTTCATATATTTACGCAAGAGTTAATTTGCTGTAAGTTTACTTTACATTAGGCCCCATTTGGCTTAAAGCCTCCAGAAAACGATTGAAATTGATATGCAGCACATAGCTGAACGTATTATATTTATCAAAAGGCGTTCATTTGTATATATGTATGTGCCACGTTATTATACATAATTGAATGCTTTAAATTATTTACTCAGTGACTTGTGAAGTACTCGACGGGTAGCCCGAGGTCCGTTTTTGGGCCTTTTTGCCAGTCGCGTCAGCCCGAGACGGCCGTTAGAGTCAAGGGGGGATTTTAAAGCTCCCATTTGCTTAATAAAATTAAATGGCTTTAAGGCCAAAGCCAATTTCCAAGCGTTTCAGTCGCTGCGCTGAAAAGTATGCTATGGGTTTTTGTTGGCCCCAGCACGTAGTCGTACTTTACGGGCTTTGCCCATTTTATTTATGCATATTTACATAAATATCGATGTGCTGGCTGCCCGTGTTCATTCACCTTTACAGACGACCATTTTACACTTGAGACCAGCGACAACAACGGCAACAACAATAGATTCAAATGGTTTTCCAGCAGCATTCGCAGAGTTTGCCGACCCTGGGCATGACAACTCTAGCAGAGGTTATCCAGGTAGTTGAAAGGTTTGCACATTTATGCTAATGTGCGGCATAATCAATGTGGCAAGCCGCATAAAATATTGATATATTGTTTTGTGGTGCTAGTTGGATTACTGTTAAATAGACACATGCGACAACACGACCACAACAACAAAAAACAACTTAAATAATGCAATTTGTATTTTTCCTTTGCAAATTTAATTTGTTTGGTCGGGATGAAATTGGAAAACCCAATTGGCAACAAATGACAATTTTTGATGTTCGAATTACGCATTTTGAACACATTATTATTAACAAAAATTAGCATAATTCCAATTAAATTAAATCAAACACATTAATTATACCTGTCAGCAACTACAAACAGCACCAAACAAATATATGAAACAACGTGTTCTGCATAACAAACTCCATAATAATTCGAGGAATTTGAAGGAGATGCACAAATGCATTCGAGAGAGGAAAATATATATATATAAAATATGTATATTTAACTAGCTGTTCTAGCCATGAAACCACTACACATTTTATATAGCAATCATATGTAATTGCTTAATGCAAATCAATTTGATAATATTTGTACACATATTTTACTAAGAAATTTATTATATTTATGATATGAGCTGTGTTCATTGACTTTAGAAACAATCTCTTACAAACGTTATCGAACATTTCAAGAATACTAATTTTAAAATCTCTATTTATCAACCACAAAAAGTAGTAAAAATTATATTGACGGAGCTCTCGCACAGTCTCCATACCTACCGTATTTCAAACTGCCCCAACTTTGACAAAACTGAACGGATTTTCATGTTTGATGGCATTTTGTTCATGGCTTATCATGTAGATTAATTCTGCATTTAAAATGTATGCATTTTTGAAAATAATTTTTTTTTCAATTTTTTCGGAAAAAAGCATATACCCCCCCTTACTCATTTTGGAAAAAATTTTTTTTTCAAAATTTAGAATCGGGAATTTATGTTTTTAATCGATTGTGATTGTCATAATTAGTATAAAAAACAACATTAAACCCGATTCTGAGGGGGTCAAATTTTTTGTCAAAAATCATGCAAAAATTGACCAAAATTTTGACATGTAAAGCTCTCGGATCCATAGCTCCCATATTTCAAACGCTCATAACATTGAAAAAACTGAACCGATTTTCATGTTTGATAGCATTTTGTTCATGGCTTATCATGTAGATTAATTCTGCATTTAAAATGTATGCACTTTTTAAAATATTTTTTTTTCAATTTTTTCGGAAAAAAGCATGTACCCCCCCCTTACTCATTTTGGAAAAAATTTTTTTTCAAAATTTAGAATCCGGAATTTATGTTTTTAATCGATTGTGATTGTCATAATTAGTATAAAAAACAACATTAAACCCGATTCTGAGGGGGTCAAATTTTTTGTCAAAAATCATGCAAAAATTTACAAAAATTTTGACATGTAAAGCTCTCGGATCCATAACTCCCATATTTCCAACGCCCATAACTTTGTCAAAACTGAACCAATTTTCATGCCTGATGGCATTTTGATCATGGTTTGTGGTCTTAATTGCTTTATTATTGCTTGCATTTAAAACATATGCATTACTTAAAATATATTTTTTTATATTTTCGATAAAAGTTATTTTGTAAAATAAAATGTGAACGAGTCGGTTACACCCGACTGCAGCTTTCTTTCTTATTTCTTATATATTGTTGAATTTTTGTAAATTTATTACCAAAATCAGAGTAAGAATCACTGATATAATCAGAAGGAGTATTCTGTATTTGCGTATATAATATAATCTGTAAGAGTTATGATATTATTATTATTGACATTATTATATCCCCTCGTATTGAATATGTCAAGTGAGACAATCCATTTCTCTGTCATAATGCTAAACAAACGTTTTACAACACACAATTAGGCAACACTTTAAACATGAACATCTCTTTTAATACATGTGTGTGTGTCGACTTATTCGATTTTGTCATAATTAAACAAAGGCTTTGCTGTCGTTGTAACAATTACATTGTTTAAAGTACTTGCAATCATAGCACTCGCTGGCTGACAATAATTGATAATAATATTTGCAGTCAGCGCAGATAAATCACTTAAATGTATACAAATAATGATGTAAGTTTCTTTTGTGCCTCCATAATCGTTGTACAGAGTATAACCCATTCTGTGTGCGTAAATTCTTAACGTTTACAAGCTTAAAGCTTTGTCTTGACTGCCACTCAGCTTTCTCTCCTTGGGCCATAAAGCACACACAATTGTCGCATTTTCAGCAACTGCCAGCACATGTGTACATATGTGTATATCGTATATAGATAGTAATATGCCATAGGGGAAGTGTGCATGCTATGGTGATAATAATGGCCTGGGCGATAAATATTAATGACAGTCGTTGTGCGAAGCGGCGGTTGCCTCTACTCTTTGTTTACATTTAGACTTGTCATTTTTGGACAAATAATAATAATAAAAAAAGAAAACACAAAAAACAATTAGGCTTTCCAGTAAAAGGTACGTCTAATATAAACCAGAAATACCCTGTAAACAAATGTGGCGTGCTTCAAGTTCATAAATTCCTGCTGTGTGTGTATTATGCAAAATTTAAATTAATTTTTTGAGGCTTATCTTTTACATTAAATATCAAATATATTTCCATATCATTTTGGATGTAATTTGTTAAATGATGTATTGAGTGCAATATTTATAATCTAGAAACCTACTAAATTTGTTGTCCACCTAAAAATGTAAGCTAATTACACATGATATGCCAATTCTAGACAACAAAGAATATATCTAAATATATATATATTTTATCCTGTTATAGAAATAGAAATACCTTCGATAATGACTTGTTTCCTCCATTCCAGGGTATACAAAATTTGTACACACACCTCAAACCTTAAGACCACTACAGTAGCAACGTTATATGAGATTCAATTCAGAAGACAGCCGCACTCAAGTTCTGGTTACACCATCCTTACATATTTCAATCTTAAGTGGCGTCAAATTGATATTAAACTCCCATGACGCGAACATGAACACAGCCATCAAATTGTGGGCCATGCCCCAAATCAATAAACTCATTATGGTTGCTTTTTTTTCGTTTTTTTTTTGTTACACAGAACGCATTGAATTTGACTTAATGACCAATTTGCAGGCAGCGTAATATTATTTGTCGGGCTGCTCAATTATTTGTATTATATACAAGCGAATTTATGTACTTGTCGTATATGGGTTTATTTCTATAGGGGAGTTTTTGGCAAATTAATAAAATTAATGCTAATGATATTGGCCACTAAATAAATTACTTAAAATGTATCATGAAAGTGGCAACACAAAGCATTATGAAAGTAATTGGAATACACAAGTAAATTAATATGGATTATCTTATCTTTTCAATTTGCATAGAATACCGCCTAAAACTGAAATTTAGGTCATTCAATTTGGATGTGAAACATATTTATGTTACACAACTATCCGGTCTTTTAATTATGCATCCTAAGGCTTATGCATTTTCAACATTTTTAAAAATTCCATACCCTGAATTTAATGCCTTTCCAGATTTAAGTCTACTAATTTAATTTAGACTAAACTTAATCGCTTTTTCGTCATAATTTATCCCTTCTATTAAAATGGTTTTTATATTTTCAGTTTAAATTTACCTTCAAAATAAGCAGAGAAATAAATGATAAACATATGCTATTTGTACTTTAATCCTTTAAATACGATAACACTCAGCACATTTATTTTATTTGCTTACACTTCAGCCATTTTATTGCCAAGAAATGCTTTCGATTGCCGAATGCGTTACCGCAAACACCGGCACGTTGCGTATACGTAATCTCCACCCTAACTCAACTTAAATATTAGCTATTTTGTTGTTTCTTATATATGTGTACATGTGCGGAAATCGCAAGCATTATGAACTTGACAGACTGCCAATGGTCGTTACGTGAAAAAGGGATGAGCATGCCGATATAGATGATGATTATATGGGTGTTAGGCGATGACGCCAATGTCAGGTTTTATGAACGTATTTAATGTTAACCGTTGGAAAATTTCACAATACGTTGCGCGTTTCATGGGCATGACTAAGCAGCGTGTCGCGAAAATCAGCCACAAAAAAATTAAATCTAGAAAATAAAACAGCAAAAAAAACCAAACGCAACGATGCTGAAACAATATGGAACAATATGAAGTAGTCGGGTTTCCAATCCAACTTAAAATAAAACAAGGGATGCCGAAGATCAAATATCTCTGCAGATCTATAAAAGATGTACGCTATAGATATATATACAGCTCAGATTATATGTTAGGAATAAGAATAAGAACATTAACATTGGACAAGTTTGGTTGTAATTCTTTAAAAAAAAAATATTCCATAATAAAACTCATATTTTAACTGATTTTTCCTATGGGAGCTAAATTATATAGTATTTCCATTTTCATAGGACTCTTCTATGCGTTACTGCAAGGGTATACAAAGTTATATAAACGGATGTGCTGTAAACATGTCCATCGATTCTGTCCTACTTCTTATTGCTGTTGCTGTCGATGTTTATCCTTTTTATTTGTTTACAAAACTAAGCACGAATGGACTGAATAACGAAAGTTCCTGCAAATCCCTGCCGGACTGTGGCTAAATTTGAGGATTGTGGGGAATTTCGAGGTAGCTCAAATAATTCTTTTTTCTGTTTTGTTTTGTTGTGTGTCGCATTTGTTGTGGTTTTTCAAACATTTATGTGTGCTTAGCTAGGCAAAAACCCTTTTTTGGAGGCCAAATTTTGCTGCAGACCGGGCATGTGGTCAAAAATTTGCTGGATCTGGAAGTCAGTTAACTGTAAGGCTAACCTGTAAAAACTGGTTGATTGATTAGGGTAACTCAGTTTCTTACATGCTTCAAACATCTGGTTAATGTAAACCACTGAGGGGCAAGGAATATTCTTTCGTTTTTTCTTTATATTTATTCTCAGGAAATTTGTGTTGGTAGTAAAGAAAGTAAACTATTTATAATATATATTATATGCTTCATACAATTTAAATTGAATGATTTATATTTCCTAAAGAATGACAATAATTTCCTTAATATAAAAATTTATATATAAATAAAAATATAATATATAAATATAAATATATAATGTAAAAGCTCTTTGTTTCTAAAAGTCTTATTTATTCATACTCAAAAACATATATATTATTTTACGCTTTAGTGTTCCACTGAGGGCGTGGCAAATCAATTTAAACGACATACCTCCATCCATTTTAAAGCTTTGCTTCATTGTTTTGCAGACTGATTTCTGATGACCTCCTCTAAAGATTGCAGATCATTTTTTTGGCACGTCCACTGATTACTGTGTGAACGAGTATTGGCCAGTCGGTTACACCCGACTACAACGTTCTCACTTGTTTCCACTTCACTTTCGCGCTGCTTCTCAACTTCACTGCTCGCATTTTACTCACAAAAAGAAGTTTACAAATTGAATTCAGCTTCCCGAGTGCCACTCTATTGAATCTCACCCACCTTATGAGTTACATTTACATCTATTATAAGCTCAATATGCGCCTGTCATGCGCTCAGCACGCACACACACACACAGACACACACTTAAATCGTAATCCTCTGATCTGTTACACGCCTATTTTGCATGTCATAAGCAAAATCCCTAGAATATATAAAGCTACATATATACTTGAATATATATATATATATAGGTAAGGTCTTTATCTACATACAAATTAGACTGCTGCTCGGCGCCCTGCGGCTGACGATAGGCCCACATTTCATTGGCATAGGCCTATCAAGCATTTCAAATCTTGGGACAATTTCGCGAAAGACGTTTTGCCCACGAATTAGTTTTTGGCGCTGGCCGAGGAGAAAAAATCGCCTGAGGCTTGCATTAATTTAATGAGATTTTGTGCCATAGCCAGCGGTTAGATTTTGGTTTACTCTGCTCCGCCCGGCCGTCATCTCATTTGCTTTAAGTGTTGGCCAAACTGGCATTGACGGTCAGGAAATGAAAAAACCAACAACAAAAATAAGAAAACAAGCAAGGCCATCGCAGTCGGGTGTAGCCGACCGCGCAATACCCAATTACAGCATACTAACAGCTTAAAACAATTATCTTTTATTTTTCTTGGGAAAATTGTTTGGAAGTGGCCGAAATTTGTCGACTCAAGATTTTGAGGTAATCAAAAACTGTCTGTTTAAAATTGTAAGAGTTGTGCATTATCCTGTGTTAGCCTATATGGTTAATGTCGATTTGCCACGCCCTAGTGGGCGTATGCAAACAACTTTTGTGCAATCTTTAAAGGAGATCATCACAAAAAATTATGTATCTGGCTTTAAAACTGAAAAGGATGATTTTATCGAATTACCACGCCCCCAGTGGGCAAAGTCAAAAAATCTTTTCACTTTTTCTGACGCTGATATACACGAGTATATATTCCAAATTTAAACGCTCTAGCTCTAATAGCGACGACAAAAATTGCTTTCATACGGACGGACAGCAAGACGAACCTTGCGCAAACCCAATATGCTCATTTCACTTCATGAGCGAGTGTAATGAATAAGAATATAGCGTTTCAACGGCTTTGCTTTGTGGGTTGCGACTGGGCAGTTTTGTGTGCCCGGCTGGCATCCTGCGGCCCAAAGGCGTCACAATTCAAGCGGAATAACTGAAGCTGTCAGCTGTTGATGTTTTGACTTTGTTTATCTTCTTGTTGCTGGTGTTGTAGCTACCGTTGTCTGATTTGTTATTGCCGAGTGCTTTGCATAATGTGTGCGCTCATTGGTATATATTTGATTTTTCGCGATAAGTTTGCCAACCTTGTGGTGTGTGCGTGTGTGTGTGTGTGGGAGTGTGTGTGCGTAGGTGTTTGTGTTTGGAAATTAGTTAGTAGAAATTATTGTAGCCCCCAAGGCGCAAACAAACAACTCGCACAGCGTTTGACAAGCGCTACATCAATCAGTTAGCGCTTGAAGCAGTTGCGAATTATAAAGGAAATTCAAAAGCTGCACGCCTCAAGCTGTTTTATGCTGGTTAATAATTAAGCATAAGATGGATTTGAAATTGTATCGTCAAAGGCTAAGCGCACAATACTCTCAAAGCCGATTACCCAATAAGCTTGTTTAAATAAATAAATAGATATGCAAAGGAAATTCCTCAACTTTCGGTGCGTTCTTTCAGCCTAATCCCGTGTCATATTGTAACAGCCAAGAGCAGCTGTCTGGCATTTTTTCTTAACTTAAGACGCGAGTCAAGTTTATGGCCAGCTGCTGGAATCTTCCGCTCCCATACGCAGGCCAGAGATAAGACGCACATTATAAAGCCATAAAAGGGACGACAAGGCATAAAAATCAAATCAAATGCATTGCAATGACAATTGCTGCTGCTGCTGCTGCTGATGATGCTAATGCTGTTGTTGCCCCTGCTCCTGCTCCTGCTCCTGCTGATGATATGAGTTTAGCCAGTTTCCGGCACATAAAGCACACATCAAATTATTATGATCGCAAATCAATGACAAAGAAAACTGACAAAATCAGCAGTTCTAGATTTGTGGGCGGGGCTGCTGCCGAACTCAATTGTTCAATGGGGAGCGTTTTCCAAATAAAAAAACAACAAGAAAAACCAGAAAATACCAAAAAATAAAAAGAAACCCTCGGCTTTCACATTTTATTTATAGCCAAGGCGAGAGAGCAACGCACAAATGTGTAAAGCTGATAAAAACGTGCTTATGAAAGGGTCAAAAGGGGCAAGCAAAAAGATAGTTTATGCCGTCCAAAGTTGCCACAGTCATCTGAATGAAACGCTGCCAGCCTTTGGCAACAAATGCCACTGATGGCCAGCCTTAAATAAAGCCACTGGCCATAATGTGGGCGGCGCTTTGGACGCTTCAAATCGGGGCGTGTCTGAAGTGCCCTCAAAGTTTTGTTTACTTAGTTTGCCGTCGAAACGAGGAAGTCAGTTAACCTATATACAGAACGGCGGCATGGAGGGGGATTAAAATCAACTTGTCTGTTACGTGTGCAGAAGCTGCCAGCTTGATCCCATAGAAAAGCCTTTAAGGTGGTAGCTATAAGTGTTGCTTAGTCCTTTATAAATTAAGCCGGCAGACGGCCAACAACTGTGTTGACAACAGCTACAACAGCAACGATTATAAACATGTTGACAAATTTTTTATGTGGCATACCATGTGCAAAAACACGACAAAAATTTGCTTAGCAAGCGTGCCGACTTTTAAGTGCCCTACTTAAGAGAAAATAGGTTCGGCTGTGTTACCAAAAACAAACCAAAACGTTAGCTAATTCTAAAGCAACAAACAATTTTTTACAAGAAATTAATGAAATGAAAAAAATGAATTCGCTTTCTATAATGTAAATAAATCTCGGGAATCAGGTTAATAAACGCTTAGAAAAACCAGTAATAAAAATCTATTTTTCGCAGATGTTATCTTTAAAATTTATGTGACTGAATTGATTGAAATGAAATATTTATTATATTAATAAATTACATATTACATATTAAGGTTAAAATCAAAATAATGATATTGTATATCTCATTTAAATCATAATTGATAAATTTATGATATATACATTGAATATGAATATTGTATTTTAATAATTACTTGGCTATATATTTATAATGCTCAGAGTGTAATTCTGTCATTTATATATATATGTAGAAGTTATATATAGCAATTTGATTGATCACCACACTTTTCAAGTTCCCAGCAAAAAGAACACTTTTATAGATATAGGTGCCCATTCCTTTGGAACAAAGTCCCCTGCATGCCCGCTTCGGTTCCGCACGTGGTTCTCACCGCGGATATTTACACTTTTGAGCTCTGCAAATGTCACTTTCAATACATTACACCTTCATGCCAAAGTTCTTATACCCAGCCAACTGAATAAATATGTTCAAAGTACAGTTTTAAGCAGCTTGGCGCAGAGCGTAAAAAGAATAATAAAGAAAAACACAGGCAACTGAGCAGCAGCTGCGTTTGATGTGCCCCCACATGCGGCGCACGGGGCGTGGCAAAGGTTTTGGGGGCAATGCATGCTGCTACCACATTTTTTTCCGCAATTCCTGTTGGCTTGAAGGGCCAAACTTACGACAAAGTGCAAGTGCAGCTGCAACAGCAGCAAAAAGAAGCTGCAAACGCCGTGGGACACATTTCAAGCAACTCTTTGTTCAGCTATGACATTATTAGCTTTACGACGGAAAATAAAATGCTTTTATTGCACTTGAAAATTTCATAATATCGCAATATTTTGTTGCTATTATACGTGCAGTATATTATAAAAAATGAGTTCTCTCTATAAAGCACATCGCTGACAATATTCTATAATTTTTTGTCAGCTCAAACAATTTCAAAAGCTTTTAACAAGTGACAGCATTTTTTCCTTTTTCAAAACAAGCATCATCAATTTGATGTTTAACTTTTGAATATTCTCAACGCTCGTTAGGGATAGCCCCTATAAGTACAAGCATTTAATTAAGCCCTTCACAGCGCCACAGATCAAAGACTGCAACAAGGCAAGCGAAAGCTGAGAGAGGCAAACAATATTTACACATGACGTCTTATTAGGATGCCCACAGAGAGAGAAAAACACATTCCTCACAACTGAGCTTAAGGACGAAGTCCTGACAGACACCCACATTGAAATTGCAGCTGATGCCGCTGACATGTCAATTGCAGTTTGCATATAAATTAGTATAATTAAAAGCGGAACAAGTGCTATAAAATTAGACGAATGAGGGGAACTGCGGTAAAATGGCCCGTTTGGTGTTATACAATTCCAATAATTATGCTGAGCACGTTTATACAATTACCAACACAGAGTAGCAACCATTCATTGAGGCAAGTCCTTAAATATATGTGTAGAGTGTTTGCGGTTCCGTGGCGAGTTTGTAAAACTTTATGACTGAAACTCGTAGTAGTTAACTACCATGAAAGTTTCAAGGTACTCGGCTACTCTACACCTGCACCAGGATGTTGCATGCAACAGCAAAATATAGATAAATTTATCGTGTGTAATCAGACGTATCACAAATAAATAACAATAAAACAGTACAACATCTTACAATTTAAAATATTATATAGCATGAACTTATTATGCTGTTTATGTTATCAATAACTTTTATAAAGCCATTGCTAATAGGGGAAATGTTACAAATTAATTTTTAATTTTTCCATTAGAAATTCAAAATTATATTAAAAATAATTTGGTGTCAATATATTTTTTTGGATTCGCAACATTCACAAAAATACAATCATAGGCAATTTTTAATAATTATCAAAAATACGGAAAATATAAAATTCATTCAGATTCATATTTTTTAAGAATTTCCTTAATTGACCAAATTTACGCTTGCTTATTTAATTTTGAAACCCATATTCCCTCAGGGTAACAAAGTAGACCAAATTCTGCGTATTTTATGGCTTGTTACTTTTTATGTCTTTGACAGCGTGAAACGCACAGAAAAACAAAACATAAAATGCGCTCTACCCTGTCAACATTAAGCCAAAAAATAAAACGACAAAACCAGCAACAAAGACACTTTTTTGAATGTTTTGTGTTCGTAAAAACAAACTAGCAAAATAAATAAAAGAACAAAAGATAGAGAGAATGAGTAGCAAAAATAAAATGAGCAGCAAAATGTGTGTCCTTTTATTTTTCGTTTTTCATTTGACTTTTGAGCGCTCGTCTCTCAGTTTTACAGCTGCATGTTTAACATGGCAAAGCGAAAAAAATGTGCTTGCCACGCCCACTGCCCCTAAACTTACCAGAAGCGAACAGAAGGCACAGCTGGATGCAAATTAATTCGCGCGATGGCTATTTAAAATGCACGCCCACACGACCACGCCCCCTTTGAGCCAAACGTGAAAACCCGTTCACTTTTACATAGTTTTTCGGTATTTAGCCGGGTCACAGTGTTATATAGACAAATATGTACTCACTTTTTGGCCAAATGAAAAAAGTTAAGTGAAACTAGCTGCGATTATTCATTTTCCACAACTCCGGCTAACTCTCTTCTACTTTTTGTTTATATTGTTTTCAGCGGTTTTTGAGTTTTTGCTTGCTAAATAGCTGAATTTAATTAGATTGAAGTGTATTGTGCATAGAAACTGAATTTTATTTTTTTATTCCACTAGACTTAATGAGAGCTGTTAACACATTTTGCATAACAAACAATTTTACAATTAGCTTTAATGAAAACCATATACAGTTAACAAAGTTTTAAACTATATTCTGTTTAAAATAATAACGTTTTATGTTTGTAAATTTGTTCCAATAATTCACACAAGATAAAAACAAAAAATCTGTTTAAATGTCAATAACAATAATGAAAGTCTTTAATATTTCACCGATAAATCGCAAAATAAAGTCACAATATCTTTAATGCGTATCTAAATGGTTGGAATAATGATGTTAAATGCTCGAACGCTCCTCAGTTAATCTTTTTAAGTAATTTCCCGCGCCCAACAGGCGACACTTGCTCATAAAAAATGCAATCAATAAACTATGAAGATTAAGTAGAATAAGTAGCTGAGTATTTCGCAAAAAAGGGAAGGCAATCATTTGGCCAATGCCTTACAAATGGCAGCCATTTTGGAAAGTACCGCAAATAAAAATGGCAGAAAACTCTCAAGTCCGCCGCCTGTCAAAAGCCGTGCCAACAACTTTCAAACACTTTCGCCAAACTCAGTTTTACGACCGAGGAACAAGTTTTTGCAATGCAAGCAAAGTAAGACCGAAAGCGAAAACGAAAATGTAAATGTAAATGTTGGTTTCATTTCAATCTAAATGCACCCCTTTCCCCTCTCTCTCTCTCTCTCACACTATTTCTCTCTCTATCCCACCTTGCACACGTAAGCCTTTCGCCTGTTACTGTAAATCCAGCTGCACTACGTCACATTTTTGTCATCGTTTTGCTGCTCAACTCCTGCTAATGCAAAAGACATGTAACATAAGTATTTTTCATCTTCATGTTATTCTTACATTAATACCCTGCAACTGTCAAAAGTATGGAATATGGGAGCATTAAGACTTTGGAAGTGTAAAAGTTAACCTACTTTTGATGTGAAAAATTATCAGCTGATCGGAGAGTTTAAAAAGACTACTAATAACAATTAAAGTAAAAGTAAAGTGAAGTAAGAGTAAAAGTATTTCAACTGTAACTCCTTAAAATTTGATATTAATACCAACAATAAAGTAAAAATTCTTTAAAAACAAATAAATACAATATACAGTTCTCCAGCTGTGTGTACAGGGTATCAACAAGTCACATTTTGCCTTTATATATGGTTTTTTGCCTTTTCATTTTATTTGATATGGGAGTAGAGTAGGAGTCGTATGCAAGTACTTCCACTTGTCCTGTATATTTGCTGGCATTGTATTTGTTTACGAGTTTTTCTGGTTGCTGGTTGACGTGGTTTCTACCTGTGCACTATGGGCACTTTGACCCTTTTTGACCACAAATTATTTTAACAAAACTGTGCAAAATAGTCAACTTTTGGTGTAAATCCCAGCCCTATATGAGATTATTAAGAGTAGAATATCAACAACAATCTAGAACAAGAATTTGTTCATCCAGATTTAATTAAAAAGTCCATTAACAAGTCCATTTAAAATTATTTCTTGATTTTTATTTATTGACCCAATATTTAGTTTTAGATTAAAAAGTTCAATTCTTCAAAATGTTAATGCTATGGATAAAAATTATGTTGACCCTTTTTTTAATAGATCAAACAATATTAGCAACAAAAGACAGTCGACAAGAACCAAAAACTGCATAATCTTTTAGATATACATATATTCATTTGTCGTAATTCCCCATAGTGGACTCTGTGGACATTAAAGTAAATCGAGATCTGACTTTCCTTTAGCTTTACTTTTGCTTATATTTGGTTAACTAATTATAAATATGATAAATAATCGCTTTTGTAGTAATAAGATAAGCGAACATTTATCTTGGATTTAATATAAAATTCGAAAAAGTCGTAATTATGTTTTAAATATAAAAACATTCCTAGTTTTCTGTAATGTAATAAGATAATTTTCTTCTTTAAATCTGGTGTTACTTACCCACTTTCCAACACTTAAATCCTTGCTAGGATACTGTAATTGTCTTTAATTGTTTCAAAAGCTCTACAGCTGCACAGGTCTGTAATTACAGTAAAGACTCAAATTAGATAACAGAATGGCAGCAAAAAAACAAAATGGAAAATGCCAGGCAACATAAGACAATTCATTTAACTAATTAAATATGCATGAATATATGCTAGAATCACAAGTCCTGGGGAGTACATTTGGGTCCTGCAGCGACGTCGACGACAATTAGGACAAAATGAGTAAAAAATGGGTATAATGGGTATAATGGGTTTATATACATATATAATCTTATAGAATACATATATATTCCTGATCAGCGAGTTCCTTGCCGTCTGTGTGAATTTTTAAATATACATTTTTTTATTGTTATTTATTATAACTTTTCAGGTTTTGATAATAAAAATATAGAAAATAATTTATCCGTCAGTTTTTGCGCAGTTCATCCTTAAATATATGGTATATATGCTATATTTGCGTGTTCAAAATTACGATATGATTAAACAATAAACACAGAAACTCTTTTTTATGCATAGGGCATCTATTAGTCGTGCACTCTAGACTTGAACGCACTTATTTCTTTTGTTTTGGGTTAAACAATGTAGAAGCTTTTGAATTACTTATTAAAAGAGAATTATTTGCAAGCTCAACTAATGCTTACCCATCTCCCTCTCTCTATCTCCTTCTCGCTCTCTCCCTCTCTCTCTCTCCCTTTGGTTTTTTGTTGCAGCTGCACAGTGGCAAATGCAAAACAACAATGAAATGCATGCTCAATGCGGGAAAATGGCGCAAGAAGAGGCAAACGCTGGCCGCAGACGTCGGCAGCAATTGTCAGCGGCAACAACGAGAACAACAACAACAGCAGCAGCAGCAGCAGCGGCAACAGCAACAAAAACAACAGCAACAAGTTGGTGGCAGGCGTGTATCCCTGCTGTTGCAGTTGCAGCTGTTGCTGCTGCTGCTGCTGAGAGTTGAACATGCAAATGCAACAACAGCGGCAACAACTTCAACAGCAACAGCAGCAGCAACACGTTTAACGGGCACAGCAGCAACAACAGCAACGGAAGCAGCAGCAACATCCTCATCATTGCCCAACTCCTGGCTGGGAGCAACTGCTGCCCAGGGCAATCCATTTAAAAACATTTTGCGAATCGGCGACGGCAACATCGTCACCCGTGTAAGTAGTAAGGGGGCTGGGGGCGTGGCTCAGTGGTTGGTGCCAGATGGTGCCGGGTGGCGCCGGGTAGCGTCTGGTGCTTTGGTTTGTGGCTGTCTTAAGTATTATTCATCATTAACTGCAATTAGCGGCAATTGCAATTGCAACTCAGCCACCTTTCCACACAGTTGATGGGGCGTGGCAGCTGTTGCAACATTACAACAACAACTAATTGAATTGCTTAACGGCTCGCAACTTCGCTTAGCCGAATATTAAGTGTACTTGGTTAGCACTTAATGCATCCGTTGAAAGCAGCTGCTCCTCAAGGGCCCTCCCCTCCCCACTTCAAGTCCCGCAAACGCAATTTCCACTTAACTCGCTGAACAGCCTGCGGTAATTGTGGAAATTGATTACACATTTATCTTGGCTCTGTAACTTGAGAAACTTAATTAGCTTAAACGATTCGCATTTCTGAAAAGTTTCTGAACCACTTATAAATAAAAGGCAAAGGTTATTAAAAACACATAGTTATGCCGCAAATTAAATAAAGCCTTTTAGTCTTATATAAATTTAAAAAAAAGTATATAATATTCATATATTCATTCATTTTTAAATTTTTGCAAACAAATTTACTTAAATTAATTCATGTGAGTTAAGCTAAGTCTTAACAAATTCATGAAAATCTGAGCAATAGAGCATATAATTTTTCACAACAAATTTTATAGAATTTTTAAAACACCTAATAATAGAGAGAATCCCACAAAACTTAAACTTTCAAACATTCAAATTTAAAAAAAGATATGCAAGATATGCTAAAACAATAATTAGCTAACAATATACGTAAATCAGATCAAATATGGAAATTTCATCAAAAACTCATTAAAATAATTTGTTTAGCCCCCACTTACGAATGCCATTAGGGCGTGGCCGGCAATTCAATTTTAATTTTCGCTTTCAAACACTTAAAAGATCATCAGGCAAAACAAAACAAAACAAAACAAATGTCAAGTCGCACCCACACAGCATTTGGGCCACTTTATTAATTTGCGCCCTAACAGTGGTCAGCAAACAGCTTAAAGTCGACCCCCTTTGGCCAACACTCGCGAGCAGCATAGAACAAACTGAGCCCAATAACTCAATTTTCCACTCAAACGATAAAAGGCAAATGCTGACGAGGTAAAAAAAAAATAAAAAAAATAAAACGAAGAAAATTAGGAATATGGAAAAGGATGGCGCACAGAAAGCCAAAGCTGTTGTTGCCAGGCGAACTTTGCGGCCATGAATGTATTTAGCCAAAAATTTATTTTTAATGCGTTTGTCAACATGTTGACCAAGCAAATGATGTGGGTGGCCGGCAGTCGGGCAGGTGGTCCCGTTGGGCATTTATAAATACATTTAATGAATAGAGCTTTACATTTTCACTCTACGCCCGAAACTGCTCCCCAGGCGGCCATCGAGCAGTCGTTGGTGACAATACACGACATTGCCACCGAGAATCTGGGCACACTGTGCATCTCAACGCTCTATCGACCGCTTCAAGTGCCCATCAACTCGGAGCGCTTCGAGAGCACCAGACAAAAGGCCGATTTGGCGGCTTCGATACTGCAGGAAGTGGGCATCATACGACACGGCGGTGAGTATCAAATAATCACAACAATTATCTCATACTAAGCACATACACATATATACGAGCATAAGAAGCTATACTTTTCGATACATATATCATGGCTTAGGTTGGGGTTTTGTTATATTGATTTATGTTCCGCAGCCAATTTCCTTTGCGTGTGATTTGAAAAATAATATTTCCGGCTCTGGTAAATATGGCGTGGTATGAAATTAGGTCATCAATTTGTTCAATGAAATAGCTTATAACAATTACTTTAAATAATTAAAGGCCATCAGCGACTCTTAAATTTAACAACTATTTTAACTAGTTAACAAACTTGAGTTATTTTAACTCAAACTTTGCTAAGCTTCTGGAATCTGCTTTTCCAAATTAGCCTAAACAAGCTTTGATTAAATTTAGTTTTTTTTGTCATATTTAACCGTTTAGCAACTAACATAAAATTTAAAAAAGAAAACAAGGAAATATATTTTTTACTTTCACTTTATTTAAATAGTGTTTTTTCAAATTCTTTTTTACTCCTATTTTAATGGCAAATTTACTAGTAAAACCATGAAAATTAATCTATATGTAAATTTACATAATTGCTCTCAATTTTATTTTAAGTTTTAGCTTTAGCTTGGGGAAAACAAATAGACATGCTTTTACTTAAGTTACAGTAAAGTAATTTGTCGAAAGCGTCCATAGCAAATCTCTAATATCAGATATTTATTAAAAACATATATTAAACCCCTTTTGCTTGACACTCATAAATTTCAAGCAGCATTATTTTACTCAAGCGCCTTTCTGTGCGCTTCTCAATCAAAGCATTTAAGGGCAGCCAGGCAATTGATATCCAGACGTTTGGGTGGCTTCCCCTTAAAAATTGGCTTAAATTTATTCGATTTGCAAGAAGCTTTTCCCCCGAATAATTTATGCGAGACATCAACATTTCAAGGGCCCAGCAGACGGAGGGTTGAAGGTGTTTTGGGGTGGTGGTGGGGGAATTGAGCAGCGGATGTGCGCTAGTGGGAAGGCAAGTGCCAAATTCTATACAACATTTACATATGTAGGTATACACAGAGACAAATACATACATTTTGCCCTGTTGCTTGCCGGCACAACAACAACAATAACAACAACAACAACAACTGCAAGAATGACAACAAATTTGCTTTCACTTTATGGGATTTTTGCTGACACGTCGCACCTTTTCAGAGCTGATATGGAGTAGCGGGAGTTTCGGGAAAACGGCCGGCTGGGAATGGAGGCAGTTTTAGAGGAGGCGCACAAATCAAGCGCTTGTCCAGGACAGAAAGGCAACTGGTGTGCCTCAGCACTCAACAAGCGTTTGATGTTGTTGTTGCTGTTGTTGCTGATATTGTTGTTGTTTTGTCGCTGTTGCTGTTGCTGTTGCTGCTGTTGCTCTTGTTATTATCCTGTGCTCCGACTGCGTACGATGAGTTCATTGTGCGTCTGTCGTCCTTGACTATACTTATACCAATGCACAGCAAGAAATTCCGCTTTAAATTTAAAACTATTTAAAAATTGTTTTAAAAAATATTATACAAAATACATTGAAGTTAAAAATATTTTGGTCCAAAATAAAAATAATTTAGAAAATACAGAAATTACTATGCAAAGAATTTGCTATACACCCGAAAATCGCGTCGTACGGACGTCTTATTTAACGGCATCTTTGCTTAGCGGCCTCTGCTTAATTTATACCAAATTTTCAATTAGCGGCCTATTTTTTCGATGAACAGCGCATATTTTATTTTATTTTTTTATATTTTTAATAAGTAAGTTTTCTATTGTTAATTTTTGTAATTTTGTTATTTTATACATTTTTTAATGTAATTCAATTTTATGGTCTTTTTGTTTCGAATTGCAGCAGTAAAGCGCGGTATGCATGTATAGCCAAAAGTTAAAATGAGTTAGGTAAATTTCCAAAAAAATAATTTAGGTCAGCTCTAAAAGGCACTAAATTGAAACAAACAATTATTCACTGTGTATATATGTATATATATAGCAGATATGTACATGACGTACATAGTACATATATACACAAATGACACACTGATAGCTCTGGCGTTGGCGCTGGCTCGGGCCGTCTGTTGTCAAGGCTGCTGCTTCCCTTGGCTGGGACCGGGGTTGGGGGTTGGGGTTGATGTTGGGGTTGCGTTCAGGCGTTTGGCGTGTCAGCGCATCGCCTGCCTTGGGGTTGACAACAACGCACTTGTGGCGCATCAAACATCCTGGCACCGCCCACGCCCCCACCCTTGTCCTTTGTCATCCACATGCAATCAGTTCAGTCCCTGTGTCACATAGTTTTCTTAATTTTAAGTTGTGTTGTACGTTTTTTTTATTTTTTTGTTGCCACATTTGGCTTGTTTTTAACTCTGATTTTCCCGGAGCTTAATGTGTTCTTTCCAGTTTTACACGATAAACAAGCGAATGAACTGTCTGCTCTTATTATTGTTAAAGCAGTTAACATTTTTCGTGCGAATATCAAGCATACGCAACGTTGTGCAGTGACATTTTTAACGTATAACTGAATTGAGGAGTACCCAGCTTTTTTTAAATAAATGTGAATTTATACACGTATCCAATTTATCTTCATTTAACTGCAGCACGAAATGGAAATATCAAAAAAATGTTACTACCACTGTTATGTACAGTAAATTTCATTTGAAAGCTGAAAAAATGTTTGCCAAAACAAAAACAGCTAAAATGTGCCAAATATGTATTTAAAACTGCTGGAAACAAGTTTACTTTGAACTTTTAATTAAATCTTTTAACAACTATTCGGTCAATAATATGAAATCAATATGTTAAAATTACATGAAAAAGTTTAAAACTACAAAAATAAAATAGCTTTGGCTCAAAGAGTTTATTTTAATTAAATTCTATTTATGTAATGTATTTGTGCAGATAAGCGCATTAGAATGCAACATAGCAATAACACATTTATTGAAAAATACTGTCATAAAATAACAACAAAATATGAAATGATAAATATAAAGGTTTAATAAAGGTATTTCCGGAGTAAAATATATTTGCAGGCATTAAACATGTATGTAAAGGGAAAGATAGCTTTAAAATCAAATATATTACGCATTCCAAGTCATACTCAATTTTTAACAAAACATATCAAATATTTCTACGCCAAAATATTTACTGGAATATAAGAAAGACGATATATCCATTGACGCTGACACTTATTGGAATTCAGATTCTCTATTCCAAACAATTAAAAGTTTACATTAAAAGAAATTATAGGTTAAAGAGCTGGAAAACTTTTCTAAAATAATATAATATGTAGAAAATATAGCTATGACTTTCTAACCTAAACCAGACACTCCAACTAAATATGAACAAATATAAACAAGACCACAAGCCCCCATCCCCCTCCCTGCCCATCACACCGAAAGCAAATAACGTCGAACAGAAGAAATATTTCCAGTTAAAAGCCAACAAACTGGCTTTCATGCAAACAGATTCTGTGTAAAATTTAATTACTCGAAAAGAGCAACAGACAGAAAAGTCACATACACAACAACAACAAGCACACACACACACACCTGCCCTGTGTGTATATGTGAGTTGAATAATTGCCAATTTTACATAGCGTTCAACAGAACAAAACTTTTCTGGCAGCGTCGAGCCCCAAAAAAAAAAAACAAATTGCTTACAATTGTGCAAGTTGTGCATGTTTATTTCTGACACCTACACACAAAATACTTGCAACACTTGGCAGCAGGCGCACCAGTCTCTTCGAAGGCTATAAATTCTCAAGCTGAGGGCGCCCCAAGATTGATGATGCGAACCGAGTGCAAGAAATCGCACGCAGATGATGAATGACAAACATGGCTATAACACACACGACTACAACTGTGTGAGTGTGTGAGTGTGTGTCCGTGTGTTTGTTAGGTGAGCATCTAAGCTGGTTGACAGCTATTGGCTAATGTTGTTTACCATAAGGTTGCCCGCCCTTTGAGCCCCCCTTTAGAAAATGTCTCCCATTGAAGACATTCGCAGGCGTCGCTGTGTGGCAAATGTTTGAACTTGAGGCAACACTTTGACGCAACTTGGCCTAAACAACGTCGTGTTTATGTGACGATTGCGCCCTTGCCTCGGCCCCCTTGTTGCCATTTCACTTTGACGCCCGCACAAACTTGCCACATTTGCTGCCGCTGCTGCGCCTCCTGCGTATTTGCTTTATGGCCGGCGCAAACAAAAACAACTCTTAACCAGCGGTGGCAAAGCATTATACATACTAATCAAATATATAAAACAAAATGGAAAGAAACCTGCAGAAAGTCGAAACTTAAAGACTCTGCAATCAAGAAAAGTGCCCCCAAGACAGTTGAGCGATACGTAATCAGATCTTAAAAGAGTGGAAAACGAGCTCGGGTTTATTTTGACCTTAATACTAGTTACTGCTTTTTAAAAATATTATGTTATGAGTGTTAATACTTTTTCCTTAGTCATTAACGGCTATTTTTAAACCACGCCAACAATTGTGCAACATTACACAACATTCGTTATTATTTGTACATATGTAGTTATTGCAGCTAAAACAAAAATAAATAAATTCTCAGTGCTCCTGGGATTAAAATTATGCAACATGTAATCCGATTTTGTAAATGTAAAGAGCTGTCAGATAGTAAGGAGCTTAGCAAAATTCAACGCAATTATTCTAATTTTAGATTATTTATTCTCTTACGACTCCTGGAATTGTAATGCATAATATAGTTGGTTTTTCTGATTAGCTATTGGCAGTTACATATGCATGTAAGAAAATTATTATAACTGTATTGCAATTCTTATGAAACTGAAGTCAATAACATAAATAGTATAATATATACTATAGGGTATGCGCGTAACAAATTGCGTAAGACAGTTATAATACCCTCAGCCCAAGTGCAATTTTAAGAAATGGGCACGCAGCGAAATTGCCACGGAAGTTGCGCTAATCGAATTTAAATAAGTTTACTTTGCAAACAGTTGTTGCTTTTGTTCCGGGCCACTTCGTAGCGCGCGGGACAAGTCAAACAGAAATGCGGCTGCCCAGGCAAGTATGGCAGAAAAAAAATATTAACTTTTGACAGGCCATCCTTCTGCACCCCCACGCGGTTCGCTACACAAACTGTTCAGCAGGAGCTGTGCACCCGCAGCGCATATTAATCATTGTTGCCGGCGCTGCCGACATCTTTTTTGCTGCCAAGGATAAAAAAGAAAGTAGAAAAAATAACACTTACAGCCTCGGTATGCCTTTTAATGGCCTTTTTACCATAGCATAAAACTATTTCAAGGTCAGCATCGCAATGACAGCCGCGCCTGAATTAAATGTACCAACAAATTTTTAATTTGCACAATTATACAGCGGGGTATTTTTTAACAAATCTGCAAACGGTCACATTATACTGGCAATTGGTGCTTGCATTTTTGCATTATATTTTATAGCTATGTATATAATATGTATGTATTGTCTGCATATGAAACTAAAATGATATCGCATCTTTTTAAAAAACATCTTTTTATAAAAAAATAATAATAATTGCATTTAAATTACGCGCACATTGTTAGCTATGAACACACGATTTATGCTCAAAAGCACAAAATAGTCGCGATTACAGGTAGCTGAGCACATATGGCAATTTAATTCACTTAAAAAGATATCACTACACGAAACTCCCATTTTTTGCTTGTGTACACTTTAAAATTGGCGAAGTTCTTTGTTTTTAGCTTGCATGCGTCTTTTTCACAATTTTCTCCAATTTTCGATTGTGCAAAATGTAATCGATACTCCAAAAAGCAGTCATTAATGGAATGACACCTACTACTATTTAACCTGTTAGAATATAAGAAAAATACATACGAATAGCATCTCAACAAGTGAAACTAGCAAAAGTAGTAGGTGTCATTCCAGTCGGCGACAAAAAAGCAGATGGCGCCAAATTGTCTTGCACTGACCCAGTGAAATATATTTAACAGCCGGCGCCACATATAAATTATATTAAGGATTGGATTAAAAAAGTTAATTGCTCAATAATGTAGTGGCGAGCATAGCAATTGAAATGAAAAAAGTAATTAAAATGCGAACGTTTGAGCGCAGAGAAAACATTCCTTAAATGTCGTAAGTGAAATTTGAATGAGTATGTCTGTTGTCCATCCGTTTATTAAACTGTTTCTGGTTGTTTGCTGCAGTGTCTTCCAATTTAATTTCCGCATTTTCCGCTGCAGATTTAAATTTATGTGCTTTTCACTTATGCGATGACCCACATTCACACAGGACATACACATACACACACACACACGCACGTATTCAGATTTAATTTGCCAACATATTTTTATAGGACTCTCGGATGCGCTGGCCAAGGGCTTGCTCACTGATGAATTCATAAACGGTGCACGCATTTTAGCTTTGAACTTAACCAACGGCGCGGTACAGTCCTACGTTTGGTGGGTGAAGAGCGGCCACGACAAACTGGGCGAGACGCAGCGCTACGAGGAGGAGGGCCTGCAAATTGGCAAAAGCCTGCGCACAGCTATCCCTGGTAAGTGCGAGCAGACGCGGACACCGGCGATATGCCGCCTCAAATATTGCCTCCCTCTTTTTGTACACGTTAAACATTGTTAAAAAAAAGGGTATATTGAAACTGTCCAGGTATACGTAACGGGCATGTCCGTGCAGTATTGATTTAGACGTATCCGTCCGCAGTAACGTGACAGACGGAAATACATATACAACATATAAAATTCATAATCTGGATCCTTCGGTCTGTCCGTCAAAGGACTAAAATGACATAAAACCGATATTTTATGTCTATTGTAAACATTCGTACAAGACACACAACTGAACGTTATTTGAATTCTTCCGTCTGTCTATCTGTGCATATGAATGTAAATTTTTTCGCCGCTATTGAAGTTAGAGACTTCAAATTTGTCATGTAAGCTTGTGTATACCTGCGTCAGCAAATGTGTTAAGATTTTTTGGATATGCCCACTGAGGGCGTGGCAATTCGATTGAACCAATTTATCTTAGGGGACATCAGTAAACTCTACATCTCTCACAATTCAAGAGCTAGAGTCACCAAATTTAGCATACGGTTTTCTTAAGATGCTCTCTAAAGATAGAGCCGAAAAAAGTTGACCACACAAAATTCGAAACTTTTCGAAAATAACAATAATAATAAAAACCGTTTTCGACTGTTTTGAACGGTTAATATACTGTGAACGAGCATTACTTGCTTTTCATTTTGTGTAAGGCTGGCTCGAGGGTATCGTCTAGTCGTGCACATTCTAATGCAGGTGAACTTCTCTTTTGGGCAGGTTTGAGGACGAGAGCAGCACACCGGCACTGCGCTCACCGAAGTTTGCGCCCAGCCCGCCGAATAACTACTACAAGGGCTGGTGGACATACCCCTACTTCTCGTGCGCGCTGAGCAAGTGGCTCGTCTCGTACAGCATCGCCATACCGCCCAGCGGGCGGCACGGCCTGCGCGGCTTCATCAGCGTGGACATCGACGTGACGACGCTGCGCGTCAATCAGTGCGACGCTCTGCCGTATCGCTTCGGCAGCCAGCAGCGGTTGTTGCTGCGCCCGCGGCAGCCGGCGCGACGCTCGGCCGGGCCCGTGGCTGGCAGCGTGGCCGGCAACGATGTGGAGACCATAAACGATTTGCAGGCATTTCACAGTTCGCACAAATGCCATCGCGCCTCAATGGTGGTAAGTTGGTGGCAAGCTCGATTGAATCGCTGTCCGAACTAATGCCCGTGCCATTTCCCACCCGCAGTGCGACTATCGCCAGCCCAGCAGCGAGGCGCCGACAATAAGCAGCGGCAAGATATTGGCGGCCATGTCCAGCAGCCGATGGTCGCGCGGCGCATATCAGTGCCTGTGCAAGCGCGGCTTCTACTCGCTGCGTCATCCGGATGGCTTCAATGGCACCATCATGGAGATTGCCTGGCAGGAGCATCAGGACAATATAAGCAATTACTACACGGATGTATTCAAGTGTTTGCCTTGCGCCCCCGGCTGTGACACCTGCACCGGCCCCGAGCCCTGCTTGGCCAACTATCATTGGCCTTTCAGGTGCGTCTGCCAGCTGACTTAGCCAGAGTTCAGAAAGTTAGAAACTGTTTTTTTTTTGTGGTTTTTGTGTTCTGCCTCAGGCTGTCTGTACATTTCTCCAAAAGATTTCAATTGTTTCTGGCTCTATTGAAGCTTAAATATAAGTGTTCGCGTAACCGCATTCGATTAAGTGTTTAGATTCCATCCGCATGGAACTTTTTATCTTGTGCAGTTTTAGCGTAAACTTTTCAAATTTGGCATCTTATTTTACAAACTCACATTTTACTATAAAAGCGCTTGTTTTTTGTAGACTTATTAAATTTAATAAACATTTTAACAGATGAAGCTCTCCAAGTTCCCATTACTTTGCCAAAATTAAGCAGCTAGATTGTTTCTCCATTTTACATATATTTTAAATGTCTAGAGGATAAGTCATGAATATTATTAAAAATAAATTTCAAATTTATTTTTTAAAAAATTAACCTTTGAAAAAGTTTTGTTTTTTTAAATTTTATTTTGCAAAATTAAAACAAATTCTGAGTTAAGTGTTAGACCTGGTCTTGGACTCAAAACTGGCCCAGATGCAAGGTTTTATTTTTGACACCTAAAATATCTGTTAACACGTTGAATTTAAATTTTCTTGTTTCTCATTCCACACAGAATATCCCTGCTGACCATTTCCATTGGCTGCGCCTGCGGCACGTTTGTGCTCCTGTGTTATCTGTTTCGACATCGGCGCGTCAAAGTCTTTAAAGTGGCCAGCCCCATATTTCTGATGATCACGCTCATTGGCTGTGCCATAATGTATCTGGAGGTGAGTGGCTAACCCATTTGAGAGACCGCGTAACACTCCGCTGGCTACTTAACCCATTAAATGCTGTGCGACACACAAAGCCCATTACGAATGAATGAGACGACAATGGCAGCCGTTGCTAATGTGACAAAAGGTCTTTGGGTCTCATTTACAATTGACCCACATGTAGCCAGCCACGTGCTCCACCTGTGCCGCAGCAGAACATGAAACTCCTTTTTATGGCTTTTTAAATGCGGCTTTTAGGAACTTGCTTACGTGGCGGCATTTGAGCTTTTATTATGCCGTTTGCAAATGCAAAGAGCTAATGAATTCGCACGGGCTTTTCCTTAAAACTGTTAACTAAAATGTTAATGAAAGTATGTTAATGTGAATAACAGAGAGTTAACTTTTAACAGTTACTGTTTAACAGCTTAAAACTAGTTTAAAAAAGTGTTAATTTAAAATGAAAGTTTGTTAAAACAAGCCACAAAAGCCATAAATACCAGTATGGCATAGTTTAAAATTATTTTTAAAAACTGTCAATTTTAATGTTAATGAAAATATGTTAATGTGAATAACAAAGCGTTAACTCTTTATAGTTACCATTTTAAAATAACAGCAATTTTATTTAGCATTTATAAGCTGTGTTAAATAGCAATTAACATGGCTAATACATTTTGTAAACAGCGCCTACTTAAAGGATAAGCTCCGTAAATCCAATATTTAAAATATTTAATGTGGATTCTCATACTAAAGAACTGTTACTTAGCCGTCTTCCGTTGAGGGTATTCAAGCATTAGCTAAATATTCAGTGGAATTACCCGCCGTATTGTTTACAAATATGCTGTCCGCATTAGCCAAGCGACAATGGAAGCCCCGCCGGACGCATAAAAGCCGTAAGAACAATGGCAAACTTGGCAGCAACAGCAAATGGGTTAAAAGGTTGCTTACCAGATTGGGTTTGGGGCGGCGCGGTTGGGTGGAAACGGCAGCACTGGCAGCCCGAGAGCGTATTAGAAAACTAATAAACGTAACTGATTTTCTAATCAGAGTTTTTTTTGTGTATAAAATAAAGGAGCATAAAATCTGTAGCATGAGCAATAATAAACGAACATCGAAAGGGGCCAAAGATGCGCCCCATCCGAGCGATAGCGAGCCTGAAAGCGAGGACGAGGCCGCCATGCAGGCGGCATTGAGGGAAATGGTCCAGATACCGGATATAGATCCGCCGCAGCAGCAGCAAACATCGCGAGTGAGCCACCACGATGAGCCGCGCCTCCTTGCGAACATCAGGGAGAAGCTGCAGATGAACGCATCGGCGGAAACACAACCGCAATGGATCAGGCCGGTGTCCAGTGTGGGAGTGCAATCGGGTTTGCCGGCATCAAGCAGCAGCAGCAAGGATGAAAAGAAGTTGCGTAAGCTCAAAAATAAAATAGCGCCGGACGAAAAGCCAAAGCAAGCGGAGACCTGGACGAATCAGGCCAAAAAGGAGGATCCAAAACAGGCGGAGACCTGGGGCGATAGGCTCAAGAAGAATGTAAGCGAGGAAGCATCCGGCAATAAGCCCAAGAAGAAAGGCTCCGAGACCTGGGCCAACAAGCTCAAGAAGAAAGATGACGAGGACAGCGGCAAGAAGAAGAAACAAACGGATGATGGGTCCAAAAAGGACGAGACCTGGGCCGACAAGCTGAAAAGTTCGGATAAAATGGCAAAGCAACCGGACTATTTGCACATAAAAGCCACATCCACATCGGAGCTGGTGGAGAACCTGGCGCCGGAGGAGCAACGCAAATTGCAGCTGATTGAGGCCGCCGCCAAGCCCAAATCGTATAAACAATTGAAGGCGGAGGCCAAGCTGATAGCCAGCACACAGACGCCAATTAGACAGGCGGCCACCGTGGCCACCAGCACCGATGAGGAGTTGAAGTCCATCCGAGCCAGGGCAGCAGGCCATTCACTGGACCAGAGCCGACAAGGCGGCAGCATCACCATTCTGACCGGACGACGGGCGCTCAACTACGAATCGGATCCGGGTCAAGCAGCAAAAGTGAAGAAGCCCCCAAAGCCAAAGGAGAAGCCATCAGCCACGATCTTTAATAACATACCGCGTTTCGGTCGAGGTCGAAAGAGTCCAACTGCTGCAGATTTCAAGCTTGTAACCACACTTGGACCTCCGACCAAGGAGGACACAGCCTCCGTGGATCAAAGGGCATCGGGCACCTTTTTCACCAACCTGACCTCGTTCGCACGCGCCAGACCGGCGCTAAACGAAGCCACCGCTGAGACGGGCTCCGAGGCCATCAAAGCGTTGACCTCGGCTCCTGTTTCGATGGCCAACCTCATTGAGAAGACGTCCGCAACGCTCTTCACCAACTTGTCTCTATTCGGACGGTCGAAAGCGAATGAAACCCCGGCAGATGCTGAAACGGCGCCCGGCCACGAGCCCAATCTGGATGAGCCGCCGGCGAGTTTCTTCAACAGTCTTCCCCTGTTTGGTCGCGCTAGATCCGTGCCAGCGCCTGGGGAAACAGCGACTCCTGCGACTTCAGATGACAAACGGCCTTTGTTGGAGCTAGCTCCAGTATCTGGTCGGGTGTTCACCTCGACGGAACAGCCGCCCGCAACTTTTCTCGACAGTTTTCCGCACTTTGGAGCTGGACACCCAACGGAGCCCGATGAATCGCTGCTGGAACAAATAGCCTCATTTTCAACGCCAGCAGGCAACTCCGAGGACCAAATACCGTTGAGTTTTCTGAGAAGTTTGCCCCGGTTTGGTCTAGCTAGCTCCGTGACAAGCGAGGCTAAAGAAACCGCAACGGAAACCGTTTCCGAATCCCCAATTGAGCCAACGTCGTCAGACTTTCTTGCCAATTTGGCACGTTTTCGTCTAGCGACGGCCGCCTCGAATGAAATTCCCGCTTCAATAATGGCCATGATCAACAGTTTGAAGGGTCATGAGAAGAGTCCAACTCAGGACCAGGATGCCACGGCGGATGAGTACAGTGTGACGAGCAGCGAAACCTCAACAATTACGCCAATAACCAGCGAACCCACCTTGGTGACCCTCAACGAGGTGGCCCGCGATGCAGCTGCTCCGTCAGCGGTTTCGGTTTCGGAAGCCACGGCTGCACTGCGTCAGGTGGTGCCCTCACCCGCCCTGCCCTACAGCGTAGCCAGCCCGACAGCCAGTACGGCCTTCAAGCCGCCCGTCGAGGAACATTCGCCGGCGGCAGCCGAAACTGGCGCCGCTTCCGACAAGGATTTCGGCACAAAAAACTTGCTGCGCTATCTGCTGCAGGCGCCGCCCGAGGGCGCCGCTGAGGCAACGGAAGCCGCTGTGGCGCCGGGTCTGGTGGACACAAATCGCATGCCCAACGAGGTGATTGTCGTGCAGACCGAGGAGCCCAAAATGAAGCCCAGCCCATCGGAGCAGTCGCACAAGGCCAGGGAGCCGGAGCCGCAGCTGGAGCGCTCGGAATCGATGCGCACGCTGACCATTGTCGGACGCCATTCGCACATAACGGCCACGTATCGGGATCACTGCCATTACGAGCGCACCGGCGAGGGCGTGGACAAGTCCGCCAAGCGCAAGCTGATCATCGCCAGCGTGCTCTGTCTGTGCTTTATGCTCTGCGAGATCCTCGGCGGCGTACTCTCGCGCAGTCTGGCCATTGCCACGGATGCCGCGCATCTGCTAACGGATCTGGCCGGCTTTCTAATCTCGCTGTTCGCACTGTATCTGAGCGGACGGCCGTCGACGCAGCGCATGAACTTTGGCTGGCATCGGGCGGAGGTCATTGGCGCCATGATCTCCGTCTACTTTATCTGGGTGATAACGGGCGTGCTCGTCTGGCTGGCGGTGCAGCGTCTGATCGAGGGCGAGCACAATGTGGACGCCAAATTCATGTTGATCACCTCGGCCCTGGCGATACTCGTGAACATCATCATGGCCGTGCAGCTGGGTCACGGCCATTCGCACGGCGGAGCACAGCCCCGGATGCAGCAGCATGTGCACTGCAGCCAAACGGAGAGCGCCTCCAAGGCGAGCGTCTTGCCGCCAGCTGCGAAGGAGCAGTCGCTAATGCCGGCCTCGATATCGGCGCAGTGCACCCACACGCACCAGGAGAACATCAATGTGCGTGCCGCATTAATCCATGTCGTCGGCGATATGATACAGAGCTTCGGCGTCTTTCTGGCCGCCTGCATCATATTCATTAAGCCCGAATGGGCATTTGTCGACAGCATTTGCACGTTCATCTTTTCCCTAATTGTGCTGGTCGTCACCTTTCGCATCCTGCGGGATGTGATGATGGTGCTCATGGAGGCCACGCCCGACTATATGGACTATGGCGAGGTGCAGCGCACCTTTCTCAGCATCGAGGGCGTCGAGCATGTCCACAATTTGCGGATCTGGGCGCTGAGCATCAGCAAGATCGCGCTGTCCGCTCATCTGGCGATTAGCAAGGACGCCGATCCGCAGTTCATACTGGAACAGGCCACCACGTTGATACACAGGCGTTACAATTTCTATGAGACGACCATTCAGATCGAGGAGTATACGCCGGGCATGGAGGATTGCAACCAATGCATGACTCCGCTCGCCACGTCGCCGCATCCCGAGGACACCAAGGACCCAAATGACAAAAAGGACGACAACGCTGAGGACGCCCAGCTCCAGCCACATGGCAAGCCCGAGAATGGTATCCAAATTTCTGCCTAGCATTGGGCTATTTATCGTTCACTAGTTGAGAATGGTTTCGTATTGTATTAAGTGAGCTTTCTAGCAATAAACAAGTTCCTAGCCACAGTTAAAAATATCTTTCAGTTACATTTTTCAGCCACTTATGACGAGAGTTTAAATGGTCCGCTTATATTATAGATGATCTATGAAAATTTTATGTCAAATGTTCTAGATCGTTTATCAAAATTCTTGACTGAGAATAATTTTACCAAACGAATAAATTGTATTAATTAATTACATTTTTAGGCATTTGTTAAGCTTACCGATAACTATTGCTTTAAGATTACAGCATATTTTCCTTAAACAATTCAATTATACAAGTGTTTAAGGAACTAAAAAAATGGTTTTAAAATTAAAAAGGTTTTAAAAAATGCCCTTCTCTTTATTATTAACGGATAAAGAAATAAGGTATATAAAAATATTTCCTATACACAAGTTTTTTACACAGTTTTGAAACAACACGCGTTAAAAAGATAAAATTCTATTATATGCTTTTTTCCCAAAAAATTCGAAAAAAATTTTATTTTTAATAATGAATATATTTTAAATGCAGAATCAATCTAGAGGACAAACCATGAACAAAATGCCATCAAACATGAAAATCGGTTCAGTTTTGACAAAGTTATGGGCGTTTGAAATATGGGAGCTATGGATCCGGGAGCTTTACATGTCAAAATTTTTGTCAATTTTTGCATGATTTTTGACAAAAAATTTGACCCCCTCAGAATCGGGCTTAATGTTGTTTTTTATACTAATTGAGACATCCACAATCGATTAAAAATAGAAATTCCGGATTCTAAATTTTGAAAAAAAAAATTTTCCAAAATGAGTAAGGGGGGGTACATGCTTTTTTCCCAAAAAATTCCAAAAAAATTAATTATCAATAATGCATATATTTAAAATGCAGAATTAATCTACAAGATTAACCATGAACAAAATGCCATCAAACATGAAAATCAGTTCAGTTTTGACAAAGTTATGGGCGTTTGAAATATGGAAACTTTGGATCCGAGGGCTTTACATGTCAAAATTTTTGTCAATTTTTACATGATTTTTGACAAAAAATTTGACCCCCTCAGAATCGGGTTTAATGTTGTTTTTTATACTAATTATGACAATCACAATCGATTAAAAATAGAAATTCCGGATTCTAAATTTTGAAAAAAAAATTTTTTCCAAAATGAGTAAGGGGGGTACATGCTTTTTTCCCAAAAAATTCCAAAAAAATTTATTTTCAAAAATGCATATATTTTAAATGCAGAATCAATCTAGAGAACAAACCGTGAACAAAATGCCATCAAACATGAAAATCGGTTCAGTTTTGACAAAGTTATGGGTGTTTGAAATATGGGAGCTATGGATCCGAGAGCTTTACATATTAACATTTTTGAAAAATACATTTTAAACTGAATTCTAAAAATTATTTTTAGTATTGTTTATTGTTCTTTTGAGTTTGCAACCAAATTACTGTTTTTCCATTTGACCAATAGCTTTTCCCGAATTTTCGGGCAACGTATCTATCGTGTAAAAAGAGAACTAGATGTACATATATAAATAAATAGGGTTTAAATATTTATTTTATTTTAATTCTGTCCTAATTGAAGTCACATTTGACAAGGTTATTTCGATTTACGGTTTTCCACGCTGTGAGGCAAACGAAAAACCGGCTGAGTTTTCCCCACCCACCAGGTGACCCAGCTGTCAAGTGCCTTTTGGGCATGTTTGCTGTCAACTTAACGGCACTTTGTGTGTTACCCGCCCCAGCTCCGGAAATCGGCAATAAGGGTCGTGTCGTCGCTTCCCTTTTAAAATCACATTTCACGACTTTAATTACACATCCGGCACATAAACCTTAAATGCGCATTAAATCGCTTCTTGCAGATGGTCGCGATATTTCCCTATCTGGATACCACCTGGTGCATTGCCACCAAGTGGACGCGTCACATGGGCTTCTGCATTACGTACACATCGCTGCTGATGAAGACCTGGCGGTGAGTCCTCCGCTCCCCCTCCTCCCCGCTCTCTTCATCTCTATTTATCTCGCTTGTGATCCCTATTTTCGCACACAGCGTCTCTTTGACATTTCGCGTCAAATCGGCGCATAAGATAAAGCTCAATGATCAGCAGCTGCTGCAGTGGATGGTTCCCATATTGCTCGTAATGCTCATCTATTTGGGAACTTGGACTATTTCGGCCACGCCCTATGCAGAGGTGGTAAGTACAGATTGTTTTTTTGTTCGTACTCCAAATTGGTGGCATTTAAATCGATACTTTATTAATAAATATCACTTATGCTATTTAATTATACTCTTTATTTTTTATAATATTTTACAAATACTCTCAATCTTATCTGCTTAAATCCTCAACTTCACATCTTCTCTACACAAAACTGATAAATCTAACGTTTCTAAATTTCTAATGTGCTGTAAATTCCTTAACTTCAATAATTTTGCTGTCTATAGAGTCTATATATATATATATATATATATATTTTATAAATTGAAAAATATATATTTATTTGTATTATATGTATTAAGTAACCAATTCATAAAAAAATATATGTAAATTTATTTCCATTATTAATTTAAACTCTGATTTTACTTAATTTACAATTCCTAAATTTTAATGTTTATTTATTCATTATATTATTTATTTCTATATTTTCTATATATTATTTATTTATTTATTATTTATTTATATTCATTACCCATATTCCTTAAATAACTTATCCACCAATATTTTTGTAAGTTTTTTAAATTCCATTTTCAAAGTCTCTATTTTCGCTTTGTTATATTTAGACTCAATAAAAATTGTTTTACTTACATTAGGTTACCTATGTAACCGTGATTACCTCTGATTTTGACCTTTTATCGCCGCAGATCTACGACCAGCATCTTTTGAAGTTCAAGCAGTGCTCCTACAACTGGTGGGATCACAGCTTGGCCATTGGCGAGGTCCTGTTTCTGGCCTGGGGCATCCGCGTCTGCTACAATGTGCGCAATGCGGAGAGCCTCTACAACGAGGCGCGTCTGATCTCCTACGCCATCTACAACATTGCCATTGTCAACATCGCCATGGTGGCTTTTCAGTAAGTATTGCAACAGACTTAGACTTAAATAAAAACAAAAGCAAAAAAGGAGTATATTGGAGATATTTATACTCGTGTATATTATCGATAGATAAAGTGGTAATATGTGTTTCTAACAATAATTTATAATTAATTATAATATAATATTAATTTATAATATAATTATATAATTTAATATTAATAATTTTTAATTTTAAAAATTTATTACAGATTCTGAAGCCTATTTTTTGCTTAAATAAAATTCTTGCAAATGTGTAACGTTTTTAGTTGAATTTTATATTTTAGTTTTTTTTTATTTTATTTTTTTTATTTTATTTCTTGTGCACCCCGAATTGTAAAAGTTGACACACAGTTTTGAGTTGTTGGTTAATTCCGACGCATGCTCGGGCATGTCATCTCCATTAAGCGTATGCTGTGCCACGCCCACAATAGCAGAGGGCTCGTTGCGTATTAATTAAATTCTTTTGCTTTGTGCTCGCGCGCGTTTCCGTTGTAATCCTTTTTGTCGCTGTGCAAGGACATGCTGTCAGGCGAAGGGCCTCTGTCTGCCTCTCTCTCTCTCTCTGTCTCTCTCTCTCTCTCTATCTCTCTCTGTCTGTCCGTCCGTCTGTCTGTCCGCCTGTTTGTTTCTCGCTCGCCGCATTTTGTTTACACAAACATTCCACGGATTTCTTTGCCAAGTTCTCGTTCAACTTGGGCTTCCGGCTGCTGCCCATCAAATTGAAATCCTTTCAAGTGTTTTGATAATTAATGCAATTTGCTGTTTAACTTTTCTTTTAACACAGCAACAACAACTTGCTGTAGTTCAATTTCAGTCATAGGTCAAGGGTTTCTCGACAGTCAGAGGCCAGTTTATGGAAAAGTTGCACTTCGGTTCAAAGTTTAAATGTTGTGTAAATAAGGCATAAAAACAAAATTTAAAATTTACCTATAAGTTAGAAACCTCAAAGTTATTAGAATCTTTAATCTATTTAGGAAAAGTTTTAAGAGGTTCAAAAGTTAGAGACAAAATATATTTTAAATTGGCAAAGGAAATGCAATCAAGAACCATTTCCAGTTCGGCGGAATTGGGAGTGATTTAATCAACTCATATGTTGTAAAGTTTGTGATCTCTAGCCTAAAATTTGTTGGACGCACAGTTTAATCCAGTTAAAAGTGGGTCAGCAAATATAAAACAGCTAATCAAATATATACGAATATTTATATGCCAAAGTTAAGACAGCTGATTTAAAAGTCTGACAAAAATTAATAATAATATATAATAATATACTCTACTTTATTTTGGTAACTTAAAGTATTTGAAAACATTTTATTCTTGAAAAGACTTAAAATGGGTATTTAATAAAAATTTATAGATATTTGTACATAGTGTGTACTTTTGAAAAATTTAAAAAATAATTTAGATTATCGAAGAGTATCTAAGTTTCAAATATGATTTTTTTATATTCACATACAAATCAATAGGATCATCATCGAAAGTAAAGAGAAAAAATGGTTTGGCTTTCTTAACTTCTTTCCTAAACTCTCACAAACCCAAACTCTACAAGTAATTGTATTCCAAAAACAGGGTATAAAGCTGTTTGCTCTTTTTTTGTTGTTTGACTCGTTAGAATTCTCAACAAGTTCAAGCTTCGAAAGAATGGCAAGGCGTTCGCAAACTAAGGTCGATAGCAAAGTCTGCTGATGATAGAACCGGGAGGCTTTCAAGATAAAGCTTCAAAAACATCGGTTGTCGTTCCATCGATTGTTTAATTGATCGATATATCCAATATTTAGGCAATAAATCAAATAAGGTAGAAAGTGGTACGAAATTAAATAAATTCAATAGTTTATATAGAGAAAAATAAATAACGATTTCACTTCGAAGTGAATTTAAAATACCATGCAATGATAAGTCGCTGATCGATAAAAACAGCGATCGAACACAAAAATAATATCGATATTATATTAGTTATTATTATCGATTTTATCATCGATATTTTAGCATAAACGATTATCCTTAACCCTGCGATTCTCTCACCGTTCTCTAACCTTCGCCCGTCTCTTTCCCCAGTGTAATGCTCTTTCCGCACGCCGGACCCGACTACAAATACATGCTGGGCTTTGTGCGCACTCAGCTGTCGACGACGACGACCATCGCCCTGGTCTTCGGTCCGAAGGTGGCGCGGGTCTTCAAGGGTCAGGGCGACAAGTGGGACCAGAAGGCCAAGGTGCGCAGCATAACCGCCTCCTTTTCGCTCAACGGCGTGGGCCTGGTGCCCGAGGAATCGCCCGATCTCTACCAGGAGAACGAGGAGCTCAAGGTGGGACAGCTGAAAGAAACTTTCGTTTCTTTTTCTCTAATTATTTTCATTTTTTTTCTGTTGCAGGAGCAAATTCAGAAGCTGGCGCATCAAATCGAGTTCATGAAGACTGTCCACATGCAGATGAACAACCGGCATCTGAAACCGAAGCCCGGTGGCTATTTCACCATCACATCGACCTCATTCCAGGCGCCCTACAGCAAGAGCACGGTTTCCACGGCGCAAACACAAACCGGCAAGGAGGACGCCAGCGGGTAAGGCAACAAATTGGAATTTAATTGAAGAGAGTCGCAGCTGAAATACCCTTCCAGACTTTTGCAGATGAGGATCTCAATTGCAGAATTTAGTTAGGATACCTCAAAAGGCAGAGACAGTTTTCATAGTTTTCTTCTTATTGTTATTTTAGGAATGGAAAGTTTCTAATTTTCAATAAAAAAGTTAACATAAATGGTTGATAGTTCCGATGGCATATTGTTAAAGTTATATTAGTTATAGTTTGATTTTTTCATGCTTATCAGCTTTCCCTTAAGTGATATTTATTATCAAATTTGTTTAGTCTCTATTAAAAAACAAGTCTTTTATATAAATATCACACTTAGACTTAATATCAGCAGCATAATGAACCGCGTATTTGATAAGATATTTAAAAAAACAGTCAACATCTTTCTTATATTTCCAAAATAATAATAATTAAGACAGTTTTCGACTGTTTTAAGCTGCAACCAACTTTCTTACTTGTTTTGTTTTAATGACTTCGTATATAATTGAAATAATTGAATTTTGTATTTCTTAAAGCGGAAACGGAAATGCGACGCCCTTGAAGTGCAAATCGCCCAAGGGCAAAGTCTGACGCGGTCAACGAAGTGTTAAAGATTGCTCAATAAATGTTGTTGATAAGCAGGGAAGGGTCGTAGACGAAGCGGTTGATTTTCATTTCCACCAACAAGCAACAAAGCAGCAGCAGCAGGAGGAGCAGCAGGAGGAGCAGGAGCAGGAGCAGGAGGAAAAGGAAAAGGCGTCGCAGCACGAGGCGGATTTGCTGCGTCAATTTCGTCGCATCTTCGCGCCCATTGTGAACGACAGCCTGCAGCTGTATTACGAGCTGAACAGCCATATGGACGAGGAGGCCGAGGATGTGCAGCACATACGCATACATCGCACAGTCGCGGAGCTGCACGAGCTGGCCAGCAGCGAGGACGAGACGCTGATCACGCAGCTCAACTCGCCGCCCGACCAGCTGCCCAGCGCGAGTCCCAGCAGCAGCAGCAGCCGGGGCAACAGTAACAGCAGCTCCATGTCGTCCACGTCGAGCAGCTGCCTGTATGCCATACACACGCCCTCGCCGGCGCATCCCAGCGGCCTGCTGCTGCTGCCCCAACGGCTCGAGTCGCCGCAGTCGGCGTTCAGTGAGCCGCAGACGATAACGGAACAGGTGCAGCTGCATGCGCCGCCAGACAACAATGCCAACCGGGAGGAGGAGGATGAGGACGAGGAGGAGGCGGAGCAGAGCAGCAGCCACAACAACAACAACACCTCCTGCTCGTTGTCGTCCGCGCTGACGGACAGCAAAACTTTGGATGCTCGCAAGCCCATTGTGGTCTAGATGTTGATGATATTGATTGCTTGAATGTTTCTTGGATAGCTGTCGCTTTCTGCTTCACTTGTGATTTCGTTTACACAGCCGTTGGAACAACAACAGCAACAACAACAGCAACAACAACAACAACAGTAAATCGCCTAATGTTTAAACTAGTCTTAAATAATGTTTGTGTGTATGTATCTGTGTCTGTCTGTCTGTCTGTCTGTCTGTCAGCTAGATGAGCCGTGTTATGCGTTTATGCGTGGCAGAGACTTGTGTTAAATATATAATGAAAAACCCCATCGATGCGCTAGCTGTGCAATTTTTATCAATCTTAAGCCTAATTTTACAAATTTTAAATATATTAAATATTCTCTTTAATTTACATTTGAATTTAATTAATTGAAAATGTTGTATAGTTATGCAATTTTGATCTATCTTAGGCCCAATTATCCAAATTGTTTCCTTTATTTTTAAATAATTTTCTTTAGTTTGTATTTTAAACGAGTTGATAAAAAAAATCTAAAGTTCGTCAGATTTTCATTTTTTAGTTTCAAAAAATTAATGAAGATCCTTCAGATAATTCTATTAGGTCGTTTTTTCTTTTAAAATTAATTCCATTAGATCTTAATATGCATTTAAGTTTTAAAATTGTGCGTTAAACTAAGTCCAGTGTCAATAGCACTGAAAATATAGTTAGTGAAATCGCAGAGCCTAAAAATATTGCATAATTATTATTAAAATTGTTTTCGTATACAAATTCTCTGCTTATTTTTGAAAACACCACGTTTGAAAAACAATGAAACCTAGTCTAAGGTGGTTTGTAGCCTTAAACATAATCTATTCTTCTTTTGTCTACATTTTTTTACCGCTTGTTATACTTTTTGTAAAAAATCTTTCTAATAATCTTTCTAATATATTATTAGATAACAATATATTACATACTAATGCTTGTTCACGATCTACGTAACGCATAAACGTATTCGCCGAGCATCTAATTCCCTAATTTATTGAATTTCTGTTTAGCTTCTTAAACATACGCCAGATCTCCTGAGTTTTCAAGCATACTTTTGATCATCTATCAACTGAAACATAAAAATTCCAAAACAAAAATACATTGAGCAAATTTTTTTCACTTCGTTCGGATTGTGAAGGAACTGGATGGATCTGCTGGCCAGGGGCCAGTTAATTTGTAGAACGTCATGAGGCATGGCTCGTAGAGATATGCCCTAGGGTTTAGCCTTATTTTCTTCATTTCTCTCAAGCACCTAGCAATAAAATAATTTCTGATTTCTTAGCACTCACGGTAATTTGTTGCAATTCGGCTTAGTGATCTTTGATTCTAAGTAATTAGTCAAAATTTATTTATTATCGTATATCCACGTATATGCAGTATACATAAAACTTAAGGTTAGCAAAAAGAGTCGATTTTAGTGTAATTGGTAAAGGCAAATAAAATATAAATAACATAAAAAATAAAACAAAAAAAAATTAATAAAAAGATTTGAAATTTTAGCGTACAATTTTTAAAAAACAAAACTGTTAACAGGCGCGCAATTTTTCACAAATAGTTCGGCATTACGTCATAAAGAACCTAACAAAAAATTATATATTTAATTAACAGTTAAGTTAATGTTAAATTAACGTATACATATTGAAGACAAAATCAAAAATTGCAAAAATAAATGTTATAAATTAAAATGTGATTGTGTTTTAATGGATTTAAACTTGATTTTGAAATTGGAGACTTCTTTCTTTCTAATTATAAACCAATGAAATATATTTGAGATTTCTGAGATAATTTCTTTATAAAAAACAAAGCAAAAGAAGACACCACTTATAAAACCCACAAGAATATTTTGGAATATTTAAAAGTAATGTGGATTTTTTAAAATTAATTATAAATATTTTACTTATTTGACATCTTTATATTAACAAAGGGATAAATTTTAGTATCAGATACTTCTCCACTCTTATTTCGTTTAAAAAAACTGTATAATTTATATTATATTATATATATAAGGCACGACCCAAATATTTTTTAATTTAAAAATTGATTACCTCAAATTTTGACTAAAGGCTTTATAATTTTGTATTTATATTATATAAAATTAAAAAATATATGTTTGTTGAGTTTTTTATATCAAAATGTCAGATACGCATATACTTTCTTATCTAAAATTTCCAGTCACAGCTGTTTAAGTTTTCCCTTTTATATAGTTCTACTTCAATTTCAAATTTTCAACTTTTGTTTGGCTTACATCAAAATTAACTGGCCAAAATGCGGCATCTAAAAAAACAGAAGACTACGGTGTCGCTGCGCCAAGTGCTGGACGAGAATTTCGAGTGCCTGAAACGGGTGGCGCTTGGGATTTGCGAGAACCTGCGCCGACCGAAGGATCGCGAGATCTGCCGCAACACCCTGGCCGAGCTATCCGGTTTCCACAAGTCCGACTCCATCGATGTGAAGCGGAATGCGCGCAAGTTTCTGCGCTTCTATTTAACTGTGCTGCGCTGGACGCAAACGTATCAGCCCGTCAGACTCTACGAAAAATGGGTAAGTGGGACAGTTGGGTAGTTGAATTGGAGTTGAGTCTGCTCATTTGTTGGCCTCTGCAGTATGGCAATGAGCAGAATCAAAAGTTGGAGGATGAAGCGAAGAAGCCACAGGACGAGATGCACATTTGGGTGGAGGCGGGTCGCTCCTTTGTGGCCATGAAGCACTTTGAGGATGGCTCCACGATGATCTACTCGGCGGTTACCAAGGATATCAACAGTGGCTGGGAGGATAACGGCTTGAAAGTATTGGCCAGACGGGATGAAAGTACCGAAACCGTTTAGTGTATATCCTGTCATACTATATGGACTATATTTCGAGTTGTGAAATGCACAAAATATGTGGCGAGATTCGGTGTACAACTTTGTGGCTTAAAATTAAATTACAAAATGTGGACGGAATGTGGACAAAACGATATAAAATTCACTTAAAAACTAGTCTTGTATAAGCTTCTTCGATCAGCTGTCAGGCACGGCACAAAAGGCACTTGATTGATTCGGGCTGGGACTGTGGCGATTTCTAGCTGCGCATAAAAGTTGCTGTGCCCGCAATCAGGGCAAGGCCGAGCAGTAGTTGTAGTGATTTATGCATGGTCAGCAGGCTGGCGCCGTTGCAGCTGTCGCTGGAGCAATAGCACTCCTCCCAGTAGACGCCGTTCTCGTAGACGCCCCAATTGCAGACACCCGTGACGCCCGTGTCCGAAACGGATGCACACCGTCGAATCACCTGACGCCAGCGGCCGTCCCCTGTAATGGCAAAAACACTACTTAGTAACTGCACAGCAATGGTAGCTACTAAAATACGCACAGATGAAGCCGCGTGGTCCCTGCTGGACGACCTTCATGCAGAAGGAGCCAGGCATGTGAGATTCGTCGCTGTTGCATTCAATGGAAATGTGCTCGGTGCGGTTGAAGGGTTTGTAGGCACCGCAGCTGTCGTGGCCCTTGCGATCCTGATCCGACGAGCACTGAAAGCAGCGTATGGCCCAGCTGCCTGTTCACACAAATGAGTAATAAACATTGTTAATTGGCGTAAACTGTTGGCAGCCACACCCAATAAGTGTGTTTGCCAGAACGGCACTTTGGGCCTCCGCTAACGACTTACCACATACGGCCAGCGATAGTAGCAGTAGAGCACAGCGTGATAACGTTGACATAATGCGGTTTATTTGTTATTTGTGCGCATAAAACACTAAAACTAAATTCGTTTAAATAAAAACAAGATGCTACGGAATGAATGTGACCGTATCAATTGCAGTTGCTCTGTGTGAATGGCAATAGATTGCGGTGGTCGGTCGATAGACGACTGATAATCGAATTGAGCACATGCAGTGTTGAAAAGCAGCGAATTTATTTGAGCACTAATTTAACGTACTTTTTAAGTTGATAGTTTAGTTATATGGTTAACTAGACAAAACTCTTTACTTTGAAAAGTCAATTGCAATCGAATTGAGCTCCAATATTGAAGAAAATGCTTGGAAAAACTTTCGAAAGTTGCATTCTCAAAACGTCTTTGTTATTATTGAATGCTACCATAGAATACACCATTTATATTTCTCTTTTATATATTTCGTGCTTTGAAAACAAATATAAAAATAGTTAAAAAACAATAAAATACAATTTTTTTGATTCGCAAATGGTTTTGCTTTTGTTTTACTTTTATTTGTTTCACATACTCATCTTGTACAACATTTCGATATGTAACTATTTGTAAAAGTTTTGAAACAACATAGTTTACACATGTTTATTATAATATTTACGATTAACAGCAACCACCTAGTAGGAGTATTTGAATATAAACTAATGCTTACTCATTTTGTTTTAATATTATTTACAATTTGCTTTTTATAGCACTCAATTGAAAAATAGAAATAAAAATAATTGAAGCGCAGCCACGGATTACAATTAGAATAAATAAATAAAATACTATTTGATATATGTAATCCTGTATGTAATATATGTATATAAATAAAAGATTACATACTTGCAATTTGGCTAATGAGAGTTGTACGCGTTTAATTTGTATATTATATCTAGATATGTTTTATAGCTAAGTGGGGGCGTTGGATTCATATGTACACATAATTTAAAAATTCCACACAATTATAATAAAAACGTTCGAATAAATATAGCATGCGTCAAATATACAGATTATAAAATACTTTAACAAATTCAATTCAATTTTCAATTGCAATTACTAAAAATACTTGTTCAAAACTGTTTGTAGTTTGTGTTGCTTCTGGAAAACAAATGCGGAGCGAGAGATGGTTTAGTTTAGAATGGAGCACAGATTTGCATATATTTAGATATATGCAGGAGAGGATCTATCAGTTGAAATATGTAATACTTATGGTTACTCTATGCTTTATAGGCCTACTTCTTGAATTAACTATGTAATATTTTGATTTTTTTTTGTTTTGTTTTTTGTTTTGTTTTTTGCTTTTGGAGTTGGCTTTCGGCAGAAGACGCACTGGGATTGTCTCTAATTGAAGTTGGTTTTGGTTTATAGCACAGAGCTTTATAGGCGACTTTAGGCGGCATTAGGCACGTTTGCCGGCGCGATTGTGGCGCGTCTGCAGCGACGTCGACGTCGCTGCCACGGGCTGATAGCAGTTGAGTTTGGCGGACATGCGACCGATTGCGGCGGCCATGCGATTGGGCAGCTGGAGCAGTTGCTGCTGCAGCTGCTGATGTTGATGTTGTTGATGCTGCCGCCGACTGTTGGCCGTGGCACAATCGCGCAGCTGTGCCACAACCTCGGCATGCTGCACATACGAGACGCGTATATTGACCGCCTCGTCATCGTCGTCGTCCACATCGCAATCGCTGGCGCTGTCCACGTCCTCGTAATATGAAAAGCCCGCCGGTGGCGGCGGTATCGGTGGCGCTGGTATCGCTGCCTGCGTTAGCAAAGGCAACTCCGCTACCGCCAACGTGCTGGCCCCTCCCATAACCGCCCCCGGCCCCGCTGTTGCCGCGGACTATATGTTGGCGTAGAACGGTGCTGGGGTGTGCGCATCGCAGGGCTTCACGCGCAGCTTCTGCTTGTAGTGGTACTCCTTGAGATAGCTCTTGAGGCTGCCCGGCAGCGCCAGCTGATTGATGCCATCGTACGTCGTATTCGAGACAATTGTCGCGCGCGCCAGCTGCTGCAGCGAGAACGTCTGCCGGCGGTGCAGCGGCATCGTCAGGCAGGGCTCGAAGAACATCACGCACGACGGATCCTTGTAGTGCTCCAGCAGGCCGGTGACCGTCAGAGCCGCAAACACGCAGGGATCATGGCAATCAAAACTGCAAGGGGAAAAACACACATATTAGTTAATAACAATTAAATGACACTTGCTTTAACTGGCACTAAACCAACCACGCATTAAAAGCTCATTAAAGCTCAAAACTAAATTAATTGTAGAGGCTCAATAAAACAAATTCAATTAAAAAGTTATTTTACCCTAAGTTAAATAGGTAAAAATAAAAGCTGCAACTTAAATAAACTCAACTAAGTTTGATTGCCGATTCTTGGCTTATTTTCACAAAGCAAATTAAAATAAATGAAAACTAACCCCTGAAAGCTTTATTCATTATGAAAAGTGCATTAAAATCTCTTTAAATTGCAAATTAAACTCAATTAAATTCGCTTAAAGCTTGACTAACAGTCTATTTTAAGTTCACTTTAACAAAATCTAAAAATAAATGAATTATATACTGGCCCATAAATCGACACTAAGCTTATAAAATTCTGAAAAGCACATTAGAAGCTCGCAATAGCTTCCATCTAAATTAGTTGCATTGACTAAACTCAATTAAGTTCGCTTGACACTTAACTGCTCACAAAGGCTTTAATCTAAATAAGATAATAAAAATATATTAAATATAAATTCACCCATAAAAAGTTTACACTATGAAAAGCGCAGTTAAAGCTCTTAAAACTTCAAACTAAATTAATTTCATTGACTAAACTCAATTAAGTTTGCTTGAAGCTTAAGTAGCAGTCTATCTCTAAAAGCTCGTCACATTATGAGAAGCTCGTGCAAAGCTCTTAAAACTTGATTCCGAATTAATTGCACGGATTAAATTCAGTTGAATGCGCTTAAAACTTAATTAACAGTCTATTAAACACAATCCCTATAATTTTCTTCCATTATGAAAAGCGCATTAAAAGCTCTTAAAACTTCGACCTTCATTGCACTGACTAAACTCAATTAAGTTATCTTAAAACTTAACTAGCAGAGTCCACGTACTTGAACAAAAAATAAAACCTATTTAAATTTAAAGCAAGCCCGAAAAGTTTCTTCCATTATGAAAAGCGCATTAGAACTTCTATATAAATTAATTGCACTGACTAAACGCAATTAGCTTAACTAGCACTCTATTCTTAGCCCACTTTGTGTGTCATTGGGCCTCTGGGAGTGTCGGGCTGGATATTGACTCACCTAAACTTATGGCCGCTCTGCTCGATGCGCGCGTGCAGCGAACGTCCGTATTTGCGGAATGTGACGGAGAATAGGAACTCCTCCTGGGCGGAGTCGCGCAGCAGGAACGTGCCCTCCGGCTTGCCCTCGAGCAAACGTTCCGCCTCGTACCGATCCATTTTGCCCCAATAGAAGCTGCTGTTGATAATCTGCTCCAGATCCGGGACCAGGCAATGCATGAAATCAATTTGCGAATGAACTGTCACCCCGGCACCATAGCCCAAAACGGCGGCCCGCGCCGACGGCGGCTCAATGGCCACGGGCACCACCTGGCCACCAGCCTCCCCGTTGGCCGTCACCAGACGCACCACGGGCGTTGCATTGCACGCGGCACCGTTGTTGCTGCAGCCGCCGGCGACGGCGCCGGCAGCGACGGACTGCGAGCAGACGTGTATGATGACATCGCTATGGCCATAGTTGGGCTGTAACCAATCGATGGGGCCGGGCCTTACCCAAATGCCCAGCGTGCTGGGCTCGGCAACGGCCACCGAGTTGCGCTGACGCTGCAGGCGCGCTGCCGCCGCCGCCGCTGCCGCCGCCGCTGTTCCGCTGCTGCCGCTGGCCGCGCTCAGCGTGGGCGGCGTGGAGCGTCTGTCGGCGCTGCTGCGTGGCTTGCTGCGCGGCGCGGCCGTTACTTTATCCTTGCCGCCGCTGCTGCTGCTGCTGTTGTTGTTGATGCCCCAATCCAGCTTCATGCGCATGCCGCGACAGACATCGAGAATCTTGCATTTGCAGCAACGTCGCTTGGATGCGGCGGCCGCCTTGCTGTTGCAGCGACTGCAGCTGTTGCTGGACGCTGTTCGCGAGAGAGTGAGGGAGAAAGAGAGAGCCGAAGAGAGAGAGAGATTATTAGAAATTCGCACTAGCCGCAATCGCTTATCTGTCGAGGCTTACCTTGCGCGCGTTGTGCTCCGTTCGACAACATTTCGTTGACTGGCCGCTGCTCGAGCACCTCGTAGTACTCGACGCCTCCGTTGATGTGGCTGTTGCTGACGCTGCGGCTGCGACGCCGACGCAGCAGCGTCGCCTTTGGCAGTTCCGATTCGTTGTCGTCGTCGTCGTCGTGCAATTTGAACGCTCTGACCGACGGCGACGGCGACAGCGGCGTCGACGCCGACGCAACGCTTCCCGCTAAATTGTTGTTATTCACGAGCTGTCTCTCGTTTGTTTTTGGCGCTTCCGTTGAACTGCCCGCAGTTCGACCGGCACCTGTGCTCGTTCCCGCTCCCGCCCCCGTTCCCGTTCCCGCTGCCGCACCCAGTTTTACATTCACAATTTTCTCATTTGCATTGAGCGTGTCCGCAGACGTTGCGGCGCCCTCAGCAAACGGCGGCAATTGTTGCTCCTGTTCCCGTTCCCGTTCCCGTTCCATTTGCGTGCTGTCATTGCCATTCTCCATTTCGACCAATTGTATTTTAATTAGCAGTCGCACCTCCCCCAAAAACTCCGTCTCCTCAACAATTGGCTCTGCCGTGTCGCCAGTTTCGGCAATTTCCAAATTGATTGTCGCTGGCAATTGCTGCTCCTCTTCCTGCTCCTGCTGCTGCTGCTGCTCCTGCGTCACGTCTAGCTCCAAATCCGCTTGCGTGCTCCCCGAATCTCTGTGGTTTCTGCTTGTGCTGCTGGCAACGAGGTCACTTTCCTTGTTCAATTGCTGACCCATTGGAAGCTGTATCTCTCGATTAAGTCCTTCTTCGTTCAACTGCAAGAGCAATAAATTTTGAGTTATTAGTGAGTGTTTTTTAACACAATTTTAAAGTTAATTCTTATGGTTAAAATTGTATAATGTTTTTGGGCAAATGTATAAAACAAGCAGAAGACATTTTCCACCTCTAAAATTCCCCGTTTACGCTATAAATACTTTCGTAAAAAGTGTGGGTAAAAAAAACATATTTTCTAAATATTTTCCAGACCTAAGCCACAATAAACAATATTACAAAATTCTTCTTCGAATACACTTGAGAATTTTATTTTACGTGTTTTACACACATTTGTTGAATCATTAAATATTAAAAAAAATGTGAATAAAGATTGGGAAAAATGAAAATAATATCATAAGATAAACATATGTCGGGGAATCGCACTCAAACAAATAATACGCATATAATCGATTAATAAGAAAATTATAATGCGAAGTTAAAATGTGTATTTTGAGAGGTGTGAGAATACGTGAAATTCATATAACATTCTAAAATGCATAAAAATAATTCAAAGAATATTTGAAATTGTGTTAACACAAAGCAATCTGTGTATTGAAGTTAATTAACTTTTTAACGCTTGTTATTTCAAAACCGCTTAAAAAATTTCTGTAAATATAGAATTTGATATAAATTCTTGATCATCAGCAAACTACAAAAGCTAGAGACCTTTCGAATATAGATTCTTCTATACCATGCGCAGAACGAGTTTAACATTTGCTTCTGATTTCTGACACCATTATATTATTCTCGAGATATATATCGAAAAAAAGACGTAATTTTCTTAGTATATCTCAAGAATTATGAGAGCTAGTTCAGAGAAATTTGGTTTAGTATATACTCATAACGCAAACGTAAATTAAGAATTTTTACCGTTTTGGATACCTTCCCCAAATTGAAGAAAACGCAATTCAAGTGCGAAACCTTTGCACTTTGGATTGTTCATAGATTTGAATGCTCTTTTTAAGTGCTCAAGTGCTTAAAATTGCATTAAGATCGGCCCATAGACTTTGAAGCTATTCTAGAATTCATTTTGTTGGGGTCGATTTGACCCATTTTTGTGAGAGGTGCAGTTCTAAGGTTATTGAGGTTATTCGTTTCTTTGACATTATGCATCTTTTCCACTGGCAGTTTTATACCCATTTGCACATGATAGCTAATAGGATTAAGTGCATGTCCTAAAGCGAAGCAAACTTTATCATATAATTAGCTTTGTGAATGGATTTCCACAGAAATCACTGGAGCCTTTCTGCAAATTTTATTTGAATTTAAACTGCACGTCAAGAGCATAGCTACCACTTTTTCATTTCATTCGAATTTTGCAGGGTTTCCACTGAAAGCAATTAGAGTGGAGCTTTTAATTCTTGTTCAACTGCACTTCTAGGACATTGCTAACTTTTCGCAAGCTCCAAGCTCATGAAGGCTAATTATCACTTTTTCCATAAAATTTTAAAAGGCAATTAAACTATGCAGTTTTATCAAATGTTACTTATTATATTGTATTTTTGCTGCATATAAATTCCAACTAAGTTGTATTACATCCATACATTTATTATATATAAGAGAGAGGGATTCAAAATAAATATTGTTTTTAATATATATATGGGTATTGCTAGATTGCCGCTTTATTTTTATAAACTTTTAAATATATATTTGATTTACCCCCAAAAAACCATAGAAACCATTATAGAAACTATTCATTTCAATTTTATATTATATAAACATTATATTTGAAATACAGTGATGGAACAAATAATAGAAACGACTTGTTTTTTTCGTAAACTTCAAATTTTCTTCTGTGATATTAATTTTGGTTCAAATGTTAAAATTGTTATTTAAGGTTTTTAAATTTAGTATCAAATGTAAATGTAAACAAATAGTAGAAATTTAATTTAATAAATTAAACTGCAAATCGTTTCTGTAATAAATAGAATGTTTATATATAAAATCTAAATAAAAAATAAAATAATAAATAATATAAAATAAAATGAATAAGATCGTTAAATATAAAACAAAAAAAGTACTTGATTAGCTGTTGGCTTGAAACATGTTCTCACAACAATCCATTCAGCTGTCACATGTCCGAGGCGATTAACCGAGTGCGAAATGTCTTGACCTACAGCAACAAACTGCTGCTGCTGCTGCTGTTGCTGCTAATGCTGATGCAGCAGCTACTGATTCTAGTTTCAGGCTTAATTACTTACTTAAGCAGAGTTGAAGTTGGGTGCTAAGACCCCCAAGTGTGCGGTCATTGAGCAATTTAATGCACTTGCAGATATAAGCCCCCCCACACACACTCACACACTCACTCTCACACTCACTCACACACTCACTCTCACACTCACTTTGCATTTGCTGACGCCAGCGTTCTCACACCAGTTGGCAACCAACCGAGCGGCAGCAGCTCCCCCGCCAACTGACTCATGCCGAGCATTGCTCAAGGAATGGCCCATTGGAACAATGGCGCGCATACCAATCCCACGCATCGACTACGCCGCACACAGCCCGTGGAGAAACTCTTCAGTTTCCCCATCCCATGGCGTGTCATAGCGTATCGTATGGAAATGTGCGCTATATTTAGACAGTGTGCAATTGTCAGCGCCACGGGAGGAGTAAATTAAATCTATGCACCCACGTTTCCACAATAATACTGCGAAAAGCATCCTTGAGATTCAGCTTTTATTAATGTCAGGCTTAAGGCCATCCGAAGAGGGAAAATATGCAAAATTGTTGTCACTTGTTTAATTGCATTTCTGGGCATTTCATACTTTTGCTGATAATAAATTATAATAATAATAAAGATAACTAAAAAGTTTTCTATTTACTTGGGAATTAAATGTTTTTCTCAATTTTAAGTTAAGGAAATAATATATTTCTTTTAATTTAATAATAATTTTATTCCGAATATTTTTTAATACGTTTTTCAAAGAGGGCGTCGTCTTAAAACGAAGGCTGGGCTACAAAAGTAGAGATGAGCACACAAAAAAGCTGTCCATTTGAGGTGGTTTTACTGTAGTTGACTACCCACACACACCCATTTAACAATCTTGGCTAGCACTCATTTGTGGGTCAGCTTGCTTCGCTGGTAATTTCACAAATCATTGAAATTGAAATGGAAAACCCTGCTGCGAGGGCCCAGCGGAGAGTCGCATTCAAGTTTACACAGTAAGCGCTCATTCATCAGAATTGCGGTAATGAGGTTCATTGATAAGGCGACTCGTGCAAACCCCCAGAGTTCCACTTTGTCTGACGCGGCTTTTATGCCCCGAAAGCGCACTGAAATCCTTATCGCAACATTTCAAATGCTAGCTCATAAGATGCGTCATGCACCAAGGGCAGCCATGAGCCACGCCCCACCGACTGAGACCTCTCTAATGAGTCACTAGGCAAAGCATACCCCAAAAGCAAGAGAAAAAAGTTTTGCAACTGCCTGAACTGTTACCAAGGCGACAAAACAAAAAAAAAATTAAAGACCTGCCATTATGGACATTCTGTAGAAACAATTAGATCACCGATCAGGCGATAGCCAATGACAATTATAGAAATCGCTTCATTGCGCATGGTTGCAGGTGTAAGGCATCTTCTGTAACTGCATAAAATTAAAATAAACTGCTGAAATTTGCAATATATTCTATTCTACGCCGGAAGCTATATTAAAAAAGGTAAAAACCTAATTAAACCATGTTTAAAAGAAAGTTGTTATGCATTATTATAAGTCATAATTAATTTTCCTGCTAACTTTAAAAATGTTTAGGCCAAATTAAAATGCTGTTTAAACATGTATATACCGTAAAATATACGAAATTCTTCCATCACAGAAAAATAAAAATGATTTGCTTTAAGCTTAAGTACAATACTTAAAACAGCATTAAATGCTCCAATCCGATTTGAAGTAGCCTTGATTGCGCTTAAATGCCAGCCCTCTGGCCCGGCTCTCCCATCATATAATTGCGCTTTCAACAGAAATCGATAAGTTAATATTGCTAATTGGTTATCAAGTTTACAGCTGAATTTAGCCAATTGCTGCGTAGTTGCAGCTATTTCTAATTACGGACTTTCTTGCACACACTCGACGTCGATTTCTCAGAAATTTCACCCACATATGTAAGCCATGCTACAAGTATATGAAAGCATTTCAAACTGAGCACAGGGCTCATTAAACAATTAACAGTGCATGCCATTTTATTACAATTCTCAAGTAGATAGAGAGGGAGTGAGAAAGAAAGAGAGAGAGAGAGGGGAGGTAAGGCGCAAAATAATATTGAAGCTACAAATTGGAAAACCCATTTGAAAAGCTTTATGTACTTCCCGGAAATGTGATAAAGAAATCAAGAGGCGAAAGCTCTGCCAGCTTTCGACAAGCTCAATATGTTTTTAGCCAGAATTCAATAATTAGTTTTTTGCCTTTTATATTACCTGTTTTTTTTAGCTCGAAATACGAATTTGGTAACTGTGGCTAAAAAATGTTTTCGGCATGTACCGTTAGCTAATTGAACAGTGGCGCCATCTATGATTTAGCGGCAGCACGTGCGGCCGTAATTTTAATGGGCAGCGACCTTTCTCAATGCGATCGCCTGATCAATGAAGGGGCGGGGGGCAGGGACCATGAATCAGGCCATATGACACGATTCGTTTTGTCTCAATTATATCATATACGTACAAAAGCCACAGAACACTGTTTGGAACACGGCTATATTTACGGCAATGATGAAATCCAGTTGTGTGGAAGACCCGCATCAGACAGAGACGACATGAAAGTGAGAGAGCGCGAGTGAGTCAAGTCAGTGTTCCCAAGAGTTGAGTCGAAACCTGAAATTGAAGCACACCACACCAGATAATACCGCATAGCTGACAATGGGCCAGCACATATTGTACGCGGCTAAGTAGGTAGCCGACGGGCCAACAGGCTACAGCGTAGGGTATGAGTCACAGGAGCAGCGGGGGTGGGGGAGGAGAGCTTCACGAGGTGTGAGCTACGAGACACGAGCTGGGTTAGCCCACCAGCAAGAGCTACTAATACAACTACTGCGTGCAGTTAGCACAGCCTGCCTGGCGTTCCGAGGGCCCGCGTTTTGAACCTTTTTCTTTGTTTTATTTACGTTTTATTTTATAAATACATATATGTATATATGTATATATCTCCTCTCTTTTATTTTGCGTCGTTGCCATGAGCTGGAAGCGCTGCAGACAATGCGAAATTTCATCAGAAATCCAAATACAGATAATGATCTAATACATAACTTGTTCGTGGTAAAAAGGTTGATAAACGTTTCACAGTAAGCCGCATGGAGAGGGGGCGCGGCACGTGTGTATGCATATGCATGCATATACATACGTCATAACAGGCGCGCAGATAAGTATGCGCACAGCGGGCACTTTTAACTTTGCACCCAATTGCCGACCGTTTTTGATAACAAATGAATTTGCCTTTTAAACAAAACCAGTAACCAATATTTTAATTTTAATTTTATTAAATATTTTTTAATAAGAAATGCGCTTGAAAATTTAACAACAATGTAAATTCATATTCATATCAGAAAATGTAATGGCAATTTACTTTTATTACCCAGTTTAAATTCTCAGCAACCACCTTTTCTGGTATCCCTTCAACTGACAATCCATCAATTACAATTGGCAGATGTCAGAAGCACAGCAGCACTCAGTGTTGTGTAACACAAAACAAGGAATGCGCAAAGAAACGACGAAGTTCAAAGCAGCCTCAACTTTAAGTTAAAAAGTCGTATCAATGCGAAAGTTGCCAAAAGAGTTGACACAACTTTTCCAATTTAACATTGCTGAAGGAGAAAACTCAAAGCTAAAAGTTAAGTCGCAGTTAGCCAACATCAAACTAGGCGCTCGTGTATCCCACGAATGTGAATTCCCAGCAATTCACCACCCGCTTAATTTTAAATACATAACTTCACCACCCTTCCATTTGAATGGCTGAAGGAAATAAAAACCCAACTCCGTCTGGTCCCAAGCACACGATGCTCGGCAGCGAGCTTATTGCCTATTGTGATGTTTTTAAGCTGAAATTGTCACAACAAAACAAAATGAATTGCGGTCAGCGCGAACAGAGGGGGAGGAGGAGGAGGAGGAGCAGCAGGTGAAGAAAAAGGCGGCGGGCGGCAGAGTAGGATAGGCCGTTGGAAGAAGTAGCAAGTGCAAAACTATATCGCGCAAAAGCAAAAGCAAAAAAAAACAAGTGAGAGGGAGCGAACGACTAGGGGATACCCTGCACCCTGTCGTTTCATATATGTCAAATTCATATACATAGGAAATATTTTTAGGGCTTAGCAAGTCCGTTAAAAAGTCCAAGTTTAGCTTTCTAGCTTTTCTATTTTCCGACATCGCTTATACGTACGGACAGGGCTGAATCGACTCAGCTCGTCGTCCTGATCAAGAATATATATACTTTGTGCTAGCGGAGATGCCTCCTTCTGCTCGTTACATGCAATTACATAAACATATTAAACTCTTTTTACCCATTTTCAATGATTTCAGGGTATAAAAATGCAACAACAAAAAAGGCAATGGGAAGAAGCGAGACGTGGAAACGGGACAGGGCGATAGGTAGACAACAAAGACAGACAGACAGACAGACGGGCGTAGGATTTTAAAGCGAATTCAATTACTTTTTGTTGCCATCGCTTCGTTGGCTCCGGCTGCCGCTGCCGCTGCTTCTTCTTGCTATTTATTTCGTTTTTTCGCTTTTTGCAGTTACTCGGAATTCGCAAATGAACTTCGCTTGAAAACAAAATCACATGCAAAGCAGAGCGCGCGCGGCAACAAAGCGCAAAGTGCCAAAGGAGCGCAACGAACGAGAGGGGGGGGGGGGATGTGTATGCATTGCGGCCTGAGAAAGTGTATTTCATTTCTGATATTTTTCGCAAGAAAATTGAAATGAGATTTATTTATTACGTTTCCATTTTGCTCACTCGCTCGCTCACCAGCACTCAGTCCTGCTCACTCATGCCCAAAAAATAAAAAAAAAAAGTATTTGCTCTTCCATTCATTGCGCTTCGTTCGAAATTGTTGTATGAGCATAAACAATTCTCATGGCAATTCGGCTTTCATATGCCAATTTAATTAGCATTTCCACCGAAATCAACTGCTCTCACCCACGTCATGAAGGTGCGAGCATTATTTTTCTATATATTTTTTTATCTATAGCTCGCTCTCTCACGCAAGCACACATGATTTCTTTCTCTCTCGCTCTCTCTCTCTCACTGCGTGCGCTTATCATGCGGTTCGTGACTGATATGCTTGAGATTTGGCCACTGCCATTGAAATACCCAAAGAAATCTCATTGACGTATGTAAGTAAACACAAGTAGCTAAAATAATCAAATTAAATTCTCATAAGATGCCATTGTTTATACGTACAAATACAGATGTACATATGTACGTATGTATGTATGTACGATACTGCTTTTAGCTTGATCACAACAGGATGTCAACGTGTCTAATAAGAGCTTAACAATTTTATTTACAGTTCAACAGCTGCACTGCCTGGAGTATTCAGTGTAAAAGATGAGTGGCAAGTTTTTTCGTTGTAATTTGTTGTAAGCTCTTCGAATTTGTCGGTAAATATTTACTAAAAATAGTTACTTTTTCAAGCGAAACCCTTGCCAGCGGTGCAGAAAATAAAGATTTAGCACGAAAAAGAAATGTATTTATAGAAAAGCATAATCATAAAATAGATTTCATGGTACAGCTGAAATTCAGAGTTTTTCTATGCTATAAATTGAAAAATAAATTGTTGTAATTAACTTTAATATAGAACTAACGATTGTTGAAGTAAGAGTTAACGATTTCTTCAAATTTAAATTTTTCAAAAGTTCTAAAGGCAATAAATATGCAAATAAAGCGGGTTTTCTCTTGAAAAATAAAAATAAAAAATTAAAATTGAAGTCAAGTACAAATATACAAAATATGTATATTTTTATTTGAAAACAATTAATTAATAAGAAAGGGTATACGCTTAGTTGAGCATAGATACAATTTCAGTTCTTGTTTATTTATTTGTCATCGCGAATTTTCGACATTTGCGTTATCAGAGCCCTGGGCGTGGATAAATTTTCTATGTAAAAAGTAAGTACGTCTGCATGTATGGGTAGTACAATGGAATTTTGGTATATAGTACGCACGGTAATACAAATGTACAAGCACAACAATAGTAGTAGTAGTAGTAGTAGTAGAACAATAATACGAATAATAATATTAACATGAATGTGAAAAGTGGCGCAATTCGCAGAAACGCTGCGGCGCTGAAAGGCTCTCATGATAAATCCACTATACAATATCCACAGCACATGAGCGATTCTTGGAAAATATGTATGCACACGGTACTCACATGGTGGTGAAGTCATGAAGTTGTTTAAAGGTACGCAGTAGTAAACCAGCCCCTATGCGTGTGTGTGTGTGTGCGTTGTTGCTGCTTTCTGATTAAACGAAAGCACTAACAAAATTTCAACTTAATTTGCTACACTTTAGTCCAGCTGTGGACTGTGCGTCGGACGTTTGTCAAGGTTGCTCAAAAGATGGGTTCGGCCTAGGCATGTTTAGATACCAGCACAGATACATTTACACAGACACACACATATACACACATACACACCCAACAGTTTTGCAACTTTTAGATACACATCTTTGTGTACATATTTTGGTATGCTAATGCTGTTAAGATACAAATTATGAACATAAGCGGTTAAGAGACAAACGTCTGAAATCTAATAACGGTGTTTGTGAACAATTTTAATGAAATTCAAGCCGCAATTTAAGCTCCAAGCAGGCATTGCTTTTTTAAATAATTAAGTGGAATATATATGTACAATTTCTTAATATTCTTTTCATAATTTACTGTAGCAGCTATATAGCAATAAGATAGATTTACAATTTTCTTAGCGCCTGAAATAGTATGCCAAAAATTGAAATAAAATGTGACAGTTTTATTTAATTGTTGTGGGTGGGATCAGGAAATTCTAGAACAATACACTCATGATATGCTCAGATCTATTAAAGTGTTTACTTTATAAGATGTCAATAAATATAATACATCCAGAATGTTTTTTTTTAGGATTTTATACTACTCGGTCACATCCGGTTTAACGTTCATAGTAGCAACAGCTATTTAAATGGCAATGATGATGAATAACTATACCCTATACTAATAAATAAAATGGTAATGATAATTGTCATGAAATTATAAAAGTGATTTAAAATACACTAGAAAATTCATCATTTTGGAAAAAACGTTTTTATTGTTATCTGTTTTAAATTTTTGAATAAATTATTTTCAAAAAAAACCCCTAGGTTAGACTTTAGATATCAATACAATAATATATACTCGTAATTTTTGTGATGAAATTGGGTTTACAGAAAAAATTTCTCGAAAACATTTGAATTTTTCTAGCGAAACCATAAACAATTCTATCTAGATAACAAAGGAGCAATTTCAGTAAAATGCAATTCCAATGAGCTCATGAAGACATTCAGATAGTTAACATAAATATTTGTATATACCTCGAGACTTATTGGCACCTTTTTGCAATCGTACCGACAGCACACACATTTACCTGATATTGAGGTAGGTCTCAATATTATCAATTCGCAAGCAAACACTTGGAAATTACCAAATATGGCAATACTTAATATTTCTTATTGTTACTGGCTCGTACAGGCCAGAAATGTCAACTGATTGACATAGCCTTTATTTGTTCAACAGAAAAATAACAGTTTATATATATAATGGCAACGATTAAGTTTTTATATTTAGCGATTACGATTGCCTTTAACCGGAAGCCGATAGGCAAACAAAAAATATCAGCGAACCCACAAAAGTTATAGTATGTACTTTTTGCGTGCTTTACCACAAAAAAACACACACCTAGACCAATTCCAGGCAACTGTAAAGATAATCAAGGCGTTCCACAATATTTCATTGATAAATTACTACGAAAAATGAACATGCTGTTTATGGAGCCGCCCACTGTAGAGTAAATATCGTGTCAACTAGAGATGTGCAAAGTCCCCGGAAGACGTGACGCACTCACTCGCAGTTAGTAACTGTTACTAAATGTATTAACATGATAACGAGTTGTAATAGTTACAGACAACGGCAGCTATCGACAAATATTTACTAAGGCTTATAAAAAAAATACCTGGGTATTACAATTTAAATACCCCAGATAAAAAAGTTTAATATAAATTAATTTTTCATAATATTACAAGCAAATTTAAACTCCTGAAAATGCAAGAACAGATATCGAGTTAAAACGGAACCAGTTCGAGCTCCGAACTCCATTATTTTTAAAATCATAAACCGAACCTTGAACCGTCAAGTTGCCTAAAAAACAAACCATTTTCTCTTTTAAATTGGTTAATCTGCTTACTTTTCATCATCCCAAAAACTGTATATTTCCTAACTGCAGTTGGCATAAATGCAATTTCGCTAGAATTATTTTCTAACTTTCAATTAAAAATAAACAACAATAAACTAAGTAAACGAAATAAATTCGCATAATAAATAAAATATAAGTTCCAACTAAATTGAAAATGAGGATACAAACTAAAGTTAGCACCAATTCATGGGATTCATTGTAAATAGGTTTTATTGGACTATACACAGATTGAATAATTCAATAGAATAATTCGCAATCTCTTAATTCGCTTTTCCTAATTTTTGAATGCATCAGATAAATAAACCATTTTTTCCAGATAAATCCTTTATTTATTTTAATATGCAATTCTAAGTAGTTTAAATTGCAGTTAAATCGCCTAATCTGAGAAGCACCGTAATAAATTCACAACAATCCCGAATTTACACCCTTGTTGTTACCCAACCTTTTGACTTTGATGGGGAGACATTGCCATATGTTAGTTACTATTGCAATCATAACTATTTGTCACAATTCACACGAAAATCACAGTGTTTAACGGTCCGGGGTCTGATAGTGTTCAAGTGAATAAATGAGCATATATATAAATATATATGTGTGTGATTGTATGCAGCGCTTATCAGGCGCACATTGAGCGCTGGCTAAGTTGGGAAACAAAAATTCCGAGAACAATCAAAAGCGCTTCGTTTTCCATGGAAATGGAAGGCAAATATGTGCACAACAGACAAGAGAGGGAGAGCTGACAACAAACGGGCAAGCGAGCATGTGGCCAAGATAAGTGCACACACTCCAGAGCTGGGTTGGGGGTCAATGGGTGGGCCACTAGAAGCATACGGAATATGTGTAACTGCTAATTGTTAACTGGAAAAAAGCTCTGGTAAACACATACATATGTAGGTTAGGTTGTTGTCTACTCACGAAAGTCGGGCAAAGCGACCCAAATGAAATTTAATAAAAATTAAAATAAATAATAAGAAAACAAGTTCAAAAACTCGAAACCAATCAAAAGCGAAATGAACTCAACCGGTTTTCTTATAAAACAAAACTCATAACAATAGCAATATTCCCAACGTTTTCGCTTAAAAAAAAGCATTAGCAACTACATACATATACATAGCTAGATGGCTTACTATGAAATACAATTAAGAGCAAAGTATAAAACATAAGGGAAAAAAACAACAAACAAATAAACAACCAAATGAATTCCACTCTAACAAAATTGAGTGTTTTGCCCACATTTCACATTTGGCATTGCGTTTCAATTGAACAAATTCACGCGAACAATTAACAATGAGCGCCAAATGAAAGAAAGAAATAACAAAAACACACACACACACATACATCAAATCAAATTTCCACGAAATCAGCACGTAAATCGCATAACAAATACTAATACAATAGATGTGAAGAGAGAACGAGAGAGGTGGGGAAGGGATAATAACAATAGCCACAATAGCAGCAGCTGAGCAAACTGAGGCGGGGAGTTAGACGAAGCGAAATGGCAATCTTCTTGTGTTTATGCGTATCTATATTATGATATCGCCAAGCAGTGTGACCAGAGGTTAAGGAACTCAAAAATAAACAAATGCTTTATTCGCAAATAATTCAAGTTTCTTTAACTACTTTAACTAAAGCGTAAAAAGTGAACAGATGACTTATGCCCAATAAGAATTTCAGTCTATCGTTTTTAATTTATGTAATATCAATTTCGCAGTTTTCTTGCTGCCATAAAATAGTTAACCACATTAAAGGGTTTCCGAAAATTAAATTGTGATTTGTGCAATTTAAGGAAATTTACATTATTCATAAATGTATTTTTTTTTATCGATTCTTGTTAAGTCAGCTTTTTAAATATTTCATGAGTAGCACAAAAAAGAGCTACAAATTGATTTTTTTATTGCATTTCCGTTCGGTGATTAGCATACACAGAAAAAATATACCTCGACAAAAAAATAAAAAATTAATATTTTAATTTTTAAATGTTAATATACATACATATGTTTTAAATATATGTAATGTTATTCAAATGTCAAAAGCCTATGAAAATAAACAAAAAACAATTTTTAGCGAGAAATTAAATTTTAAATACTACTTCAGAGATATTGTTTACTATAAAACAAGCAAATATTGTCATGTTATTAGTTTTTTATTAAACAAGATAAATTATTATGCATTATAAGACACGCGTTAAATGAATGCTTCTTTATAATAACTCAGTTGTGATTTTGTTTATTTAATTTTGTATATGAGCTAATATTGAGCAACAAAATACGAATTATTGGAAATTTTAAATTTTTTGTATTGAATTGTTGAATTATTGGAAAATATATTGGTTTAAAACGATAAAAAAAAATGAGTAACAAAAGTTGTCACGAAATTTTCGCTTAGTAACAAATTAGCTGTCAATGATTAAACAAATCATTTCTGATAAATATTGTGTGGGGTCGAAAATTCTGAATTCCAAATAAAATACCAATTGCATGATTAATACCCTTAAAAATTTTCTAAATATGTTTATAGCACTTGGTAAAAAAAACTTTTTTACATTTTTCATTGAAACAAATAGCAGGTGCGCATGAACAAACACGATAAGTGTAGGGTATGCCAAATTTTTTTTTCTTTTTTGTACTTTAGTTCAGATAAACTGGCAACATAACGATCGTTTGTGCCTCAGGGCGCATCTAGAAAAGCCAATTAGGCAACGCCCCAATTACACTTATCCTTTTTGTGCTGTGTTAAAAATTTCAATTTCAATTTCACATGAAAAGCTATTAAAATACCCAGAGAGCCCACAGAAATGCACTCAAAAAGTTTTTAATACAAATTTCAAGGAAATGAGCGGAAGAAGCTGGTCAAAAACCCGCTTTTAACAAGAATGATCAAAAAAGTGTACATATGTTTGTGTGTGTGTGTGTGTTTGCATTACAGACAACAGCAAAGTTAATAACACCTTTTCTTGTGAAGGGTAAGTCGAAAAAAAATAAGAAAAAAATATCGCCGCCGCAGCCGTCGAGTGTGTATGAAGTATGGCTTCAGGCGAATTGAGTCAAGTCGCTCTCGCTCTCTCTTTAGATGCACGTACATGTGTGCGAGTGTTTGCGTGAGGCCAGCTTCAGCTCGGCTTGTGGTGTTAAATGTTTGCAGCCGTAGCAGCAGCATTTCATTCAATAGCCGCTACAACAGCAGCAACAACAACAACAGCGACAGCAGCTGCCAGCATGAGCACCCGCCAACTCGCCGCGTTCCCTTTGCCTTTATGCCGTTGTTAAATCTCTCTGTGTGAGCGCGAGAGTAAGCACATGCATGCCTGTGTGTTTGTGTGCACGCGAGTGTGAGTCTGTTTGTGTGTGCTTTGTTGTTGGTCTTGTTGAGCTGTGTTGGCTCGCTTGGCTGTCTGTCACTTCTCAGAAATCGGTCTAAATTAGAAAATGCGTTTCTGGGAATTTCGTATCTCTTTTGGGCACAACGAAATAACGCAACGACGACACCAATATATACTATAAATTAAACATACATATATTAAAGATGCTTATAATTCCGCAAAATGCCCTTGCTATATACACATGCATACACATTATATACATATAAACGTAAGTATATTAAATGAATTTATCATCAATGGCATTTTGTATAGTTTTTTGCCACATAAACTCCGCACAGTGTGCTAATTTTTTTGTCATCGCTGCCAATTATTTACCTGTTTAAACGCTGCTTTTGCTATTTGCACTGTATTGTAATTTTTGTATTTGATCTTTTTGGCTCGTTGGCAATTTATATAAATTGTATTTTAAGCATAATTTTGTTTCGCTGGCCCACAGCACTGCACTAAGTTAGGTATCTTCTATCTCTCTCTTTCACTTTGTGATTTATTTTCTGCTTTTTAACACGCGCACGACACTTTTCTCGTAGATTGCACTGAGAACACAATTAAATAAGTGTGCACTTCAATTGGGTACTGCGTTGATTTCATCAACTTAAGTAATTTCACTAACGCAACGACGGACGTATCTCAATCTTAAAACGCGAGAAACTTGCCGTACAACATCTACGAGATACGTGCGTGCTACGAGTTCCAAGTACTTCTCGTTTGTGTCAGTGACATACTCATTCACAACGTGAAGTTGGTAGTGGCTAAACAATTTATCGATATCTTCAATATTTGAGGTGACCCAATAGTTTCATTGGGAGCTTCCCTCAAAGAACATTTTTACATTTCTTTTCACAATTTCTGTGTGAAATTTTTTGGCATTCAAAAATTAACATTTTTCATAGCTCTGCTCTTAATAATTTTGGGAGAAATATATATGTTAATTAAAATTAGTAATAAATCATTGTTAATTGACTGTTAATATAAATATAAATTATATTAATTATTTAATTAGTTCAATTACTGCTATTTTATATATCATTTTACACACTGACTGAAGTACATTTATCGATAACATTTATATTGTACTCTTTTCCAACACTTTTAAGCGCGCACAGATTCAATATTTGAATGGCTGATAGCGGAAATCAGCAACACTGCGTAAACAAATCTCAAAGATTAACTTGTCAACCGTCATTTGCAGTTTGTGGCGTAGTAGGGCAATATTTGCTTATAAGAATAAATATATGCACGATGATCACGAAAAACTAAATAGGCAAGCAACTTTTGACTAACTAATCTCCACGGGGTATGGATGCACAAACACAGTCAGGCGCACGTTGAAGAAATTAAATAAATTAAAATACACATCTACTGTTAACTACTACATATAGAAAGATGGCCACTCACTTTTGTTCTCCACTCGGACTCGAGTCAGTGTCATTCGGTCGGTCGGTCAGTCAAGCAACTTGAGCGCGCATCAGCTCCGTGAACTGCAATCTAATTCAATTAAAAATTAAAACGCAAATCTACGCGACAAGTGAAATTGCTCCGACGACGACAACGGCAATTATAAAAAAACAGAAAAGAAAAACAAGAAATAGAAATAAATCAAATCTCAGTTGCTGTCTATGCGTGGGCAGCTGCACAACAATGAGCGCTGGGGAAGCCACCGAAAAACTTGAAATGATTCGGTCAACATCGATGCCAGTGAAGCCAAGGCCGTTAGATGCCCGACCCTTGGCCCGATCCCCCGAAAAGGAGACGGTCAATGATAACGAAGTCGACTACTATCCGGAGAGTCCGAGCTGTGTGCGGCGCCGTAAGTCCAAGCAGACCGCCGAACAATTGGAGACGCGCAGTGAGCAAAAGTGGGTCAATCTGATCTGAATTAACACTGCTCACATATATATTATTATTAAACATGTATTGTCATTTCTTTCGATTTAATAGCTTTCCTTATTTTTTCGACTGGTCGGGCAGCACCATTGAGCTGAGCCCCGATAGCGATGGCGACGGCCTGCGCCGGAGCATGCATCGCGTCATGGAGAAGAATGGACATGAGAACGTGGTGTTCCGGCGCATACCGGAGAAGTCGTGGCGCTATATGCGCGATGCGATCACCACACTGGTAAGGACCGTGTTTGGCCACAAAGCAAACACCAAGACACAGCTAAAGCCTGAGCGATCGAATATATATAGCATAACGCCCAGCATACAGCGCAAATTGGATGAATTGGCCAACGAGTCGCCGACGACAAAGCTGGGCAAAGTCAAACACGTTGCCAAGCCAAATACTAGTGATAGGGAGCGAGTAACATTTAGCATTTAGCATATACTAAAAATAAACTCACATAATTTAACAAAAGAAGAAATCAAACAAGAAAACACGTAACAAACATTTTACTTGGGCGCCAAAAAATCATTCTCACACTTCAATCATTTCTATCGAGAAAACCCCGATAACAATTAACTGCTGGTCATTTCGATAGTATCGACTAACTGCGATACCTTTTCAAATTCAACTGTCCTTGGTCACACACACAGATCGAATTGGAATGGAAATATATGCTGACACTGTTTCTGGGCAGCTACTTTCTCAGCTGGATCTTCTTTGGCGTTCTATGCTATATGGTCGGCTATTCGCACGGCGATTTTCTGTTCGATGCGCTGACGGGCCAACGTCTGGGCGAGGGCAGCGATCCCTGCATTTATGGCGTACGCAATTTTGTGGCTATGATGATTTATTCGATTGAGACGCAAACGACGCTCGGATTTGGCGAGAAATACGCCAGCGAGGAGTGCCCGGAAACGATTTTCTTATTCGTTATGCAAATGATGTGCGCGGCGGCCATTGAGGGCTCTATGGTCAGCATTATCTATGCGAAAACAGCGCGTCCGGCGAAGCAATTGACCAAGCTCAAGTTCAGCGATAAGGCGGTGGTAAGCCAACAAACTGCCACGCCCAGCCGCCCAACGCCCCCTTGTGCCTAACTGAAATTCATTTGCAGATCTGTTATCGCGATGGCAAGCTGTGTCTGCTCTTTCGCGTCTGCGATCCGCGCGAGCAACAGTCCATCGAGTCCAAGATACGCGTCTACATGATCGTGGACAAACAGTGAGTCATCCAGGCTAATCCAGCTTTGAGCAACAACAAACGCCTAATGCCACTTGGCCTTGCAGCACACGCGAGGGCGAGCTGATCAAGACGCACACGGAACTGCGGCTGGAGGGGAATGGCGAGCAGTTGATTGTCTGGCCGGACGTCGTTTGCCATGTGATCGATGAGACCAGCCCGCTGTTTCACTTTGGCACTGCCAAGCAGTTCAATGCCGGACAGTTCGAGCTGTACGTGACAATCGTCGGCACATCCCCGACGACGGCCCAGATGACCGAGGCGAAGACCTCGTATGTGCCGCGCGAGATCTACTGGGGCCAGCGTTTCGTCAACATTATCCACTACGATGCAACGCGCGAGCGTTATCTGGTGGACTATGAGAACTTCAACACGACCATCTCGGTGGGTGCCGCAAGCAAACTTGGCTCATTCTCTATAAACCCCAAATTGATTTCGCAGGTGGACATGCCCGTCAAACTGACTGCGGCGGAGCAGCTGCAGCAGCAGCAACAGTTGCAGCTGGCAAACAGAAAGTAATCCAAATATATTAAACACTGGCAGATGTTACCCGGCTTTGGGAAGGATCTATGACTTATCCACACACATCTCATTGGCCAAAATATAAAATTTAGCTGCTGTTTCTTGCCAATTTACGTATATCTTTGAAAATGAGTAGATTTTTTAATTTGTATTATTAATTGTTAATTTTTACATCCTAAACCTATTGCCATTTTTTAATTAGGTCGACTAACTGAGTCTTTTCAGCCATGTCCATGTCTGTCTGAAATTTTCAACTATAGATTTTTTTACATGTTAGAAGTTTGTCATTGTTTTCGATATCTTGCCATATTTAATTAACATAATTTGCATCTTGTGAGCATATCTCGCAGATTATCAAAGCTAGAGCATCCAAATTTGATTCATATTTTTTTTCGAGATAGCATACACAGAGATCCAGAATATTTAATTTTTTGAGCTGGTGGCTGAGCTTAGGGTACCTCCTAGTCGGACACTTTCTATTGGAGCACTTTTCCTTGTTTATGAATAGCTTTAATTACTTAATTAATTTTCAACACTCGGCTTGACCGCATTTTCAGAAATGTATTTTTTGAAAAATTTTGAATCAATGAATTTAGAAAAAGATCTGAAAATTCGTTTAAAAAAATAATTTTTCACTCTTCTCCAAAACACAAATTAAATGTCTCAAGTACGCACAGTAAAATTTCCAGCTGACTATTTCTGATTCTGGGTTATGCATTGATCAGCAATCAGGCAGTCAATCATCAATCAAACAGCCAACTAGTAAAACAGCTACACATATATATTATACATGATAAATAACGACACATTAATACACAATTTTTATAAATCTTAACCTAATAAACCCTTTAATCGTCGGCAGCATCCTCGCTCTCCTGGGCGCTGAGCAGCTGCTGCAACTGGGTACGGAGCACCTCGTTCTCCTGCTGCAGGCAGGAGAACTCGTGCACGAAGCGATCATGTTGCAGCAGCAGATCGAGAGAATCGCGTATCTCCTGGTTGTCGCTCAGCTGCTGATTCCAGTACTTGGCCACCTCGGTGAACAGAAAGAAACGGGTTTTCTCATCCGACCATTTCAGTTCCCGTTCCAGCTTGCCAAAACGCAGTTCAATCAGCTCGCGCAGCTCGGCCTGCTCCTTGCGCAGCTCGGCGCGCTCCCTCTGCAGCTCGGCGCGCTCCTTCTGCAGCTCATCCAGTTCGCAGTGCGCCGCGTGCAGCGAGGCTTCCGAGGACACGTTGCTGCTGGTCTTGGGCAGCAGCTGCTGCGGCTGCAGGCCCGTTGCCGGCGCTGCGCCGGCTGCCCCATGATGTGGCGTGCTATTGCGACTGGCCGGCAACAGGCGCAGTCGATGCTTCTGCTCCACATCCGCCAGGGTGGGATTCTCCTTGTCGCTGCCAGCGCTGCTGCTGGCCACCGAACAATTGGCCGACTGCTCGTGCACCGCGCTCTGCTCATCCGTTTCGGTGATTCTCTTCAGCTTGGCATCCGCCGAAATGTTGCTGCGATCGCGCAACGGACCGCTGAGCGTTTCTGTGGAAGATTAAGATTCATACGTTAGCATTACTTTAATGCTCCTGCCACTCGGTGCCACTCACGTTGCAGCGACTCCGCCGTCGAGCTATTGGCGCTGTCCAACGAACTGAGCCCGGAGCCAGTCTGGCAAATGCTCTGGCGCTGCTCCTCGTTGCTGGGCTTCGAGTGCAGCGCATCCCAGTCGAAGCTGTCACGTCGTGCCGTTGTCGCCAACCGCGTGGACATGCGATCCAAGCCGCGCGGCCGGTGCGCATCGAGAAAATCACAAAATGAATCGCGCTGCTGGCGCGCAGTTGCCGGCGTGGCAAAAGCCGTCGACGAGACCGATCCAGTGCCCACTGTGCTCATGGAGGCCAGCTGCTGCTGGGTCATCAGCAAATTGGAGGCAATCGATTTGCGCAGCTCATCGCTGGACATTTGCTCGACGTTGGCGGCTTTGCCCGCATCCATGGTCACGTTATTAGAGCTGGTGAAGCTGCTGCTCTGCTGCTCCTCCGCGGACATGGGCACAAAAGCGACGCGCGTGACGGCACTGCAAGCGCATAACAAATTTATTATATATACTCTATATACTCTATAGTGTTGTGCACACACACAGGCACACTCACCAGCCCTCGTGAACGGGACGCACGGCCAGCGGCGACTTGGTGCTGCGCATATCGTAGGCAATTAGCTCGCCCTTGAGATTGCCCGCACAGAAGTAGGTGCCGCATTCGCTTAGCGCCACCGTGGACATGGGATGCGCGTAGGTCAGTCGTCCCGTGGACGATTGCGCCTTGTTCCGCCGTATATCGAATATATTGATCTTGCAATCGTAGCCCACGCTGACCAGCAGCGACGGCTGCGAGCTGCACATGCTCACATCGCGACACGGCGCATCGTGCGCCTCGTCTATGTTGAAGATGGTGCGCTTCGACTGCAGGTCGTAGACGCTAACGGTGCCCTTGTAGGAGGCGACGGCCAAGTGGAAACGCTTGCTGGGATGAAAACGCGCCAGAGTCGAACTGCAAAAAAAGAGCGAAATAAGTTTCGGTGGATTAAGAGTGGGAATGGTCCCACTTGCTGGCAATAGAATGGCAGAAATGCCTGCAGAGTCGCAAAAAGGTGTGCCGACGATTAAATACCCTCGCAAATATATAGATGTGCTCTAAATATTTATAGTTCATTGGGTTTGAATAGCCTCGAAAAGCTTTGAAAACAAAAACTTATTTTACATTTGTTCCCATAAGATCAATATGATATAGTGGTCCGATATTAATAATATCGGCAGATATGCTGGGAACCTGTAGATACTCTCAATAGCTGAGATTGGTTTGGATATAATGGATATATGATATAGTTATTCCATTCGGCCGATTCAGGTCATATCATATTCAATCATAAATCCCATTTCCGATTCGATAAAGTATATCAATTGTGACAAAAGTCAACCGGATCAGACCACTTCATCCCTATACAATATCCTACAACTGTCATACGAGCTATCGCATTTCTGTAAGAGAACACCCTGGTTATAGGGTATTTAACCGTCGTTCTCAGCTTACTGATCATCGATGGTGAGCATCTCCAGCTTCTGTTTGGTCTTGGTGCCGTAGACATTGATTTTGCCGCCTTCCAGCACGGCCGCAATGTAATCGTCCGTGCAATTGTAGTCCACGTAGAGCACCGTGCTGCGCGACTGATCCGCCGGATAGCGATGTATCATTTCTGCCGTGCGAAAGTCGAACAGTTTCACAAAGCCGCTCGATTGGCCGATCGCAATTTGATTGGTCGCCGTTTTGGCGCAGCACACCGAATACGCATTCTCTATTGTTAATTTGCGCACGCGCTGTATTTCGGGCGCTGAAAAACAAGAGACAGCAGTTTTGTACCACTGTAAACACACTTCTCGCTCTTTTATTGGTCAGCTCGTTTTACCGTTTTGTTGCTTTTCCTTAATACGCATCACCGCCAAGCCCGCCTTTTTGTCCACCTCCACGAAGACGCGACGCTGCGCGTTGAATTGGAAGTCTGTTGATTCGCCATTTGCGTGCACGAACGTTGATTTCGTTTCCAAGTCAGCAAAATCGGATAACACAGTCTTTTTGGAAGTTGAAATTAAATACATGTTGATCAACCTTTTGCTTTTATTGTCTAATTCAAATCAAAGTTATGCGCAACTGCGTCAAAAGAATAGCCGGCTTTGTATTTATGCTCTAAATTTTAAGAGTTGCCAGACTGCACAAAGTGCTTCCACTATCTTGTTGGAAGTTGCAAAGAAATGCTTATTTACCAACTCTTTGCTGCTATTTTCCAATTCAAATCAAAACTGAGTATGACTGTCATAAGAATTGGTAATTTTGGTATTTATGCTCGAAATTTCAAGCGTTGCCAGATTGCACAAAGCGTTCCCACTTTACAAATATATTTAAATTAAGAAAACCGTAATCGACTTTTATTAGATATAAATAATAAATATATGTATATGTGGCTATGTGCTTATAAAGCCAGCTACGAGACCATCGCGTTTCTTTTCCGCCGCCGCTGTGTGATCCCAATCGACCAGGCCGTGCTCCTCGAACACCATGTAGTTCTGATTATCGGGCAGCATCTCAAAGTCCAGTGCGGCATCCTCGATGGGCTCGCGGCAATCCAATATAAAATTGTGCAGCATGCAGGCGGCGGCGACGACAATCTTGCCCAGCTCCAGGGTGGTCACATCCAGGGACTCCAATCGCTTGAAGCGTGACAACAACGCGACAAAGGCGCGCTCCGCGTGTGCAATCCACTGCTGTACAGCCCGATTGTAGCGTTCGTGACAAGGGGTCAATTCGCCGACGTTGTCCGCATATGGCGTCATCAGGTTGACCAGCAGCGGATACATCAGTTCGCCGACGAGATGCTTGTGCTCCGGCATCAGCGGCTCGGCGATGTTGGTGAGTCGCTTGAAGAGCTCGCTCCTCAGCAGCACACACTGATTGTCAGGCACATCGATGTGCACGTCCAGGAAGCGACTGCGCTCGTCGCAGACAGCCTGCAGAGTCAGCGAGAAGTACGGCACATGGCCATCCTCCTCGCGCACGGGCAGCTTCAGCGGAATGCGGCACTCATGGAGGACGCCCACAACGCCGGGCAGTTCGCTGACGTCGTTACCACTGCACGCATTGTCCGCCGGCCACGTCACGTAGCGCGGCAGGAGCTCAGCTAGGATGGCCGTCACCCATTTGAATATCTCATAGCCGGAGCTTTTCGGTATGGCAAATCTGACGCCCACCTCGCGAAAAGATCTCCTGTCCCAACAAACAATATCCAACATCAACTCGTTTTCGGGCATAATCAACACACGGACACGAATGCATACTTGCCACTTAGGAGCGTTAAGGTGTACAGCAGTTTCTCCGGCAGCGAGACACGTGCAATTGGTTCACCGCACATTTTCCTGCCCACGACCCGGAGCAGCGTCTGTTAGGAATATTTGTTTATATACAATGCCGTCTAGCACCTGCTAGTATATAATAAATGCTCATTATGTGCTCTTGTCACTCACCTCAAAGCTGCTGCGTTGCATGCGAAATTGCTCCTTGAACTGATCGTCCTGACAGCGCGGCAGGAAGGCAATTTTTTCTTTGGTCACCTCAGTTGTTGTCAGGACCCGTAGAGTGCTGTCAGCCGTGACTAGTCGCACTGCTTCGGCCAGCTGTGGATCCATACCCTCGTCCAGAAAAAAGTGCAGCATAAATACTTTGTGAGCGCGTGTACTCATTTTACGCGCAAAAATTGGTAAACAAAACGAAAATAAACAAAAGGAACACCGGTAACAGCGACAGCTGTGTGCAACCACAACTTTAACATTTGCTGTAATGTCACAGAATGCCGCAAAATTGGAGATGTGTGTCTGGTAATGCGTGCAATCGCTATCGGTCTATCGAAATGACATTTCCGCATCAAAATATTGTATATTGTCGCAATGTCGATTAAAAACTAGTACAAAAAAAAGGAATGCTGGTTGTAAGAATTTAGTTTCATGCGATTTTCTCATGCCTATGCTACCGCATATTATTAGCATAATTCAAGAATCGATATTGTTAAATAACTGGCTCTTTTGGTTTCACTAATAACAGCGTCTTAGCAGTTCCCCATTACGCATAGCAGCCATATTCGCCGTATTGTTTACATTCAAAGCGGAACCACTCAATTATAATGAAACCGAATTAAATAAGAAACATCTAAAGTGTATTATATTTTTAAATCAAATAATGACAGCCCTATGCTAGGAGAAAACAAAATTAGAGCTCGCTGTTAATAACAGCTCAGCAAAATGCTAAACTTTCGGATGCCCAAAAACATATGTTAGATGAACGACAATCAGGGGTTCCGTTCGTTCAATTTATTTAGTCAGTCTTGGCCGTGCAAATAATAAATTGCCAATAAAAATTTAACAAAAACTGCGCATCTGTTTTGCGAACAGAAGCGGACAAAGGCCAATAACAACAGCAAACGCGCCACAAGCAGCAATAAAAACGTAGAAGACTGCATCAGCAATAAAATCAAAAGAACTGCAATTACAACAACAACAACAACGTCTAACATAACAACAACAATAGCTGCTGCAAAATGGAGGCGGAGGGTCTGACAAATGAACAAACGGACAAAGTGCTCCAATTTCAGGACTTGACTGGCATCGAGGATATGAACATTTGTCGTGACGTCCTCATACGTCATCAGTGGGATCTCGAGGTAAAATTGCACTTCCAATTGAATGAACTGACAATACAATTTCGTCGTTTTTCGCTGGCAGGTGGCCTTCCAGGAGCAAATGAATATACGCGAGGGTCGACCCACCATGCTAACAGCCTCGTCAGATGTGCGCGCACCGGCTGTGATCAACGATCGTTTCCTGCAACAGATCTTCTCGGCGAATATGCCCGGCGGCCGGGCCGTTAGCCGGGTGCCCAGCATTGGGCCAATGCCACGCAGCTTCACAGGCATCCTTGGCTATGTGATCAACTTTGTGTTCCAGTACTTTTACTCGACACTGTCGGGTCTTGTGCGTGCATTTATTAACTTTGGCGGCGGCGATGAGCCGCGTCTCATTACGGATCCGCTGGCCGACGTTATGAAGTTCATACGTGAATATTATGAACGTTATCCGGAGCATCCGGTATTCTATCAGGGCACATACGCCCAGGCACTGAACGATGCCAAGCAGGAATTGCGCTTTTTGCTCGTCTATCTGCACTCGGATCCGAGCACAAATCCCGATGTGGATTCATTTTGCCGCCAGACGCTATCCTCACGGTCGATCATCGACTATATAAACACCCATACGCTGCTCTGGGGCTGTGATGTGTCCACGCCGGAGGGTTATCGTGTGATGCAATCGTTTTCGGTTCGCAGCTACCCGCTAATGGCAATGATTAGCCTGCGGGCCAATCGCATGATGGTCGTCGGCCGGTTCGAGGGCGATTGTACGGCAGAGGAACTGCAGCGCCGTATAGCGTCGGTTATAGCTGTGAACGAGGTGTGGCTAAGTCAGGCGCGCGCCGATCGCTTGGAGCGCAACTTCACACAGACGCTGCGTCGCCAGCAGGACGAAGCCTACGAGCAGAGTCTGCTGGCCGACGAGGAGAAGGAGCGCAAGAGGCAGCGAGAACGGGATGTTGCACGCCAGCTGCTTGAGGCTGAGGAACGCGCCCGACGCGACGTGGAATTGCGCAAGGAGGAGATTGCCAGACAAAAGATCGAGCTGGCCAATTTGGTGCCCGCCGAGCCGGCTCCCGATGCAATCGATGCCATCGCCGTGGTATTCAAGCTGCCCAGCGGCAGGCGTCTCGAGCGACGTTTCCAGCAATCAAATTCCATTTTGGTAAATGCAAAACCCGTTTGTAATTACAAAACTCCATCTTATCATTATCTACTTGTAGGACGTTTACCATTTCCTATTCTGCCATCCCGAATCGCCGGACGAATTCGAAATAACAACGAATTTTCCCAAGCGCGTACTCTATTCCAAGACGGCCATAGATGCCGCCGAAGGCTCTGCAAACGAAACCTTTAGCAAAACACTGAAGGATGTCGGCCTGAAGAATCGCGAAGTGCTCTTTGTCAACGACCTGGAGGCGTAACCAACCTCTACCACCAAAAGAAAAAACAAAAAAAAAACAAAAACAAAACAAAACAGACATGAAACAAACAAGCAAACAAACGAAAAATCATTGTGTTACCAGCTAAAGAACGCATTACCAAATAACTTGAACCAAGTTTGAAGTAGTCGTAGTCCTAACGTCCCAACTCAATGGCAAGTTGGAGGTTACACACAACGCAATTATTCCTAATTTAATCATGAATATATTATAAACATAATTGTTTAACAAAGTTTATGTTGACTTTCGTCTAATGGTACCCGGAAACACCAATACCAAAACCCATTTCATTTCAAAATAATTTCCATTTTCTTTTAGGTTTTTTTTCACACTAATGTTGCTTTGAATAATTTAATTTAACCAGTTTAATAGAAATGAAGACACTTTTATTGACAAAACACAAATTGTACAAATTAATTTGGATGATTTTATTGATTTACAGATGGGTGAAGAACCATTAAATGGCTGACTAGTTGAAGCAATTTTAATAAAATGATGTAATTTTTAGAATTCGTTAAAAACTAGCAATGAGCCGGAAGCGATTTATTTCTTACCAATTTATGAGCGATCAATTGGGAGAGGGTAGTATAATTTGGTCACATTGGAGGCGACATTTTCGTTCCTGAATATATACTATATATATATATATAGTATATATTCAGGAACAGTATCAACAGACGAGTAGATTTAGCCATGTCCAACAACATGGCATAGATCCGTCTTTTTGTTGCAAGCAGAATATATGTACATATATGTGAAACGACCGATTGTTCCTATGACAGCAATATTATATACATATTAAAATAAATATAAAATGAATTTTTGAATGAACATTCCTTTGTTTAAGGCTATCTAACATATGACAAAATAATCAGCAACATCAAACTTCAATATATATATACCATAGATTTCTATATGAATCGGTCAAAAATTAAGTTTTTGTATTTAGCGCACATCTGCTATAGACTGCAAGGGCGTTAAGTCTTTGGCACCTATAAGAAATTTGTTATTTTTTTTAATTAAAAAAGATTATTTTAGCAATTTTATTTTGATTAATTATAAAGTAAAATAATTTACATTTGGTTTAAAAACAGGTTTAGAATCGATATGAGTGTCGATGCTTTTTTGTGGTAAGGCATCGATAGGTTGACATGCGGGCAATAGTCAACACAGGGTGCTTCAGAGTGAGTCGTGGAAATCATGAGTCAACTTGTTAAGGGTATTTATTGTACTTGATAAAAAGCCACACACTCAATTTACGCATAAGGTCGTGGATATTTCCAAGACTTAAGCTGGACAAACAAGGCGGGAACTACAGTGATCTTGAAGAAGACTACGATTGTCATAATACAGACGAACGTGCACGTCTCCTGCCCAAAGTAGGCCGAGAATCGAGTAATTTTGGCCTGCGGCCCAAGTTCAGGCAGCTTGCGTCTCAGCTGTTTGACTTAGAGGAAGTGCAGCATATAAAGCGTGGACTGCGCCAAGGCAACTACCAGAAACTGTCACAGGAGTTGCCCCGGAAACTGAGCAACAACAACAGCAACAAATACTCAAAGACAATGTCGGCACCAACAACATCTTCCGTTGGCGATGCGGCCGCTGCGCTCTCCGGCAATTTGCAATTGCCGCCTTTGCGCACCCTGGACGATTTTGTGCTGGGCTCGGCGCGCTTTCAGCTGCCCAATCTGAAGGACTTGGACAAGTGGGGCAATCGTGTGGTCAAGAATTTGCTCTACTATCAGACCAATTATTTTCTCGTATTTCTGGCCATTTATGCGGTGATGGTTGCCTTCAATCCGGTGAAAATCCTCAGCGGATTGGCTGTCCAAGCGCTAATCATTGCCATCATTTGGCAGTTCTTCAGCACCAAATCCAAAACGAATTTCATAGCCAGCCGCCTGACTGGTGGCAATCAAATTCTGGCCCAACAGAATGCCCAACAAAAATGGTACATTTTGGCCGGAGGACTGCTGGGCGGCTATTTGTTTTTGCACATGATTAGCGCCGTGCTGTTGACGGCCTTCACCCTGTTGCTGCCCATCTCGGTGACCTTCATCCATGCCTCGCTGCGGCTGCGCAATATAAAGAACAAGCTGGCAAACACCATCGAAAGCTTCGGACCATCTACGCCCATGGGCTCGTTGCTGGATGCATTGAACGTTCGCGCCGATGGAGTGTTAAACTAAATAGACAGCAGTAGCTTAAAGCTGCAGCTAGAGCTAGTGCTCATTGTTGGCCATGTTTAATGCCTTTGCTGATGCTTCAAATCACTGTATCCATGTTTGATCTTGATTTATATTGATATTTATCTGATCTTCTTTTGTATTTAAATATGACTTTATATTACCAATGTATTTTTTGCTATTTTAAATGTCAATAAAGTTGTCCCTGCAAGTATATCGTTAAATTCACGAGCGTTTTGCTTAACTGTATAACAAGTTAATATAGCTATTTACGATATAACAAGTTAATATATTATTATTATAGCACAGAAACTAACAATCTAACTTTAAAATATCACTCATTAAAATCCGAACCCGCATCCAAATGGTTTAGTTTCTTAAATTACTCATTACTCCTGGTTTGAAATTCAGATGTCGATATGAGGGTTTTTGTTTGATAAAATGTGTTTGTCAGAAGACAAGGCCATCAGCTGGAGAAGACCAAGGCGGCACCATCCATATTTCAAGAATCCAAAAAACTCGGTTTTGCCCAATAATCCTTACAAGACTTTTAATCGCAGCAAATAAACTATGAGATCATATACTAGTCTGTCCATTCGACACTATTCATGAGTGCCTCAAATCCATTGGGCTCCAGCTTGCAGCTCATTATTCTCTTCAAACTCTCTCGCAATTCAATTGTTGCATTACATTTGGCTAGCGGCTGCTGCACGCTGGCAAGCCAGGCGTTGGGCACTTGATGCTTGGCCGGGCACATTGGTACCTCCTCCACGAAACTGGCTGGACAGTAGGTCTCATCATGTAGCTTGACAAAATTGTGCAAAACGACAGCGGCTCGCACGATCTTCTCGGCATTGCTTGGACTCTGACGCAGAGGCTGCGAGAGGACACGCCAACGTGCAATTAAAACACTGAATGCCTTATCAATGCTGCCAGCCAGGGCACCCGATAAGTGCTGATTGAAGCTAAGCTCATCCTCGTCCAGCTGATGCGCTTCATATGGCGTCACAAGATGCTCGCGCATGGGAAACGAAGTGCCTGCGATGAAGGTATATGCAAATTTTGTTTCCTCTGCGCCGCCAGCCACGGGCTCTGCAGGCAATATGTCACCCAAACGTTGAGTGAGCAACGGAACGCCAAAGTCCTGGTGCCAATGCAGCTGATTGTGCACAGCATCGGTTACTGTGGCCGTGTCAATACAGGTAAAGTTGAGATTGGCATCGCAGCTGGCCAGCAGTATAATATCGTTTTCGCTCTTGTAGGATACCTCCAGTAGCTTGGCATCCACGGCGCCCAGACAATGTGGCACTTGCCATTGCACCCGAAAGCTCTCGACAATGCTTCGCCAATCCTCCACACTTGGTTGTGACAGAAAGACTGGCGCCAGCGTAGCCCAAAGCACTTCGCTCGTTTCGTGGACAATGCAACGCACCGTGGAACTGCCCATTTTAAAGGCTTTGGACAAATCCACCACACGTTCGGCATTGGATAGGTAGCTGCAATTAGAGTATAATTGTAAACGAAAACATTTCACATACATCCCACTCACACTAGCGTCAGAAAGAGCCTGCACTCTGGTGGTATAGGCCTGCGTATGGAATATTTATTCAATTGCTCGCCCACCAAACTGAAGAGCATATTAAACACCTGAGGCGTCATGCCTGTGCGTTCCCGAAATTCCTCCTGGTTGTGCGTGTTATAGAAAGTGGTGGCAAATAAGCCATCAATATCGCGAGTCAGATTCTCCTTCTTGACCCAAATCCTGCGATTGCTGCTGCGCTCAGATTCGACTGTTGCATTGTTTCGTTGCCTTTTGCACGGCGGCGACTTAGTTTTCTTTCGCTGTTGGGATAAAGGTGGTGCAGATGGCGGCGTTGCTGGTTTTGTTGGCCATTTTGCTAGTGAATCTAACGCTTTATAGGCTAATGGCACAATTTGTTGTAGCCATTGCAGTTCTTTAATGTCCATTTTCACCGGGAATTGAATTCAAGCGCATTAGAGGTGGATTTCTCTTAAGAATTGATTCGATTCCGATAGAATTATCGATATGCAGTCAATAGCTGAGATTGGTTTACAATTTCTTAATTTTCCATAAAACTTTAGTGCAGATCTTTTTCAAATGTATGTTAAAATTACTTGTAACATATATCTACAAATTGGTAGAGCGTGTTTTGTGTTCCATCCTCTCCGATGTAAGATATATGTGAGATAGTCTTTAATCGGAAGTCAAATATTTGTATGGAGCTGGCAACGAGGTTGCTGCATATCGACGTAAATATTTCAAAAACGGTACTGACGATTTAAGTAAATCTTTCTGGAAAATGTAGGATAAATTAAAGGCTTTAAAAGTGTATACCACATTTTGATATTTTCGAGAATAGTAAAAACTGAAACGAAAAAAATCGATGCTAAATGACCGATGCTAACTTGACGCACATTGTCAAGCATTAACATCTCAATTTAAATATCGATATTTAAAAAAATTTTAAAAAATCGATTGCAGGTGACAATTCTTATAATAAAATTGTAAAAGAATATTAATGTTACAAAAAATATTATACAGGGAGCAAAATGTCAAAAATAATTGAAATACCAGTGCATGCGCAAAAGTTGTTGACTATATTCAGAACAATTATACCCAAGATTAGTAATGGAAAGTATAAAGGTCAATATGGTCGCATAGGTGTCATTGGTGGCTCCTTGGAATATACTGGAGCACCCTACTTTGCCGCAATAGCTGCTATGAAAGTAGGCGCCGACTTGTCACACGTTTTTTGTCATACCGAAGCAGCAACAGTTATTAAATCATACAGCCCCGACCTAATTGTGCATCCCGTTCTGGACCGCGAGGATGCTGTAGAACAAATTAAACCGTGGATTGATCGATTGCACGTTCTTGTATGCACATACATATCTGTTTTCAACATTATTTTTTTTAAATTATTACCGACTTTACTAAGCCTTCGTTTATTTACAGGTTATAGGACCAGGTTTAGGGCGAGATACTCGTATTCTCAAAACCGCTACAGATGTTATAAAGTTGTGCCTTGAGATTGGTAAACCAATTGTGATAGATGCCGATGGACTGTTCATATTAAACGATAATATCAGTATAATATGTGGCCAACGGAACGTTATATTGACTCCAAATGCAGCTGAATTTCAAAGATTATTTGGGCAAGATACCACGACAGCTCGTGAAAAGATGTTACTCCTTGGCGATGGGGTTGTGGTCCTCGAGAAAGGCGCACACGATAAGATACATATACCCCACACAAACGAAGTGTACAGCATGCCAATTGGTGGGTCAGGACGTCGCTGTGGTGGCCAGGGGGACTTACTAAGCGGATCTCTTGCAACGTTTTTCTATTGGTCTTTGCAGTCTAATCAACCTAATCCAGCATATTTAGCAGCGTGTGCCTCAAGTTATTTTGTGAAAAAAATAAACTATGCAGCCTTTCAAAAGCTAGGACGTAGTTTAGTCGCTAGTGATATGATAAATGAGATATCGTCAGTGTTTAAAGCCGAGTTTGAAAACACGAATTCTGAATAGATTATAAATTTAATAAATTACTTTCCTCAGTGGGATTCGGTTCGAACAGTAGGCTTGTGTATGGATGTAAAAGTGGCTTAACGGAAGTCCATAGTAGCCACTTTTATTTAAAAGTTAGCCTGATTAGTATGTTATTATATTCTATACCAAAAATTTTTTAACGAGCAGATCTGCAGAATGACTGATTTTAATAGGGATTGCAATGATAACCACTATAGATAAGACAAATAATTTTAATCAGATGTGCTGCAATATAAATTAAAATTTTCCTCAAAACACCTGTTTTTTCGTTAAGCTTTCAGTACCTTAGTAAAAGCAGCTATACAGACATGAGCTAAATTCAAATAAAAACAAGTAAGAACGTTGCTGTTGGACGTAACCGACGGCGTAATACTCGTTTACAGTACACGGTAGTTATTGTTATTTTGGAAACCAATATAGAATTTTTGTACTCGTTCACGAAGTGACAAGAGTATATTGGTTTTTTGCAATGTCTGTTATGCTTTCCAGCGTTGGAAATATATTTTATCAAAAAATCCAAAGAATCTAATTTTCAGTAATGAATATAATTAAAATGCAGAACCAATCCAGAGGACAAACCATGAAAAAAATGCCATTAAACATGAAAATCGGTTCAGTTTTGACAAAGTTATGGGCGTTTGAAATATGGGAGCTATGGATCCGAGAGCTTTACATGTCATAATTTTTGTCAATTTTTGCATGATTTTTGACAAAAAATTTGACCCCCTCAGAATCACTTTTAATGTTGTTTTTTGTACTAATTGTGACAACCACAATCGATTAAAAACATAAATTCCGGATTCTAAATTTTGGAAAAAATTTTTTCCAAAATGAGTAAGGGGGGTACATGCTTTTTTTTCGAAAAAATTGAAAAAAAAATTATTTTCAAAAATGCATATATTTTAAATGCTGAATTATTCTACAAGATAAACCATGAACAAAATGCCATCAAACATGAAAATCGGTTTAGTTTTGACAAAGTTATGGGCGTTTGAAATATGGGAGCTATGGATCCGAGAGTCAACATTTTTGTCAATTTTTTCATGATTTATTTAGGTTGTGAGCCACTGTATACATTCGAGTGACCAACTTTTCAAATAAGGTTAAGGTTTTCCACTTATGGTATTTTTAAACTACGTTTTTGGTGATTTTTAGTGTTTGCTCCACGAATCGGAGTTTGGAACAATTCGCGTTTTATCGACGCAATGTAGACTTATGACTTAAATGTTGTTTTCCCGTTTTGTACACCCACGTATATGTCTTGACGTGTTTTATAATTGCACATACTGCACAAATTAATTTTTACTCAATGAATTGGATAAATGCTGCCAACAAGGAAACCAATTTTTATATTAATATTACTTATTGCCATACTATTGTTGTTCCTGCGCATTCTACTCTTTCCCCGTCCATTATTGGTTTCTGAGGTAAGTAATCTTATCCGATTTGTCTGTGCACTTGCTGAGGAAGCAGTTTCACATTCATCAATTTACATGTGTGTCTGTTAACATGTGTACTTGCAATGTACACAAACATGGGTACATATGTATGTACATAAAATACTAATATTGATAGCAATCTTGTTATTGCCGTGTACAATTTATCTTCGTGGTACACTTTAACTTCAAGCGGGTATAAGTACTTGTACTTCACATGTTCTTCTATTATCTTTAAAAATACATGCACACATACATATATATGTAAGACCCATTAAGCCCGATCTTCCGATCGAATGAAGCTAACACAATTATTAAATATAGAGCTATATTTTGGCAGACAGAATTTGTTATTTTACTAACATATAGTCTTTCTAGGATGAACCTACCGTTCGCAGGTCGTCAGGAGCTCCACTGCCTGTACTAGTAATGGTATTTTACGAAGCTCTCTGTCCGGACTCCAAATTCTTCATTACCAAGCAATTGCTGACAGCGTACAAAGTAGCAGCACCGATTATGGAAGTGCAGCTTGTGCCTTATGGCAAGGTAAGTGAACAAATAATTATAATAATTTAATTCTTGAATGAGAGTTATTTCTTTTAAGGCACACATGACGACCGACGTTGATGGTAACTTGCTTTTTGACTGCCAACACGGTTCCACGGAATGCCAAGCGAATATGTATCATGGCTGTGTTATAGAAGTCATTGACGATCCACTTATTCGCTTGGAAGTTGTGACCTGTATGATTCGAGACAATCGAATGCCCAAAGATGCTATGCAGAAGGTATTGCTCATAGATTGACCCATTGATTACCCAATAACTATGTTTTTATTTTTGTAGTGTGCCAAGCAGTACAATGTTGAAAATATTGATCTTATTCAGAAGTGTTTTGATAGCAATCATGGCTCTGAATTGATGAAATTGAACGGTGATGCAACACATGCACTTCGTCCACCAGTTACATTCATTCCAACAATAACATTAGATGGTTCGCAAGGCAGGCAAGCGTCCATTCTGAAGGATCTCCTTTCCGAAGTTTGCAAAACAGCTGGCGATTCAGAGCCGGCTCAAAGCATTTGCAAAAACCGTTAGTTCAACATCAAAAACTAAAATATATTTTTTTTGTACAAAATGTATATTTATTTGTTCAACTGTTCTTATTGATAATTGTTTAGTAAAATTTATTTTCGAATTTGACAAATATTCAATAAATATTAAAACACGTACGTTATTCAATACATTTATAACACTCTGCTCACAAAAAGTATAGGGAACTTCTGATATGTTCAAAGACAATTGGTTAAAAATATACATTACAAAACAAAAAATATTAATTTTTCGGGGTGCCGAAGATTAAATACATTTGCAGACAAATCAGGTATGATATATTTACTTTAAGCAAAAATTTTTTTCAGCTATATTATATAGTAGCTGTTACCAAAAAAACAGAAAAACAGGAAAATTGTTCACACACGTTTTTTGATTCATGTTAACTATATGAAATAATAATCCGATGTTGATAAGATTTTGCTGACATGTAAGTTGTACAGTAACATAACGACTTAAGCTTTTAAACTAAGAAACTAGTTAGCATAGAAACAGGCAGACTGACGGACAAAGCAACATTGATTCATCTCGTCGTCCTGAACAAGAATATATGTATATACTTTATGAGGTGGGAGATGTGTTCTTTAATGCGCAGCACAATTCAAGACAATATCATAGCACCCTCTGCAGGGGTATAAAAACGATTGGTTATTTTATTATTGACGCCAAGCACATATATATTTATTGAAAAAAACTAATATTAGATGGATTAATATATATTCCAATATCAGTGGTCTGCACATTATCATTACTACTGATACTGGGATACAAAGGCGAACCTTCTACACAACGTTCACTTTGAATAGAAACAGTAAATTTTTTAATAAGGCAGCTTTTTGTGTCACAAAGACTTAGCGAAAATTCAATCGCTAAGACAGTTGGATCAGTCGGGCTTACTTTTTCAGGTATATTATTATCTAAATGCTTAACTTGCATAGTACACTTTCCCTCGGTTATTTGTCCACATGTTTGTTTTAATTCCAAAGCAGGATTTATCATTTTCATCTTCCACTTTTGTGGTGCATCGATCGTAAACTTGAGGTCTGACGATAGCCTTAAGAAGAAATTTAAAGTACTGCCCCTATGCTGGAGCAGGGGAATACTTTTTACCAGCTGAAAACCAATTCCTCTTGATGAACCAAGAGGTGCATCTATTTCGGTGGTGGAAGCAATTTGATTAAAGTCCAGCAAAAAACGTCGGGCTGTATGCGTTGCCAAGTCAATAATGTGAATAGTGTGGTTATTTGTATCAGCAACTAATAATGTATTTCCAGCACCATCAACGCAAAGGCCAGATGGCTCTCTAAGAGTCAGGATGTTGTCATCTTGGTTCTTGATTACCAAGGTCGAAATGACATTAGTGTCAGTATCAATTACCTTGATCTTGTGATTATATGTGTCAGCTACATAAAGCTTGTGATCGATATGATTAAATGCTACGCCCAATGGATGCTGAAGTTTTGCGTTGTAAAGCTTTCCATCTTCATCTCCAAAGGCAAATAGATTCTATTAATTTAAAATAAATGATGTACATATATTCATTTAGATATCTATGTAAAGATATGCAACTTACCAACGGGTTGCGATCTCCCCCAACTACGGGCATAACTTTTCCGTCGACCATTGAAGCTTTACGTATACTGGAGCTTTCACTGTCTGCTATAAAAAGATAATCACTGGACATGGCCAAGCCCGATGGCTGAGCAAATGCAGCGTTCTGTGGATAAGAGTTGTTGCGGTTTTCTTCGAGACCATTGCCTATCAACGACACACAGCAACGTGGCTCGAACTTTCGGAATTTCCACCAAATAATACCTTCGGGAAAATAGCCCCATATTTGATGGGTGCCAGCCATAGCTATCAATACAATTGTTTTTCGGGCACATTTAGCTCATCTACGTGGAAAGACATGTCCATGTCGCGGGTGCGAAATACAGCCACATCCCAGGGCGACGATAATGGTTGCAGTGGTCCAACTTTTCCACCAGTCCGATCATTTCCCTGATATCCTGTACCAGCTAATGTTTCGACAACAGTAGTTTTCAGAGATATTTGCCGGAGTGCGTGATTATCGGTATCAGCAACAATGAGTGTATTTTCATCGAGAAACGCAACGCCTTGAGGATTATTAAATCGCGCCGTATTTAGATTTCCATCAACAAACCCCGCCTCGAGGCCTCCAATCTTATACTCTACGATTCCAGTTTTTGTCAGGACTAGCACACGGTTGTTACCAGCATCAGCTATAGCATAGCGATCGGAGAACATAGCAATTTTCGCCGGGAACCGCAGATTTGATGCCGGGTGAAGATCCGTTGACAGCTGGAGCGGCAAACTGGAGTTGTCAATTTTTTGTCGCCGTCCAAAATAGGGTAGAGCCGCGCCAACAAAGTCATGAAGAAACTCAGCGTGACCCTCGCCCATCAATAACAACATCGGCAAGCCGTTCGGGCCCAGAACTAGGAGCGATGGCCAGCATCGTATGCTCAGAGCACGCCACAATGCGGATTTTGAGTCGTTTACTATGGGATGTTTTATACCATAGCGTTGCGCAGCAGAAAGTATGTTCGCAGCGGTACGCTCGTTCTCGAATTTTGGACTATGGACGCCCACCACAACAAGGCCATTTTCAACGGGAAACCTCTCCTCCAGGGCTCGAAGCTCTGGCAATACATGCATACAGTTAATGCAGCAATAAGTGAAGAAATCCAACACAACAACTTTTCCGCGTAATCCGGCAAGTGTCAACGGCCTACTGACATTGAACCAATCCAAGTCTACATGTACGTGTGTATGTTTATAAAAGTTAATTGGATTTATGCTTGAGTTAGGTAGCTTTGGAACGTACCAGCCTCGAATTCGAACTGTAGTGTCTTCACCTTGGCAATAGAGCTGTCGTTTGCGTCCCAGCGCCCGAGAAATTCTTCAAAAACTTTTGCTCTATTGGTGCTGTTATTGTGATAATTTTGTTGTAGTTCTTCAGTTACGAACGATACAATGTCAATAGCAGAAAGATCCTCTAAGCCTTCCATATTTAATTCTTTTTCCAATGTTTATCAACTTTCATATATGATTAACAAAATAGCGAACAAGTTCAATTGAACGGGCTAATAAAATGAACTACTGAACTTATTTAGAACTTGTTCAGATGTGTTCCAGAAATCTTTTTAATGATTTTGGGACCAGCTATTATTGAAATCTGAGATTAAATCTGATATTAAGCAACTGAAAAAAAGAAGAAAAATAACATAACAGGGCGCTGTGGCTCTTTGACAGTAAACTTTTCATGTATAAAAATTATTATTTGCACAGAATATAGTTATAAACTATAAATCAAATTTTTAAATGACTGGTTAAAATGGTTTTTGGGCTGGACAACACTACATTCATACACGAGCCTGTAATTCGAATTCGGATCCTTGTTTCAGTATTTCTTAATTACAACGTGTTATTTATTTTTAGTTAAAGTTTCGTCAAGCATTCCGCAAAAATGGATGTTGAGAATTCCTGAATGAATCGACAGCATTTCCGATATCATTGGTATGTTGTCTGCAACATGCGATTGTCTTAATATCAAATAAAAGTTTCTTTTTTCTTTTCTGTTTTTATTTGTAATTTTCGCTAATTTAATTAAGTTCAAGAAAAATTCATTAAATTTGTAGTCCCCATATTATGTAGGTGACATTTGTATTGGATTTTTTTTTGGTATTTTAAGATCAGATATTAAGTATATTTTTGTATGCCACTCACGGTCACACTCGTACTTATAATACATACGTATATAGCGAATAGCAAAGGCAGGCATATTGCTTCTTAGGGCTTTACTTGTGCCAACGAATAACCGCTCGGACGAGTTTTGCTGTATTGATATAATTCTTAAATACAACGAGCAAAAATTACAACAAATACGTATTATGGAAAAGAGTGAAAAGTGTTTAAAACAATGTCATAAACGGACTAAAGTGTCAAACTCAAAAATAATTACCAACAACTCGATTTTGCGAATGCCGCGTGTGAGAGATGGAAAATCAATTGCACGTCCAAAATTATGTGTTACATTGGAGGGTCCAAAAAGAACAAACAGCATTTGTCTTGCTGTTATAATTACAATTCTAGCATTCGCAAATTGTATACATTTGTCCCTCAGCTCTTATGGAAATGATATTGATGGCGACGCTCCGTTTACTGTGTTGAAACCATTGAATTCAATACCAAATTGGCTGGCAGCGGACAACAAAAATAACTCTAGCACAGATACCATACTACAGAAATTTCAGTTGTCAGAAACAAGTACAAGGCAAGTTAAAAAATCCAAAATAATGTAATTTTTTGTTATTTATACAATTTCTTATTTACCATCGCGCTCAATTGTGCTCTATTTGTTTTCGGATTTTGTGCTTTTACAATTGGACTATGAGTGAAATGTGCACAGCTAACAAAATAAAAAAAAACTATACATAAATACATACATATGTATTCATAAAGTACATATGAATACTTGATGAATACATGTATCCACATACGTTATACGAACGCAAGAATACATACACACATAGGACAGTTAAAGTTAGTTGTCATTCTAATATGCGCACTTTAGTCAAAGGCAGTCTGACCAAACGTACCGAAGAGACTTGCAAAAAAATACATTTTCAGTTTATTTTTGCATTGAGAATGTTTTTGTTTACAATTGAGCCGCTGATTGTCATTATAGAGTTGCCACCTTGTTAGTATATGAAAAAGCTTGTAAATATGCAAAAACGGCTCATTTGGACTACGGCTTTAAATTTCAAGAAATTTTCTTACGAAACGTGGTCTTAAATAAATAATACTTTAAATTTGAATTGTAAAATTGAAGGATTCGCATTTATAATAATAATATAATAAAATAAAGCTTTAACTGAATAAATCTTTAAAATACTAAATACTCGATTAAAACAAGTTTATCGAATGGTTCAAAAAATGAAACATATTTTTGATTTAAGATGTGTTTCTCATAAGTTCAATTTTAAACGTATAGAATATTATGTTTATGTTAATACAAATTATGTATTGTAAAACTTGGTTTGATTAAACAAACCTAACGTGATTGTAAAAGAAATATCGGATGCACATATATGTTCATCATTGATAAATGTTCTCTAAATGTTGTAGTCTTACTAAAAGTCCTACCTAAAATAGATTAACCATAATAGTATAATTTAATTTCATAAATATTTAAAAATTTTGCATTATGCTTTGCTCAATTACAAGCAAAAACGACTACGAATAGACACATGCAGTCTTTAGAAATACATCTAGAAACTATCAAAAAACTATTCTTAGATGGCAAGCAGCTCATACGCTGGAAACGATGAAATCGGATTACTATATAATATAGCTAATATATGAACAATCGCGAGAAAAGAAAGTTTTTACAAAAAAATTGGTTGCTTTTTAAGATATCTTAACCATCCATATTCGCCTACTATATTATGTAGCTCCCATAGGAACAGTCGGTAAAATTTAAGTCCTTATATAATTCATATATAAGGGTAGAACTCTAACAAACAAGTGCAATTTTATATTCGCCACCATAAGATTTTCTGATAGAAGTATACTACTTCTGTCATTATAATCCATTTTGAAGTTGGGGTGCCCAACTGGTAGATACTGTGTATCCAGTTCCACGTTGACGTAATATACCCTTCCTTATATACTTACGTCTTCAAATTAATAGCAACACAAAAACTGCACGTTTGGCATATATATATACATATACCCGCGTCAGATAAACTGTCTAGTTTTTTTGGCTGTGCGAATGACAATTCCATAAAATCTATTTATATCTCCCTCAGTTTTAAAGCAGACACACAAAATGCAAAAAGATTACTGATGTCCTTCTCTAAAGATCGGGAAAAAAATGTTTGGCTACGCCCACCTCCGCCCCCACAATCGATACTTACACAACATCAAATCTCCAAGCAACCGTTTTTTTACGCATGTGCATTATTATTTGTTTATTTTGCATAAGCATAAAACCATAAGACGACGGTGTTGGCCTAAAAAGCAATTGTAATTTTCGTCATTATTAAATGTTTGAATTCTTATTGAAGAACTTTATATGAATTATATATTGTATATAAGAAATTAAGTGGTTGGTTTTTTGCTTTTGGTTTTACGGTACGCTCCGCGTTGGAATCCTCAGTTCAAATCACCAACACATAAATCATTTTTTTATACCCTGAATCCATTGAAAAAGTGGAAAATCAGCTTATAATGCTTTTGTCCAAATATATGTAACAGGCAGAAAGAAGCATCTGATTTTTATCGGTTTTCTGATTCAGTTTTTTTATCATATCTCAGTCCTGAAAATCACAGCCGTATATTTGGTTTGGCGTGTCTAATGAGAACGTGTCAAATTGGGCATTCCAATTTTTATAATCTTCGAGATATGAAAACGGAAAGCAAGTTTTTAATAGCAACGACCATTGTCATTGAGTTTTTTACACTACCTACAATTGAATTGAAAAATCTGATTTTTATCGGTTTTCTGATTCGGTTTTTTTTATCATATCTTAGTCCTGAAAATCATATAAAGATCAAGCTCTCAGCCGGATATTTGGTTTGTGCGTGTCTAATCTAAATACATTTTTGTAATATCAATTCTAGTTTAAATTGGAGTTACAAAAAAAAGTAAAAATTAACATAAGTTTTACTAATCCTTGGTTATGCTTGGTATATGAAAATATGTTCGACTGTTTTTTTGGACCTGTCTGTCTCTGATTTGTAGTGAGATGTTCATCTACTAAGCACAAACTTCATAATCACAGCTTTAATCACAACTTAATTGAAATCGAAAATGAAATTTCTTTGTATAATATTGTTGTATACCTGTCTATAAAGTTTATAAATGTACTTTATTGATTAGCAATATCCCTCAAAATGCATGTGTATGCTAATTAACAATTCATTGCTCATATTAATATTTGCCACTAATCTTTAAATAAAAACGTTTTATCGCAACGACAAAGAAAAATTACTTGCTTCTTGTTCTCTTTGCTTTCAAGCAATCTTAGTTTGCAGTTTCCTTTTCAAGCGCTATCGAAACTTTATTTATTTCATTATTCTCTTCAAGCTGTCTCTGACTCAACTTCTCGGTGTTATCATTCATTGTTTATCAACGCTGAATACAAACAACACAGAGCTGACATACATACATATACAGACTTCAATATGTGTGCTTTGTTTGTTTTTAGATTTGCGCCTAAATTAGTTGACTTGTTGCTTCATAAATCTCGAAAATCAGAATTTGCTGAAGTAAAAATTCAAAATATTGAGGTCACAAATTCATAGATACATACATACATAAACACCATACGCACTGTATATATATATATATATATGTGTGTGTTCGTGATGTTCGTACCATTATGGACATACAAACACATAGCGTGCATATCGATTTGAAGCATGATTTCGCGAACATACTTTAATAAACTACATAAGTACATGCCACATACGTATATACATATGTATATAAATATATGTGAGTGATTGTATATGTAGACTGATATGTATATACATACATATCTATAGAGAATACTATGTTTTGTCTGCCAAATTTATTTATATCCACTTTTAAGTATGCAAAAGCATCACCATTTCTTGCTCATATTTTTTATATAATTATACACATACATGCGAACATACATATGCATTCTCATGTACATACATGTACATATATGAACATAAGGCATAATCAGAAATTGAATGTACTTACATCAGGCTTTTTTCATATAAAACAATTGAAACATTAGTTTAGTTTCTTATATCCTGACACAAAAAAATATTAATAAAATTTATCTAGGTAAAATTGTGTTAGGATCTGTCAATATAGATATGTTGATGAAGTAAGGGAATTTTCCAATAATATGTACATTGTATATTTATCTATACCAGGCTTGAAATTAGTTAGCAGTTACCCGAAATCGAACAAACACAAATTTCAACCCTGGGTTTTAGATACCCTAGGATCGGAGTTAGTAAGAAAATTAAAAACAAATTGGATGTTGTACATTAAAATTTAAAAAAAATTATATTTAAATAGATATTCGCAATGTGAACTGAAATGGAGGTAGGTGCAGGGCATCTTACAACCGGGCAAACTTGACCAGAGCATACTTGATTTATTTTATTGTTGGGCCAAGGCAGATGAACGACGCGTCGTCTTATACAACTTTTATTAGCTTATTAATTTCTACCGGTGTGCCACAGCCCACTAAAAAACTGCAAATAACCGCAAACATTGCTAATGACTCATTATTTTTCACTCTTAGCCATTGCCACTCTCGTCGTGAGGCACGTTTGTGTTTGAGACAGAAACTCAAATGAACATACTCATAATACAGGTGTAGATAAGTACATACATATGTATGAATTTACGTACAAAAGTGCACATACACACAGATGTATATATAACTATGTTTATTTGGCGAAGCCGCACCAAAATCAATACACATACGCATGCATATAAGTATTAATGTTTATATGTATATGTGTGTGCACCACATACATACGCATACACTCTTATAATATTTTGAAAGCTACCAAACACAACAAAATTGCGATGGTGGCGGGTGATTCTTATTTTCGTTCACCGTAAAATCCAAACAAATCTAGATTGCGTCGGTTTAAACGAGGTTTTCGGTTTTATTTTTTTCTGATGTTTGCGTCGCGTTTCGATCTCCGCACTTATACCCATGTAATTAGTGACTTCTTTGCTTGTATATATATTGTGTTTATGTATGTGTATGTAGTGTACGCATGTTTACATACATTGCATACAAAAGTACGTATGGAATACTTAATTCTATTAAGTCATCAGTTTATATAAATAATTGAATTTTTCTTGACCCGCTTGATTTGTGATTTGACCACAAATTCATAACAGTTTTTAACGCAAATTAATTGTGATTGGCCTCTTCGAACTTACACAAAATTTATGTTTTTTTTATTTATTCAGCTCATTTATTGACATTCAAGCCAATAAATCGAGCTGCAAACGATTTCAGCTTTTACACCAAGTACTCTAATAAAAGTGGGTAAGAAAGTCTAAGTGAAGTCGTGCATATCCAACTCGAGTATATTTGCTTTTGACCAGAACGAGGAGTCGGTTTCTTGGTCCCTGTTTGTATAATCGCGCCAATCATAAAAAATACAAGAGTTAAAGTAATCTTTTGAAATGTTTGTTTAACGAGAGTTTATCATATGAAGACAACTTTTTTCAAACAACGTTCTTATGGGTAAAATGGAGTTAATGGTTTTGCGCAAATTTATATAATAGGCAGACGGGTGAAAACTGTTTAAGAATATCTTACTTTAAATAGCTAGCCAAATAAAATTGGGCAAAAAAGACATTTCGAAAATAATGCCCAGCTCTTTCAAAATGAATTGAAAAGTTCATGACCAAGGGGTGTGTATAAATTTATTTTTTATCAGTTTAGAAGGCAAGTCCATAAATCTAAGCTAAGCTATAATTTCTTAAGCGATCGTCAGGAAACTTAGCAATAAATATGTAGGCTTTTTATAGTAAGCAGTATCAGACAGGATCACACTACCTATCGAGATGTCTATGTTCACTATGTTCATAAAATCTGATCGAATTATTACCAACATCAAACTGTGCTAAGAACTAAAATCTGCATTTGTCTGCTCAAAAGCGATCGATCCCATCGGACGAATACATATGTATCCAATGAATATCTTATATTTGTATGTGATGTATTTGCAGCGTCTGCAGACAGCCTTCAACTTTTTATGTATGTATATATTTGTATGTACATCGCATGCACATATAAATGTCTATGTATATACATTCATATATCCATTATATATGCTTGGTATGCATAAGCAACAGACAGAAATCGTCACAAAGTAGACGAAATGAAACTAAAATTTCGCACGCAAATCAAAACAAATAATATATGGCTCGGACATTATAATATCTAAAGAGACCATAATTGTCATGTAGGTTCTTGTATTTTGCATACACAGGTCAAAAATAATTAATTTGTTAGATATTTCTCCCCTCTGCGCCCCAAATGAAAAGCCAACATACTTGTATGTTTTCTACCATAGCCTATATATTCGGATTTATTTCAAATAACTGAACTGAAAGAAAAAGTGAGGCAGCTATAGGCGGGAGCGTTCGACTAGGGAATACCTTGAACCCTAACATACATTTCAATCCTCTTCCTTCCACTTGTTCCTTAATATTTTCAATATATAAAAAGATACCTACACTATTTAAAATAATAGAACCAATTGAGTGGCACTTATCATCGGAAATCAGCCTTGAAACGCTCCTGTATACCCAAGTACATGAAAGTCCGTGATGCATACTTGATCGAGTGAGATACACGGTTGTATAGTATTATGTTGATGATAAAGTTATTAGAGATAAGACTATGTCGGCTGTGACGCAAACTCAAATCTTGCGACCGTTTCAAATGAGATTATCTATTTTGGATGTGGCACTAGCCAGAATTTTCTGGTTAGCTCCACACTTATCGTGTATGTATAAGTAAAACCATTCAAAACCAGTATAAAAATCAATTGATTTGATGGTAAAGATACTTAGGTAGGTACTGGCCCTATCTATGAAATATTGCGTGCATAACAGTCAAGTGGAAAGTCAATACGTCACAGTGCTTTTTATCAGTCAACCCAGTTACTGTTCTTACTTTTTCCACTCCATGTTCATACATACGCAAAACTTATTTACTTTGCTTTATTTATATATATAAAAGATATTTGCCTTAGTGACTAACTGATTGGTGGCGGGTAACCATCGCCGAGCCGAAACGGTAAAGTTAAAGCTATAAAAGTTGAAGGATTTACACAGGCAACATAGCTCTTTTTATATCGGGCCAAGTGGAAGATCGAGTGTTGGAACCTCCCGACAACCGGCTAGAAAGCTGTTATTTCTAAGTACCTCAGGAAATGAAATGAAAATGAAAGGCAAACTTTATTTTTTATTTATAGTACTAACGAATAAGAACAACAACTATAATACATTTTCAATTTTAACTTCTGAAAATAAAAAGTTAAGTCAAAGTAGTTCTTATGCTTTAAGCTCTTAAGATTATTTTTACGGTTTATATGTTTTCCATTTGCATTAAAAAATGTATTAAGGCAATTTGGCATGGAGTCCACCAATTTTTCAAGATTTGCCAGCAAAAGACCTTTAAGTTGTTTGACTGTCTCAAACCTGTGCTTATAAACATTGGCTGACAGGATACGGCAGAGGTGCTCAATCGGTTGACAAATGCCAAAATCCTCGTAAAAAGGTCCCCGCAAATTCAACGAGTTCACTTTCCAGCAAATGCATCTCTATTTTTGCATTGGTTTTAGTTAGAATAACATATATCCTAGACCTTCCAGCATATCCAGAACGCAGCTCATTTCATCAGTGTTCGTCCACCCTGAACTCGTCTGTCGGGTTTGACGTGGTCGCTGTCTGTGACCGCCATCTGGGCTGTCTAAATTAAACTTTTTCTCATTTGTCCAAATATGTATTTTTCAACAAATGCCAAACTAGCCCTTAGGTGGTGTGGCAGTAGCTTTGTTACAAGCTCACGGGAGGTATACTTAGGGCTTTTATTTTCAATCAAAAGTTGACTAACCTGCCTTCCAGTTACATTGACACCTAAATGGCATTTTGTCTCGTTATATGACATGACTTTTTCAATCGCAAGACACCGAGGCACAAGCTGATGTTAATTGGTCTGTCGCAGCGTTAGTTCTCACCATAAAAATCCAGATTCTTCGGGAAGTTAGCGATTGTACTTTGGGAGCTGTGTCTGCAATTTTAGGGTTTTAAATTGTGTTTAAATTGAAGAACAAATATATTGTTTATATATAACCATTATTCTGCTCTTGAGTACCTAAAAAAACCCATAAAGTTATAGATGCTACATTCTATTAAAATTTCCTATTAAGAGAAACAAATCACAATTTCTTTTAATTTTTTTATATATCTTTGAATCTCTTCAAAGGTAAAGAGTACTTTAAAATTAATTAATAATAATGAATTTTTGTATATTTTGTTATAGGACTCGAATACCACGACAAGCTAAAAGCCCAGTTCATATTATTGGATTGCGCTTGGAAGATGATACCTCAGAATCCAATGATGGCATACCAAGTGTGTTAAGTAATAAGGAACAGACGCTTCGAGTTTTCGGTATTGGCTTACAAGAACAGACCGTTATTGCGTTTACAATTGAGGAGAATGATTATCAGGGGCCATGTCTTAAGCCGACCACAGAAATTTTTAAGCCGAATTATGTTTCCTCGGACGGATCCACGGCCACCTATGTCGTGAAATTTCCGTACTCAAAAAGCCCACTGTATGTTTGTGCGAAAATCGATGAGGGTACCACTGTAAGTTTCACAATTATTGATAACTTTGATAACAATATATACAATTAATGTATTTTTAAACAGCACAGCAGTGCAGCAAATACCACACCACTTGAACATCAAGGCAACGCAAAATGGATGAAAATCGAAACGCACGAGCCGTTATTGCCCCTATGGGTAGCTATAGTCGTTATTATAACATGCCTTTGTTTCTCCGCCTTGTTCTCGGGTCTTAACTTGGGTCTTATGGCTATGGACCGTACCGAATTAAAAGTATGCAGGAACACATATTTATCTGGCGTCATATAATTAATTGTATATACCTTAGATATTACGAAATACTGGCACGGAAAAAGAAAGAAAGTATGCCGCGAAAATTGCACCTGTCAGAGATCAAGGTAATTATCTGTTGTGCAGTATTCTCTTGGGTAATGTGTTGGTTAACTCCACCTTTACCATTCTACTGGATGGTTTGACCTCTGGACTTTTTGCTGTCATATTTTCCACCTTGGCCATCGTGCTTTTCGGTGAAATAACACCTCAGGTATGCTGTCGGCTTAACTATATATGATTGGGTTCTGTAAGAGTAACACGCTCAACCAAAGTAATCCATTTACAACATACTTGCGATGCAGATCCCATATTCTTTAACTAATACACGCATAAACAACTGTTGCTCAATCCCTTTACAACAACTTTACTATTTTACTGGTTATGATGTAGAATCGTTTGTGAATTTTAATATAATATGTCATATAACAATCATATGTTTTGCTAATTAATCAATTAAAACAGTAAAGGTTTATCCGGTGAAAGTAGAAAGATTCGTAACAGATACATTTATATATGTTTAATGAAACTCGATGTTAACATTATTTTTTAATTATTAATATGTAGATACCAATTTTCAATATTGAATAATAGCTGTATTATATCCGAGATAAACTCAGTTCTATATTTCTACAAAGAAATAAAAACCAAGTGCTCGAGTTGGTGTAACAGGTTAATGGTGTAATAGGTGCAATAGGTTACATAGTTTTTGAGAGTGATGCGTTCGTAAAATCTGACAGGGCTCAGATCGATGCTGATGCAAACATTTGCACAACTTAATTATACCTGTTTTTTATTTTTTTACTAAATTTCAATAGAAACAATGTATAAAATTATAGACTGCTTATATTCTGTTGGTTAATATCATATGTCGTAGATCTGCATGAGAGAAAAAACAAAAATGATTACTTAATTGTTTAAAAATAGAATACTTTGAGCTGACTAACGCTGTTACATAATTCTCTCATCTTTTAATTTAAAATCAATAAAATCAAAGGCACTTATGTAAAAAAAAATGTGATTTGCAGGCTGTGTGTTCAAGACATGGTTTAGCAATTGGAGCCAAAACCATATTAATTACCAAAACGGTAATGGCCATAACAGCTCCGCTGTCTTACCCAATATCTCGTATCCTAGATGCACTATTGGGTGAAGAGATTGGCAATGTTTTCAACCGTGAACGCCTAAAGGAACTTGTCCGCGTAAGTATGCAGCTGACTTTTAAGTTACACTTGCAAATGTCTGAACAAAAACTAAGAGCATTTAATTGGCCTAGGTCACCAATGATGTAAATGATTTGGATAAAAACGAAGTGAATATTATATCGGGCGCTTTGGAGCTTCGTAAAAAAACTGTTGCCGATATAATGACACATATTAATGACGCCTATATGCTCTCATTGGATGCCGTACTCGACTTTGAAACCGTGTCTGACATCATGAACTCTGGCTATTCTCGTATTCCAGTATACGACGGCGATAGAAAGAACATTGTCACATTACTTTATATTAAAGATTTGGCATTCGTGGATACTGATGATAATACCCCGTTGAAGACACTATGTGAATTTTACCAAAATCCAGTTCATTTTGTTTTTGAAGACTACACGTTAGATATTATGTTTAATCAATTCAAAGAAGGTACGATCGGCCACATAGCGTTCGTTCACCGCGTGAACAATGAAGGTGACGGCGATCCATTTTATGAAACCGTTGGGCTTGTCACATTGGAAGATGTCATTGAGGAACTTATTCAAGCTGAAATTGTTGATGAAACAGATGTGTTTGTCGATAACCGCACTAAAACTCGTCGTAGCCGTTATAAAAAGGCTGACTTTTCAGCGTTTGCGGAACGTCGTGAGGCTCAAAGTGTGCGTATTTCTCCTCAACTAACTTTGGCAACATTCCAATACTTAAGTACAGGTAATAAAATACCACGTTAATTTGTTTTATGTATATATGTATTACTGTAAATTAAATTTTTTTATTTTCAGCTGTTGATGCGTTTAAAAAGGATGTAATTTCAGAACCGATCTTACGGCGATTACTTAATCAAGACGTTTTTCACAATATTAAAATAAAGGGGAAAAATAAGGATGATCCCTGTCTGTTCATATTTACACAGGGAAAAGCTGTTGACTTTTTTGTACTTATATTAGAGGGTCGTGTAGAAGTGACAATTGGCAAGGAAGGTCTTCTATTTGATAGTGGACCGTTTACTTATTTTGGAACACAAGCATTGGTTCAGAATGTTGTTGTTGGTAAGTGTACTGGATAAACATTTAATGAACATTAACAACAACAAAGAATTGCGTTATAGATTCTCCAACACAGATGGGATCGATGCAGTCTTTGAATATGGATTCAAAAATTCGGCAAACTTTTGTGCCGGATTACTCAGTTCGCGCGGCTACGGATGTGATATATATTGCAATCAAACGTAGTTTGTACCTTACTGCAAAGAAAGCTACTTTGTTAGAAAAAAGTCGCAAATCGGGGACGTTCTCAACTGAAACATATGACGACGAAGTTGAACGTCTACTCCATTCGATAACTGAAGATGAAAAGCCTCGATTTCTAGCAGCCACCCAGAGTACAAGACGATTATCTAAGCCCAACAGAAGTGTAACATCTTCACCAACAAACAATACTATATCTCATGATGATAGTGGCCAAATACAAACAGGTCAAAGAATTGCTCCTGAACATACTGAAGATGGTTCACTAAGTAGCTTAGTTACTTCGGATGTAGCGGCTGATCTTCAGAACGGAGATAACGATGACAGAGATGGAACGTCAACGCCGCTTTTGCCAAAGCCAGGAGAAAATAATGAATCCAGGCAAAATAAGCCACAATAACGACAGTCTTCGGAGAATCCTTTACATTAGGATCTAATTGCCGCAAATTATTTTTTTCATAAGAATCGCTCACAATTGTTCTAATGTAAAACCGAAACTTGCTAGCGGTTTCCTTAAATATTATTATTTCTATTATTGTTTATTTTTCACTTCAACTTGAGATTTGACCAGACTTTTATTTCTATATTGTGAATGAATTTATGTTTAGATACAAACAAATTAATGTAATAATCAACAATTTTCTTTTTCTATAACTATAAATGATCATGCTTCTGCGCAGGCATGTGCCTGCGAAATCATAATAGTGTTGAAATTTTTCGAATCCTGAAATAACACAAATATTACACATATAATACCTCATAAATTATGTACTTAAGAAGAGAAATTAAGCATTAGTGCTTACAATCTACACCATATTTCTACTTCCAATCAACTGACATAAATCAATATGTTTACGACCGCAGCATTAATAGGAATTTGTTAAATTTGTTTATTGTTCAACAGACATCTTTATTAGTTTAGATTTCACTTTAAAGTCAGTCTAAAGATGTTATTTAAGTAATTCCTATAATTTACCAGTGTGCACAAGTTTTGTTTTTATTGTTGTTTAATGTTTGCGTTGTTAAATAAAATGCATTCTTCTACATTTAAAGTCCCATTTCACG
>JAWNMW010000228.1:0-38654 GCA_035043565.1 Drosophila robusta
CTTTATATTTATCAGCTTATCTTTCTTCTTCTTCTACTTAAGTGCCGCTGCATACGCATATCTATACTTAGTTTTATTGCCTGCACCTGCACCTAAGCTTAAAGCTCAGTAATTTTCCACTCTAACATAATCGACTGCCACACTGGAGCCGTCACATTTTCGGCACTGCAAGGTAAAGAGCCTTCTAAATCATATGTTCGGTGAAAGTAAATAAATATCTAAAATACAGTTCACTCCCGGTGTTGCTCATTTCTTGAAGCAGCTTCATGAGAATTATCTCCGATTTTATAATCTTTCGGAAGAGCTGCACACATTTCGAGAGCAACCCGGTTGGGAAAATCCTGATGAGGACTTTGATGCCTATGAGGATAAACACTTTGCGACATATGCCATATATAGCAACGCCATCGAAAGTTTAAAGACGAAGGCTAGTGCCAATAGTTTTTCACAGATTGATCCACCTCAAGACGGTATTCGAATGAACGACACACGAAGCCACGTGGAATTGCACATTGAGCGAATTAAACTTCAAATTTTTTCTGGGAACTATGAGGACTGGCGTCAGTTTTCAGATATGTTCAAGGGCGCAATTGGGAATAATTTGAACCTGCCTGATTGCCAAAGACTTCATTATCTAAAATCCCGTTTATCTGGAGAAGCGCATGCTTTGGTCAAGCACATTGCCGTTACAAATGACAACTATAAACTATTATAAACAGTTTCTTGGCGCCTGGAGTTTCTGTAACCAACGCAGTATCTGTTCGTAAACTAGCAGATGGTGCCGATGTGGTCATACGTGGACTAAGAGCACTGATATGTGAGATCCTGGGTTGATATATATTCTTATATCAAAACTGGACATCGACATTCGTCAGGCATGGGTTGAGCGTCGTGATTCTGAATCTTCCGATGTGACCATCAGTCAATTCCTTGAGTTTTTCTTTTCACGATGAGATACGCTCGAGGCAGCGTTTAGCTACCACTCATCACGCAGTCAGAGAGCAACAACTCTTCAGATGTAGCCAATTTTTAGCTCTGGACGCTCGAACATTTCTCCGTACAGAAAAGTTATGTTTCAGCTGTTTAAGTCCATCTCATATGGTTAGTAATTGCACTTCAAAATACACTTGTTAAGTTTGCAACCGCAAACATCATACATTGATTCATGATGCGCAGCAGCACATAAAGGTGCGTGGGGTGCAGCAACTAGCTGACCACGACACACATACAGAAGAGAAATATCAAAGTGATCTTACGCATCAAACCCTGGAGAAGATTCCGTACGCAGGTTCGCAAACTCCTTTGCCAACCATCCTCGCATCTGTGGTCGACGCCTGGGGCAATACTATGACTTGCCGAGTGCTGCTCGACACAGCATCTACTATCACTTTGGCAACGGAAACATTTATCCAGCGGAGTTTTGTGCGTCGAAAACTATTACGGCAGCTATATTGGCAACCGCGGTAGTGACAACCGGGGAGGAGGCTTTTGCCGTTTCCGCGGAAACAATAAAGGTAGAAGCTATACCAACCAAAACTATCCCAATAATAGCAACCGAACTGTAAGGAACATACTGTCGGAAAAAGCTCAAAACCCAATAATGTTCATACATATATTCATATTCCGATAATCAATTCAATATAAGATAATCCGCTATTATTACCAGGCAGGTATGGAGTAATCCGAAAAATTAGGTTACTAACTGACGAAAAAACAGTTGTGGTACCAAATCAGGAGCTTCAACCAGGAATGATAATAGCAAGTACTAAAGTCAATAGTGAAAACGTACTGAAAACGTAAAGAGTTTCATGATATTCAGAGGTCATCACAGCGAGCAATTTTTATGTGCAAAAGCTAAGACTGGGAGATAAAAATCCGGTCTATATAAAAAATTATCGCATACCTGAAGCCCAAAGATCTGCGATAAACAAGCAGATCGACAAATTAATTAAAGATGGAATAGTAGAACCATCAAAATCAGCAAACATTAGGAACTATAGAACGCAGTCACCGAACATTCAACAAATATATTCGTTCGCAAATTTCGGCCGACAATAGCGAATGGGATGTTCCTATTACCCTACCCTATTTACCTTATTGTTTCGATACGACGTCTTCGGTAGTACAGGAGTACTGCCCCTATGAACTTGTCTTTGGTAGATCACCAAGACAGTTTAAGTATTGTAATAAAATAAATAGCATAGATCCACTTTATAATATAGATGATTATGTGAAGGAGGTTAAGTATAGATTTGAAATTCCTTATAAATGAGCAATAATTATGTTGGATAAGGCAAAAGAAATACAAAAAAATAATTATGAAAAAAACTTAATAATTTAGTCTTATTAAAAATGATATAGTTCATAAGTTAGAAAATAAATATACAGGGGCCTATTAGGTAGAGAATATAAATATAGAACAAAAATAACGTTACAATTAGGTATTGTTCGGGAACGAGCCACTCTTTATATTTATCAGCTTATCTTTCTTCTTCTTCTACTTAAGTGCCGCTGCATACGCATATCTATACTTAGTATTATTGCCTGCACCTGCACCTAAGCTTAAAGCTCAGTAATTTTCCACTCTAACATAATCGACTGCCACACTGGAGTCGTCACATTTTCGGCACTGCAAGGTAAAGAGCCTTCTAAATCATATGTTCGGTGAAAGTAAATAAATATCTAAAATACAGTTCACTCCCGGTGTTGCTCATTTCTTGAAGCAGCTTCATGAGAATTATCTCCGATTTTATAATCTTTCGGAAGAGCTGCACACATTTCGAGAGCAACCCGGTTGGGAAAATCCTGATGAGGACTTTGATGCCTATGAGGATAAACACTTTGCGACATATGCCATATATAGCAACGCCATCGAAAGTTTAAAGACGAAGGCTAGTGCCAATAGTTTTTCACAGATTGATCCACCTCAAGACGGTATTCGAATGAACGACACACGAAGCCACGTGGAATTGCACATTGAGCGAATTAAACTTCAAATTTTTTCTGGGAACTATGAGGACTGGCGTCAGTTTTCAGATATGTTCAAGGGCGCAATTGGGAATAATTTGAACCTGCCTGATTGCCAAAGGCTTCATTATCTAAAATCCCGTTTATCTGGAGAAGCGCATGCTTTGGTCAAGCACATTGCCGTTACAAATGACAACTATAATCTATTATAAACAGTTTCTTGGCGCCTGGAGTTTCTGTAACTAACGCAGTATCTGTTCGTAAACTAGCAGATGGTGCCGATGTGGTCATACGTGGATTAAGAGCACTGATATGTGAGATCCTGGGTTGATATATATTCTTATATCAATACTGGATATCGACATTCGTCAGGCATGGGTTGAGCGCCGTGATTCTGAATCTTCCGATGTGACCATCAGTCAATTCCTTGAGTTTCTCTCTTCACGATGCGATACGCTCGAGGCAGCGTTTAGCTACCACTCATCACGCAGTCAGAGAGCAACAACTCTTCAGATGTAGCCAATTTTTAGCTCTGGACGCTCGAACATTTCTCCGTACAGAAAAGTTATGTTTCAGCTGTTTAAGTCCATCTCATATGGTTAGTAATTGCACTTCAAAATACACTTGTTAAGTTTGCAACCGCAAACATCATACATTGATTCATGATGCGCAGCAGCACATAAAGGTGCGTGGGGTGCAGCAACTAGCTGACCACGACACACATACAGAAGAGAAATATCAAAGTGATCTTACGCATCAAACCCTGGAGAAGATTCCGTACGCAGGTTCGCAAACTCCTTTGCCAACCATCCTCGCATCTGTGGTCGACGCCTGGGGCAATACTATGACTTGCCGAGTGCTGCTCGACACAGCATCTACTATCACTTTGGCAACGGAAACATTTATCCAGCGGAGTTTTGTGCGTCGAAAACTATTACGGCAGCTATATTGGCAACCGCGGTAGTGACAACCGGGGAGGAGGTTTTGCCGTTTCCGCGGAAACAATAAAGGTAGAAGCTATACCAACCAAAACTATCCCAATAATAGCAACCGAACTGTAAGGAACATACTGTCGGAAAAAGCTCAAAACCCAATAATGTTCATACATATATTCATATTCCGATAATCAATTCAATAGAAGATAATCCGCTATTATTACCAGGCAGGTATGGAGTAATCCGAAAAATTAGGTTACTAACTGACGAAAAAACAGTTGTGGTACCAAATCAGGAGCTTCAACCAGGAATGATAATAGCAAGTACTACAGTCAATAGTGAAAACGTACTGAAAACGTAAAGAGTTTCATGATATTCAGAGGTCATCACAGCGAGCAATTTTTATGTGCAAAAGCTAAGACTGGGAGGTAAAAATCCGGTCTATATAAAAAATTATCGCATACCTGAAGCCCAAAGATCTGCGATAAACAAGCAGATCGACAAATTAATTAAAGATGGAATAGTAGAACCATCAAAATCAGCAAACATTAGGAACTATAGAACGCAGTCACCGAACGTTCAACAAATATATTCGTTCGCAAATTTCGGCCGACAAAAGCGAATGGGATGTTCCTATTACCCTATCCTATTTTACTTATTGTTTCGATACGACGTCTTCGGTAGTACAGGAGTACTGCCCCTATGAACTTGTCTTTGGTAGATCACCAAGACAGTTTAAGTATTGTAATAAAATAAATAGCATAGATCCACTTTATAATATAGATGATTATGTGAAGGAGGTTAAGTATAGATTTGAAATTCCTTATAAATGAGCAATAATTATGTTGGATAAGGCAAAAGAAATACAAAAAAATAATTATGAAAAAAACTTAATAATTTAGTCTTATTAAAAATGATATAGTTCATAAGTTAGAAAATAAATATACAGGGCCCTATTAGGTAGAGAATATAAATATAGAACAAAAATAACGTTACAATTAGGTATTGTTCGGGAACGAGCCACTCTTTATATTTATCAGCTTATCTTTCTTCTTCTTCTACTTAAGTGCCGCTGCATACGCATATCTATACTTAGTTTTATTGCCTGCACCTGCACCTAAGCTTAAAGCTCAGTAATTTTCCACTCTAACATAATCGACTGCCACACTGGAGCCGTCACATTTTCGGCACTGCAAGGTAAAGAGCCTTCTAAATCATATGTTCGGTGAAAGTAAATAAATATCTAAAATACAGTTCACTCCCGGTGTTGCTCATTTCTTGAAGCAGCTTCATGAGAATTATCTCCGATTTTATAATCTTTCGGAAGAGCTGCACACATTTCGAGAGCAACCCGGTTGGGAAAATCCTGATGAGGACTTTGATGCCTATGAGGATAAACACTTTGCGACATATGCCATATATAGCAACGCCATCGAAAGTTTAAAGACGAAGGCTAGTGCCAATAGTTTTTCACAGATTGATCCACCTCAAGACGGTATTCGAATGAACGACACACGAAGCCACGTGGAATTGCACATTGAGCGAATTAAACTTCAAATTTTTTCTGGGAACTATGAGGACTGGCGTCAGTTTTCAGATATGTTCAAGGGCGCAATTGGGAATAATTTGAACCTGCCTGATTGCCAAAGGCTTCATTATCTAAAATCCCGTTTATCTGGAGAAGCGCATGCTTTGGTCAAGCACATTGCCGTTACAAATGACAACTATAAACTATTATAAACAGTTTCTTGGCGCCTGGAGTTTCTGTAACCAACGCAGTATCTGTTCGTAAACTAGCAGATGGTGCCGATGTGGTCATACGTGGACTAAGAGCACTGATATGTGAGATCCTGGGTTGATATATATTCTTATATCAAAACTGGACATCGACATTCGTCAGGCATGGGTTGAGCGTCGTGATTCTGAATCTTCCGATGTGACCATCAGTCAATTCCTTGAGTTTTTCTTTTCACGATGAGATACGCTCGAGGCAGCGTTTAGCTACCACTCATCACGCAGTCAGAGAGCAACAACTCTTCAGATGTAGCCAATTTTTAGCTCTGGACGCTCGAACATTTCTCCGTACAGAAAAGTTATGTTTCAGCTGTTTAAGTCCATCTCATATGGTTAGTAATTGCACTTCAAAATACACTTGTTAAGTTTGCAACCGCAAACATCATACATTGATTCATGATGCGCAGCAGCACATAAAGGTGCGTGGGGTGCAGCAACTAGCTGACCACGACACACATACAGAAGAGAAATATCAAAGTGATCTTACGCATCAAACCCTGGAGAAGATTCCGTACGCAGGTTCGCAAACTCCTTTGCCAACCATCCTCGCATCTGTGGTCGACGCCTGGGGCAATACTATGACTTGCCGAGTGCTGCTCGACACAGCATCTACTATCACTTTGGCAACGGAAACATTTATCCAGCGGAGTTTTGTGCGTCGAAAACTATTACGGCAGCTATATTGGCAACCGCGGTAGTGACAACCGGGGAGGAGGCTTTTGCCGTTTCCGCGGAAACAATAAAGGTAGAAGCTATACCAACCAAAACTATCCCAATAATAGCAACCGAACTGTAAGGAACATACTGTCGGAAAAAGCTCAAAACCCAATAATGTTCATACATATATTCATATTCCGATAATCAATTCAATATAAGATAATCCGCTATTATTACCAGGCAGGTATGGAGTAATCCGAAAAATTAGGTTACTAACTGACGAAAAAACAGTTGTGGTACCAAATCAGGAGCTTCAACCAGGAATGATAATAGCAAGTACTAAAGTCAATAGTGAAAACGTACTGAAAACGTAAAGAGTTTCATGATATTCAGAGGTCATCACAGCGAGCAATTTTTATGTGCAAAAGCTAAGACTGGGAGATAAAAATCCGGTCTATATAAAAAATTATCGCATACCTGAAGCCCAAAGATCTGCGATAAACAAGCAGATCGACAAATTAATTAAAGATGGAATAGTAGAACCATCAAAATCAGCAAACATTAGGAACTATAGAACGCAGTCACCGAACATTCAACAAATATATTCGTTCGCAAATTTCGGCCGACAATAGCGAATGGGATGTTCCTATTACCCTACCCTATTTACCTTATTGTTTCGATACGACGTCTTCGGTAGTACAGGAGTACTGCCCCTATGAACTTGTCTTTGGTAGATCACCAAGACAGTTTAAGTATTGTAATAAAATAAATAGCATAGATCCACTTTATAATATAGATGATTATGTGAAGGAGGTTAAGTATAGATTTGAAATTCCTTATAAATGAGCAATAATTATGTTGGATAAGGCAAAAGAAATACAAAATAATTATGAAAAAAACTTAATAATTTAGTCTTATTAAAAATGATATAGTTCATAAGTTAGAAAATAAATATACAGGGGCCTATTAGGTAGAGAATATAAATATAGAACAAAAATAACGTTACAATTAGGTATTGTTCGGGAACGAGCCACTCTTTATATTTATCAGCTTATCTTTCTTCTTCTTCTACTTAAGTGCCGCTGCATACGCATATCTATACTTAGTATTATTGCCTGCACCTGCACCTAAGCTTAAAGCTCAGTAATTTTCCACTCTAACATAATCGACTGCCACACTGGAGTCGTCACATTTTCGGCACTGCAAGGTAAAGAGCCTTCTAAATCATATGTTCGGTGAAAGTAAATAAATATCTAAAATACAGTTCACTCCCGGTGTTGCTCATTTCTTGAAGCAGCTTCATGAGAATTATCTCCGATTTTATAATCTTTCGGAAGAGCTGCACACATTTCGAGAGCAACCCGGTTGGGAAAATCCTGATGAGGACTTTGATGCCTATGAGGATAAACACTTTGCGACATATGCCATATATAGCAACGCCATCGAAAGTTTAAAGACGAAGGCTAGTGCCAATAGTTTTTCACAGATTGATCCACCTCAAGACGGTATTCGAATGAACGACACACGAAGCCACGTGGAATTGCACATTGAGCGAATTAAACTTCAAATTTTTTCTGGGAACTATGAGGACTGGCGTCAGTTTTCAGATATGTTCAAGGGCGCAATTGGGAATAATTTGAACCTGCCTGATTGCCAAAGGCTTCATTATCTAAAATCCCGTTTATCTGGAGAAGCGCATGCTTTGGTCAAGCACATTGCCGTTACAAATGACAACTATAATCTATTATAAACAGTTTCTTGGCGCCTGGAGTTTCTGTAACTAACGCAGTATCTGTTCGTAAACTAGCAGATGGTGCCGATGTGGTCATACGTGGACTAAGAGCACTGATATGTGAGATCCTGGGTTGATATATATTCTTATATCAAAACTGGACATCGACATTCGTCAGGCATGGGTTGAGCGTCGTGATTCTGAATCTTCCGATGTGACCATCAGTCAATTCCTTGAGTTTTTCTTTTCACGATGAGATACGCTCGAGGCAGCGTTTAGCTACCACTCATCACGCAGTCAGAGAGCAACAACTCTTCAGATGTAGCCAATTTTTAGCTCTGGACGCTCGAACATTTCTCCGTACAGAAAAGTTATGTTTCAGCTGTTTAAGTCCATCTCATATGGTTAGTAATTGCACTTCAAAATACACTTGTTAAGTTTGCAACCGCAAACATCATACATTGATTCATGATGCGCAGCAGCACTCTGGACATTATACTGCTGGCACATATAGCGCGGATCGCAGTTAACATTCCCAAACTACAGGACCTGTCACTGGCTCACCGGCTAACTCTACTCATCACATAAAGGTGCGTGGGGTGCAGCAACTAGCTGACCACGACACACATACAGAAGAGAAATATCAAAGTGATCTTACGCATCAAACCCTGGAGAAGATTCCGTACGCAGGTTCGCAAACTCCTTTGCCAACCATCCTCGCATCTGTGGTCGACGTCTGGGGCAATACTATGACTTGCCGAGTGCTGCTCGACACAGCATCTACTATCACTTTGGCAACGGAATCATTTATCCAGCGGAGTTGCGTGCGTCGAATGCATGCTCGGATTTCGGCCCTTGATCTCGCTAACAATGCTGGGGTTATCCGAGGACGCGCATCATTCAACCTCCACTTTCGTATCTCAACTGATTGCATTGAACTTAACACTCGCGTTATGAGTTCGCGGATGTCGTCAATCCCACATCAGGCGATTGACACTACTTCTTCGACATGTCATCATATTTGTCAACTGTCACTAGCTGGTCCATCGTTTTTCACACCATATTCTATAGATGTTATTATTGGATCCGATCAGCCCTGAACTTTGTACACTGGAGAGACAAAATCTTTTGGTAAAGATTATCCTATTGCACTGTTTTCGGTTGGATTATTGCAGGGTCTTATAATGATTGCAAGGACAACATGATGTCTGCAGCTACACATCATGCTGATTTGGACACACTTATTCGGTCATTCATGGATGTGGATACCCTTCAACCTAGCAATGCAACACTAGACACACGTGATCCGACTGAGAGTCATTTTATATATACTCACACGCAGACCGACGAGTGCGTGTACGTCGTAGATTATCCATTTAAAGAAGTAGCGCCACCAATCAATGCAACACCGTTTGGCTTCACTCGAACGTATATTTCGTCGTTACCCTGGTCTTACAGAGCAGTACGTGTCCTTTTCAGAGGAATACCTAAGCCGTGGCCACATGGAATTACTTTTCTCCGGAGCAAATTAAAGAGAGCCTAGATACCTGCTTTTATTTGCCACATCATGCCGTCATAAAGCCCGATAGTACAACCACAAAATGCCGCGTGGTTTTCGACGGATCTGGGAAGGATACTTCTGGTATTTTACTGAACGAACGACTTCACGTAGGACCCCCGAACCAACGGGATCTAATTGGAGTAGCGATTCCACCAGTATCGATATGTCCTTTGTGAAGATATCGAGAATATGTTTCGAGGCATCAAGGCACCAAGGTACACACTAATTATCCACGCATCGTTTGGCGCAAGGAAGAGAGCAAGCCAGTCACTACCGACTGCTGACCGTAACATATGGCTTGGTGCCTTCGCCATATTAGTTGGCACACGATCATCGAGAGCAGTATCCCTTAGCTGCTATGGCGCTATCTAACGACGCCTATTTAGATGATATTCCAACTGGATGTGATTCTAGCGACAAGCTCATGGAACTTAATGATAGCTCATTGAGTTACTATTAGAGGCGAATTTAAAACTACAAAAGTGGAGTTCAAATTGTGTAATCCTAATGAATGCACTCCCCAAAGAAAACATTACGGTGCGGAATTCAATTGCGACTCGACTCTGGGATTTCTGGTTAAAATTCTTGGCATACAATGGAATCCAAGTCGAAATGAGCTGTTCATATAAATATATATAGCGATACCCACATCGTACCCAGTAAGCGAGAATTATTATCGGAACTATCAAGGATCTGTGATCCACTAGGGCTTGCCGCGCCCACTACTGTTTTATTAATATTACTATTCCAGGAAAGCTGGAAAGTTGTCGTCCAATGGGATGACTCGCTCACTGATGCCTCATACGTACGCTGGAAGGTCTTAGTATGCGAATTACCACAGCTGGAAAAATGCTACATTCCAAGATATATTGCGTGCCCATTTCAACCAATTCAACTACATGGACTTAGTGACGCGTCGGCCCAAGCTTATGGAGCGGTAGTCCACAGCCGCGTTGCATCTGGAGATGAATATCAAATCACAGTGTGGCTGCTAAAACTGGAGTTGCACCGCGCAAGCCGATATCTATTCCACGTCTGGAATTAAACGCAGCTCTTCTATTAACCAGATTGCTTTAATATTGTAAAATCGTCCCTAAATATCCCCGCAGTTCTGGAAGCATGTTCGCTCGGAAGACAACCCAGCCGACTGCGCATCATGAGGACTTTACCCTGCTAAACTACTAAAACATCAGCCGTGGTGGAATGGACCATCATGCCTGGTTTAACCACAATCCGAGTGGCCACCTTCTACAACTAAGTTCATGGTCTCCTCTAACCCAAACACATTCACAAAAAATCGATCGACGCCTCCAACTAACTTACAAAGCTTTCTCGACATAAGCATTGAGGAGTTGCTGATTTACAAAATGTCGTCCTAGTCGCGCCTGTTGCGGGTAACTAGATACTGCTACCGACTTATGGACTATATTCGTTATCGTCAACAGCGTCGCTCATTCCTTACGGCGGTAGAATTGCAGACTACTCGATGCCGCCTCATCCAGCATGTGCAGCGCAAGGCAGTCAACAGAGAGTACGCACAGCTTTTACGGGAGGTTAACTACATGCTAAATCACAGCTGATCAGTTTTTTACCATTCCTGGATGATAATGGACTAATACGAATAGGAGGTCGAATCAAGAATACACTCCTGAACTATAGTGTCAAACATCCAATTCTTATCCCGAAGAGTTCACTGATTGCTTTGTTAATTGTTCAAAATGCTCACAACACCCATCTGCATACCGGAGTAGACGCAACGTTCACGATCTTACGAAAACAATATTGGATTTTGGGGCGCACGAAACATAGTGCGAAAGGTTGTGTTTCAGTGCAAGCCATGTGTCTTGCAGCGCCGGTCAACTAGCACTCAAATAATGGCAGATCTACCAACGGCACGAGTCCAGGCCACCCCATGCTTTTAACATTCAGGTCTGGATTATGCTGGTCCCATATCAATCAAAGGGACGCACTCCCAGATCGGAAAGGCGTGGTTTGCGATTTTTGTCTGTCTGGCTACAAATGTACTCCACATTGAGGTAGTCAGTGATCTTACTACCAAGGCATACATCGCAGCGTTTCAACGATTTATCGCACACCGGTCAAAGCCTACTGATCTCTAATCTGATAATGGAACCACCTTTCATGGCAGCCGCCGAGGACTGGATGAGTTGAGACGTATGGCCATTAACCCAGCCAATGCTGAGGAACTAGCTAATTTTATTGCTGATAAAGGTGTAAATTGGCATTTTATACCTCCCTCAGCCCCTCACTTTGGAGGCATGTGAGAGGTTGGAGTAAGATCTATCAAGCTACACATGCGACGTGTAATTGGATCAGCTGCTCTCACATTCGAGGAACTTTCCAAGGTTTTAGCACAAATTGAAACTATTTTAAACTCTTGCCCATTCTGCCCAACTGGAGATAGCAGTTTGGATCCGCTCACTCCTGCACACTTTCTGAATGGAGCTCCATACACTGCTGTACTTTCACCACGCCTTATTGATGTCCCAATAAACAGGCTGGATAGATGGAACCAACTACAAGCTATGGTCCAAAGTTTTTGGAAGCGCTGGCATATGGAATATTTGACATCCCTACAAGAGCGAAACAAATGGCATTTGGAAAGGAAAAACTTAACAATCGGTACACTGGTCGTTTTTACCATTATCTATATATAGTTATTTGGTTATGTAATCCAGTGGCCGTGGTGTGCCCACGTGGCCCCTGATGGTGTGATCCAAGTCCGGTGGCTTTCCTTAAGGACGTTGATCCAGGTAGGATCCTTAGGTGTGTTATGTTATGATGATTATGGTGGGAGACTTGACTTCGTCCCCTTTGTTGATTACTGTCCTTGTGGTACAGTAATATAGTTTAATAAAGACAAATGACGGCAGTGTGCCGGAGTGCGATTCGAAGTGACTTACGTCTACTTTATTCAAAATCAAACTAAAGCTAAAGACAAAGGCAAAACATAATTCTACTCAGTGAAGACAATGCATCGCGCCATCGGACCATAATCGGCATGCCGACTCAGCATTCTAAGCGCCGAAGCACTCCAGCCACGAAGTGTCGTACGATCGCTGCTGATTGTTGCTAGTGCAGAGCACTGAACCCACACTTTGGCGTGTCAGCATTATTCATGTACCGTTACTTAGTTGCTATGGAATTTATGTGTTAACTTGTACCGTTACTTAGTTGCTATGGAATTTATGTGTTAACTGCCCCCCCCTCAAGTTTATGACCGTCCCCGGTCATGTTAAAGTTGTCGATCACACTTTGAATTTTTATTGATGCTCGTCTCTTCCTTATTGCCTGGACAAGGATGAGTGAGGCAATGAGACCCACATTTAGTATTGCTCCAACAGCGAACCATAATTTGGGCGATCCAGCATTATCGATGTCTTCCATCACCTCTTGGATGGAGCGTGAGTTTCCGCTGCTCATTCGGTGTAATAATGGGATACTCAGAGTCGAGTCATGACCGATGACCCTTAGAAGTGGAGACCTTACGATGCCAGGAATTTTATTCATTGCTTTTCGCTCGTTTACAAATTCGGTTCCGTTGATGATAGCTACTCGTTCAAACGTTACTAAGTGGGTTCCTTTTGCGATTACTTCTGGGCTATCATCTGTGCGTATGCGGGCAGTCGCCTCGTTGATGATAACGCCATGATCGACGGGCATTATTTCCTTTAGGTGACTGGGTTGAGTGTGACATTGGGCCATGCTTCCCGAGTAGAGTAATGTCGCACAGGACTCACGTCGAGATCGTTCGCAAAAGCTGTTGTGTGCGGTCTGAATGCACTCAGTGACCGCAAAGGTGTCCTTTTCGCATTCGGCCAGTGAGTTCTCGTCGAGATGTAGTGTAGTGTGATTGTGAGACACGGGATAGATGGTGATTTTCTTGCATCTGGCTTCGACCCTTGGGAAGGCTACTAGTATGTGAATTATATCATCGGACTGAAGGACCCTAATCTTTGAGGCTTCTATTAAACTAATTATTGGAGTGTCCTGCTTGACAAATGAATTCAAATCTGCGTGATTTAATATTGTAGGATTTACTATACCAGATTTTGCCAAGGTTATTGTGAGGATTAAATTTTGAATTTCGATGGTTAGCATTCTGTTTCTAGCCAAGAGCGTCTCATACAAGTGTGGAGTTTTTTTAATTTATTTTGTTGAGCTTTTATTATTTGGTTTATGGTATCAGTTAGTTTGTTTATCTGCTTCTGTGTCTCAGAATTTATGGCTATTTGTCTGGAGAACTTATTTCCTAACTAAATATAAGGTAAAACTATTTTAGGTTGTCCTTGTGGACCACCCTCCCCTTAATTAAGACAGACGTTCCTAGGTCTGCTTGTATTTCCTGTCTGGTGCAGAGAGGGGTTAGCTTGTTTCCTAACCTCTTGTTGTTTTTGAGGAATACTTCCTCTCCTACCTCAAATACGCGGTTTTGCCTGTTTGCGTTACACCTTTCTATGGTGTTTTGTTGGGCTTTTGCCAGTTTGGAAGTAATACCTGAACTGCGATTTTCGGGTCCCTCATGAAGAATTTCAACTGGTTTTTCGCAAATGACCGAATGTAGCGATTTATTGTATTCTACTGTTGCTCTCAGTATTAATTCAACTGTGTCCTCAATTTTTTTGTCAATCTTTAGGCACCTAGCGATCTCAACTAACGTACTGTGTACGTTCCACTTGGCCATTTGATGAACTGTGCAAAGGAGGAGCGTTTACAATATCGATGTTGTATTGGTTTTTCAACATGGATGTTATGGTCTCTGAGTTGAATGAAGGTTCATTATCGCAATATATTGTTTTAATGTTAGGAAACATATTCACTATTTGCAACAGGGGACCTTTAATGTCGACAATTGTTCTTGATATTATTGGTTGTACCAAGGCGAATTTGGAAAACTTGTCGACGCAAGTCAAAAATTGCTTTTTGTCGGTTGAGAATGTGCAACATTCGCCCGTGTATTGAGGAATCGGCGTTTCGCCAAGCTGTTGTTTCTTGGGATGTCTGTCATATTTTGCTTGCGTGCAAACTTTGCAATTTGAGACTACTTCTTTGGCTAAACTGCTCATGTTCGGAAAGTAGTAGTCGCGCAAGATTTGTTTGACGTTTTCTTGGGCTGCTCTGTGCGCCTTGTTGTGCTCGCTATTTATCAATTCCAACTGATCGCTTTTATCTGTTATGTCTTGTACGAGATTTTTACAAAACCGAAATTTTGTAGAAGGAAAATAAACAATTAATTCGTGTTGGAAACTTGCTAATGTGGGGAGGTTACAGTGGATAGCGTTCACGACCTCCGTATTTACAACTTCTTTGAGAATTTCTAAAATGCTGCTCTTAGCGGTAAAGTTGATCAGGTGGCGAGTTTTGTTGCGGAACAAAACCATGATGCGTTTTAATGGGAAACGTGCTTCTTCCAGAACGATCTGGTTTCTGAAGCAATTTAACGGTTTGTCCGTGGCCTCGACCGTGTAGGACAGTGAAAGTTCGCTGTGAACGGTTGCGGCGTCTGATTGAGGTTCATTTTGTAGGGCATTGAGATTTTGTTTGGACAACGCATCTGCTACAAAATTTTCTTTGCCAGGCTTATAGCAAACCTTGGCGTTGTATTGGTCGATGTAGGCTTTCCACCTTTTTATTTTTGCATTGGTATTTTTGTCTGCTACTGCGAAAGTGAGAGGCTGGTGGTCAGTGAAAATGTTAATTTCTCTGGAGCCATATAGGTAGTTTTGCAATTTACCTAAAGCCCACACGATAGCTTGCAACTCCCTTTCGTTGGTTGCATAGTTCAGTTCTGCACTTTTTAGGGTACGAGAAATCATGGTAATTGGTCTGCCTTCTTGGGATAGGACTGCACCAATTCCGTTTGCTGAGGCATCAGTGGTTAGGTCAAAAGCTTTTTTAAAGTCTGGGTACATCAAAATTACGTCTTCTGACGCCAAGATGTTGCGCAGGCGTTGAAACGCGTTGCGCTGGGTTTCATTGAACTCGACTGCTATTTTCTTTGACCTATGCTTACTCACTGAACCATTTTCTCCTTTTAGAATGTCGCTTATTGGACGAGCTATGGATGCAAAGTCTTTTATGAAGACTCTGTAATAGCTTGCCAGACCCAGGAAAGATCTGACACTGTAGACGCTTTTGGGTTCGGGGTACTCTTGAATGGCCTTGACCTTCTCTGGGTCGGATCTGGTGCCGTCTTTGCTTACGATGAAACCAAGATACTCTACGCTTTCTTTAAAAAAGTTAGTTTTCTCTTGGCTTACCCTCATATTGGCTTCAATCAGGCACTTGAGTACCGTGTCAATGTGCCTGACATGGTCTACTTCGTTTTTTGAGAAAACTATGACATCGTCTACGTAGACGTAGCAAATTTTCCCAATATGTTCCCTTAGAACATCATCGATTGCCCTTTGGAAGATGCTGCCAGCATTCTTAAGACCAAATGGCAGTCGGCAGAATTCATATTTGCCACCGCAAACAGAGAATGAGGTTTTTTCGCGGTCATGTTCCGCAAGGTATATTTGGTGATACCCTGACTTTAGATCGAGGGTAGTGAAGTATTTAGCGTTTCCCAGGTTCGCTAGAATCATGGGAATGCTGGGCATTGGGTAACGATCAGGTATAGTCTTCTCGTTCAGTTTCCTGAAGTCGATGACTAATCTTTTGTTTGTGTTGCCATAGGCGTCTGTGCCTTTTTTGTCAACAACCCACGTTGGGCTGTTGTAGGGTGACCTTGATGGTCTGATGATGCCGTCTTTTAGTAGTTGCTTGACTTCATTGTTTATGAAGTCAGAAACGCCCATTAGACTTGGGTAACTTCTGGCATATATTGGCTCATTGTCGACCGTGCGGATTGTGGCGGTGACCGAGGTGTTGAAAGGGAGTGCTTCTTCTGTTGTTGAAAAGGCCTTTTTCCTCTTAAGTATCATGTTCCTGAACTCCTTTTTGACGGAGATAGGAACTACGATGTCGTTTACATCGGTGAAATTTACATCAGTGCATTTCTGGTATTGAATTTCTTCAGAAATGCCCTGATACTCTAGTAGACTTTTTGTAAGGTTCAACTGTACCCCGGCTTGTGTTAACAAGTCGAATCCAATAATGGCATCGAACGAACTAAGTGTGTCTAATAGAAAAAAAGGGGAAGTGTGATTAAAAATGTTTATCAGGCATTTCTCCTTTATTTCAGTGGACCCGTGGATTGAATTCACTGAGAAGGGTTTGGCGACCGGCAATATGGTTTTCAGCTCCTTTACGGGCTTAACATAGTTTTTTGCCGCGCCAGTATCGATTAGCATTTTTAATGTTCTCCCAGCCAACCGTCGTTCAATGAACGGTAACCGGGAGTGTTCCCTAAAAAATGGACAGAGTCGGCTTGATCGTACTCTTCCTCGCTGTCAATTTCTTCGACAGCAGCCTTTGCGGCTTTTTCGTATGCTATCTTTTGTTCTTCGGAATCCGCTTGAACAATGTTATTAAGACGTTGACGTCTCGGACCTGTTTGTCGCTCTGAGGAGTTCCTCCTCTTAGGAGCGTTTGACTCATTTGGTTGGTACTGATTATATTCAGTACGCTGCCTGAATTTGAAAGAAGAATCTGTCTCCATCGGTTGTGGAGCTTGCTCTTGGCTTTCTTTATTGGGTTGCTCCTTTGGAGCATTTTTTTTGTTTTTGTAATGAGGATTTCGATCTTGACCGTGGTCTTCCTTGTAGTTTTTATTCGGTTTACCATATGATCTGTGTTTGCTGTTTTCAGCTGTTTGGGATCGTTCCTCAACAACTTTAGCATAGGAGTTTGCAAACATGCTCCTCTCTATACTGGCTTCTGTTTCTACGGCGAGAGCTAGCGCAGAGGGCAGGTCTTTGGGTTGCGCTGGGAATACGACAGCTTTGAGTTGTTTCCTCAAGCCCGATATGAAAGTGTGTAAGGCATCGGCTCTAACTTCAGCGTTAAGCAAATCAGCGCCTTCTTGTTCGTGTGACATAACAATTTTATTAGTTACCAGAGTTAGTCTCTTTTCGACCTCATCATAGTACTGCATAAGTGTCATTTCACCTTGTCTGACCATGTCTAAGTTTTGCCTCAGTAGGCGCAAGGATGTTCGGTCGCCATAGGTGCAATCTAATCTAACCAGGATGGCGTCGAAATTTAGCACCGTGTTGTAGGAGATAAGCAAGGCTCCAGCAGGCCCTGTGACCTTGTTTCTAAGAATGGCTACTGCTTGGTAGTGTTCGCTACTGCCGTCGAAGGGCTTGAAAAGTTCATACGCATCAACTGCTGCTTGTCTCCAAGCAACATATTGGTCTTGTGCACCAGAGAAGTCTGGTACGGATTTTATTATGTCGAGTTTTATGTCACATTTTACCCCAGGAACAACAGTTATTTTTTTGTAAGAGAGGACCGTTGGCGTTTTCACTTGCAACTTTTGTATTTCTTGAGTTATTGAATTTATTTGGGACTGTTGTTGTGACAGTGCCGATCTAACGGTATTGTCAATGAGGGCTTGAATTTGTGAAGGGTCCATTGTGTTGCCTACCTGATCTTCTGGACACCAACCAACTTGTTCTTCGCCTACACTATCGTCACTGTTGTACTCGGTTTTAATTTCGCTATAGGTGTTCCAGCTCATTTGTTAACCTCGACACTTGTATGAAACTTTTCGCATTGGGCATATAATTGTCTTAGTAAAAGTAGCAATTGTTTATTTATAATAAAAACATGCATTAAAGGTATGCAATGGTTTTATTTTTAGTGAGGGTATGCAATGGTTTTTATTTTTAGTGAAAGTATGCAATGGCTTTTATTTTTATTTTTGGTAAAAGTATGCAATTGTTTTTTCTTGGCAAAATATGTATTTTTTCACAACTTCAATTCTTGTGTGTTTTTTTCTTTTTTCTTTAACTTATTATTTGTTATTTGGGTTCACTTGACAAACTTACATGTTTTTGTATTATTGCCTATGAATTTTGGTGGGTATTGAGACGTTGGGCGCCAGTTATTTGGTTATGTAATCCAGTGGCCGTGGTGTGCCCACGTGGCCCCTGATGGTGTGATCCAAGTCCGGTGGCTTTCCTTAAGGACGTTGATCCAGGTAGGATCCTTAGGTGTGTTATGTTATGATGATTATGGTGGGAGACTTGACTTCGTCCCCTTTGTTGATTACTGTCCTTGTGGTACAGTAGTATAGTTTAATAAAGACAAATGACGGCAGTGTGCCGGAGTGCGATTCGAAGTGACTTACGTCTACTTTATTCAAAATCAAACTAAAGCTAAAGACAAAGGCAAAACATAATTCTACTCAGTGAAGACAATGCATCGCGCCATCGGACCATAATCGGCATGCCGACTCAGCATTCTAAGCGCCGAAGCACTCCAGCCACGAAGTGTCGGCATTATTCATGTACCGTTACTTAGTTGCTATGGAATTTATGTGTTAACTTATATATATAAAAATATAAAAATATATTATATATTATATATTATATATTATATATTATATATTATATATTATATATTATATATATATATTATATATTATATATTATATATTATATATTATATATTATATATTATATATTATATATTATATATATATATTATATATTATATATTATATATTATATATTATATATTATATATAATATATTATATTACTAAATAATTAACATTATTAATAGCAAAAGGGTATTTGATAATTTATCAAAAAACCTGTAAAATTTCTTATAATGTAACATTAATATAAATCTAATATTCGAATGCATGCATACAGTATAACCAAACATTAATAAGCGTTTTACGGTACACTTTGTTACATATATAAAACGACATTAAATGTCTACATAAATATGTGCACTCAAACATATACCTCAGCGAAATAAGTATATGTGCACGCATATTTTTGGAAATAAAAGTGTTAAGACGAAAAGTAAAAAATCCAACTTTATTTAAATTAAAAATAAGGCAAAATAGTAACAAAAAATTAACAAAAAATATTTAAATTTTTTTCAAATTAGTAAATTAAAAAAAATAGAAACTCTTTAAAAGAAATAAGTATATGTGCATATCTACTCTGTACTAATATTTATAAACTAATGGCTATTTCTAATATTTTATGTGTTTGCCATTTACGTTAATAACGTCTCCTAGACGTTTTGGCATGGAGTTCACCAAATTTTCCAAAACCGTTTTGGGTATTTTTTCCCATTCCTCCACCTAAACGGCTTTGAGGTCCTTTAGCGTTTGAAATTGTCGGCCATGTTTATAAACTCGGGCCGATAATATTCCCCAGAGATCCTCAATAGGTTTCGAATCCGGGCTAACAGCTGGCCACTCCAAAACTGGTATTTCTCTGGATGTGAAAAAATTTTTTGTGATGCGCGCAGCATGTTTTGGTGCGTTATCCTGCTGAAAAGTCCAGTTGTCCCCATAATGACTTTCAGCAAATTCCACCAAGACGTCGTCCAGTAATTCAGTATACTTCTCCGCATTGCATCTGGTTGGAATCATGCAGAGCGGGGTCTTTCCAGCATATCCAAATGCCGCCCAAATCATAAGGGATCCACCACCGTGGTTGCGGTGATGTTGGGTTTCCCGGGGATGCCTTATATCACGCCAATACTTATGACAACCATCTGGACCATCCAAATTAAACTTTTTTTCATCGGAAAATACCACATTCTGGAATTCGTTTGTCCAAAATTTATATTTTTCGAGCCTTTATATGCCGAGGTAGCAGCTTTGGTACAGGTTCCCGCGAACAATACTTAATCGAATTATTTTCAACTAAAATTTGATTAATTCGTCTTTTAGTGATGTCGAGATCTAAATGATGATTGATTTCGGCACAAGACATCCTTTTTTTGGTAGCTAGGCGACGAATTGCCCTTTTGCACCTGTTGTCAATGGTTGACGGTCTGCCGCTCCGCTCAGTTTTCCCATAATTTTCCGGGTTTTTTAAAAAGTTAGTAATTGTATTCCGATGGCGATTGAGTCTAGCAGCTATTTGTAATACAGTTTTACCGCTTTCTTTAAATCCTATAATTAAACCGCGGTCTTCTGGCGACAAATGTGTTCCACGTGGCATTCTAAGTTTAAATCCGTCAAAGGTACGATTTTTTTATGATTATATAAATTATTATACATTTCCATGTTACTTACGTATTTGTGTGATATTTAATTAAAAGGTCTGATTCCAATGCTTACAAAAATCACACTGATCTCTAATTGCACATATACTTATTTCACTTGAAAATAGATTTACGCCACACAAATTTGTGATAACGGTACTAAGAATAGCGTGCAAAACAGATCTGATAATACGCATTGTACAACTGGCATTCCAATGCAGACGTATGCATACTAAAAATAATTGTGCCGTTACTATTTCGGAAAATAACGGAAAAATAAAATTTGCACATATACTTATTTCGCTGAGGTATATGTGCACTTACAATAGTATCGGTCACTTCATAGCTAAGATCCAAGACCCAAGTAGCGATCGTGAAAACGGCGCTTTTAGAAATATGCAGCGTATGCATTTTCGGCCGCTGGCAAGCTCTGCCTATGCGAGCGAGAAGCCTTATGTACTTATGTACATATCTGCCAGCTGCTTATATTATATTTATGAATTCATAGCTCTCCGTTAGGGTAAGCCCTTGTTTTATAAAATAATAAAGAATAATCAAAAACCAAACTTCGTGCCGACAAGTGCATCATCTTATTACTCACTATATTATATCCACGGCTGCGGCTTGAACGAAAATTATTTAGAAATATGGACACTGCCTTACAATTCTTTACACTCACTATAAATTAAACGTAAAAAAATGTTTATTCCTTAAATTTTAATGGTTTAATTTTTTTTCGCTTATGTACTATTATTAATATTATAGGATTTTTGTTATTATAAATTCAAGGAAGAACCCCATTAACAGATAATTATTATATCAATTTCTAAATAGAAATATCGATGCATTGTTTACAATTAAGAAACTGAAGAATTATATGAAAATTTAAAAATGATAATGATGATGGTTTAACTTGTTGTTACTATGGGGGCCACTCAGAGAAATAATGCTAATGCTATAGACATTTTTGGGAATCCCGATTAAATTGCATACGAAATTCATGGTTGGGTGGGTAAAGACCGCGTGGGTCGATCATCATCATAGATTCAATAAGTAATCTCAAGATAATCCCGGAGCTGTGTAATATTTTCCTGGATCAAATGAATACATTTTCTTACAAACTAACCAAAAATGTTGGAATACATCTGCAAGCAAGAGTACACCTGTTTTTAAATACAGCTCCATATAATCTCTTCGACTTTTACATTCAAAAACTCTTCACACATTCTGTGTATGTAAATAACCTTCAACAGAGCATTCGCTATTTTCAAGCCTATTAAAAAATTGCTCCCTTGATAGTGCGATGTTTCTTGCATACATTCAAATGATGTCAAATGTTCATATGGAAAAGCCTTGCTATGTTCAAGATGAAAGTGTGTTTCATTTGGGACAAACGTTTAACAGTTGTGAAACTTTTGAGTTATAAATTCAAAGTATAAGCATCCAATCCTGCAGTCATAAATCGATATGAGTCTGAAAAGCGGATTTCTAAATTTACATTTTGAGGTGTACGTATATTTAAAAGAAGCAAAGTTCTTCTTCTTGTATGCAACGTACACTGGCCAAGTGCACCGCAAATGTGTGCGTTGAGCAGATGTTAGGGTAGGTGAGCGAAGCACGTGCCGGTATCCGGCTCTGTCTCTTCGGCTAAAGCAGTGGGTTAGGCTCTGTACCGCGTTTGCAACTGCTCACATAGCCAAATAGTTAAATACATTCGCGTGCTATTTTGGGGTTAAAAGAAAGCCAATCAGTGAGTTCGGTGTGTTAGGGGGGCTAAGAAAGAAGTCGAGGAGGAAAAGAAAGGAGAAAATTAGGCTACATTGTCTTCTTGTGGCTTAATGATTACGCTAATGTGAAATTTAGCGGTCTTATTCCCCACCCTGCCATGATCGACAGTGCTGGAAATGCTTAAACTCAATAGACGATCCCTTATGCACACTAGAGGCTATTTACGTCAGTTCACTACTGATTTCCGGACTTAAGGAAATTTACATGAAATTCATTATAAATTTATTACTAAAGACTAATGCATAAGAGGTATTAGATAGAAAACAGGTTAAATGTTAAAACTTTTGGAGGTCACTAGCAATCTACATACCAAATTTGGTGACTCTTACTTTAATATTGTGGGAAATATTCACCTTTTTATCGATTTGCGATTTGAGGTGTATCGACAGATTATTGATTTGCCAGCCCCCAGTGTGCGTGGCACAAAAAACTTAACACTTTGTCTGAAGCAGACAGCCACCTCTAAAAAAACTTTAAAAATAATACCAGATTTTAGAAATTTTCAAAAAAAAAGTCTATGTTCCTTCATCATACGCTGAACATTGATACGGAAAGAAGAGTTAAATCCATCAAAGAAATTATTGCATTGTTTGACATCCCGGTACGCATTATAGCTGGTGAAGTTAGATGTGTTGCTAGCACTAGGCCCTGACAATTTTGCTCTATGCAGAAAATAAAGTTGCACCTGATGACGGCAAGCGGCAGCCGGGTTATTGGTCAAGTAGAACGTGTTATGTGCTAGAATTTGTATATGGCAAAGTAAAAAATGCATAAGGATTTTATAAGATCTCAAGCCAAGCAAAATATCGCAAATAATGCCAAATATAATAAGCTAGATTTGACAAATATTCTAAAACAGAAGGTTGGTGATCATGACCTACTCAAAAACGAAGAGCGTCGTAAACCGTAGTTGGATCCCAAGTTTAAGGGACCTTTTGTGGTAATTGGCATTTTTGATGGAAACAGGTTTTATGAAAATCATTGTCAAGTACGCGCAGTTTTGAGTATGCGCGTAAGTATTTCCGAGCTTTGCCAAACAATGATGTGTCGGTCGAGTAGGTTAGCCAAGACCCAAACCAGTAAATGCGAATCAACACTGATAAGTAGAAAAGCGTAGGTTAAACGCTGCAAATCTTAGACATAAACGCAATGTCGCATTCGGCAATGACCCAAGAGATCGCAGGGAGTTGGAAATCTAAATTGTATGGCACGTGATTTCTCCGCGTTCTGAAATTTGCAACTAATGCAAAATGAAACCAAGTAGAACATTGCAATCGGACGTAACCGATTGCGTATACACAGTATATAAAAGTTATTATTGTTATTTTGGAAAATATAGAATTTTTAAATTTCGCGGGGGCGGAGGTAGGCGTGTCCAACATTTTTGGGCACGATCTTAATAGGAGGTCACCCAAACACTGTCTGCCAAATTTGGTGAATCTAGCTTTAAAATTGTGGGAGATATAAATTTTCGCGGTTTATGGGGGGCGGAGTGGGCGTGGCCGGGAAATTTTCTTACCGAGCATTAAAATCATTCACCAGCCATCTACGTTTAAAATTTGGTGACTCTAGCTTCCAAATTGTGGGAGATATAGATTTTCGAGGCAATTTTCGAGGGTGGGAGTGGGCGTGGTCGGGAAATGTTTACTGCTCTTTAAAGGGCGTTACAAGCCATCTACCTCGAAAATTTAGTGAGTCTAGCTTTAAAATTGTGTGAGATATAGGCTTTCGCGCTTTGCGGGGGCGGAGGTCGGCGTGGTGGGAATTGTTTGTACCCGTATTTAAAGGAGGTGACCACTAATCTACTTTGGTGACTCTAGCCTCAAAACTGTGGGGGAATTTTTGGAGGAGGTCACCAGCAATCTACATACCAAATTTGGAGACTCTAACTTTAATTTTGTGGATAATATTGAGCTTTAACCGATTTGCCATTTGAGGTGTATCGACATGTTATCGATTTGCCAGCCTCCCAATGGGCGTGGCACAAAAAATCTTAACACTTTGACTGAAGCAGATAATTAGAAGCTTATATCAAAATTTCGGCTATAGCGCCGATAAATATTGCGTTCATCCGGACAGACGGACAGACAGACAACATAGTGCTTACATAAAATTATGTGGCCGCATAAGATATCGGCATTATATAAGTTAACACGCGCAAGACACATTATGCTGATCAGGTCATTGGACCGGACGCCTCGTGCAACGGAACCTGACACCCGCATGCCTGCGCCGAGTGATCGTTGCAAGATCGCTTACGAGGCGCCAGGTCAGCGTTCTGTCCAATAATAATATTTAAAATTTTGAACAGCTACAACATATTTAATTAAAGCTTCGCATCAACAACGAAGGCGTCCGATGGACGCTGTGAATGGATGTTTGCTCCACATAATCTGTTATCAATATTGCGCCCCTTGTTCTTTTTATTCTATTTTCTTTTGATAAAGTCAAGTGACAAAATTCGTATCGCGAGTTCTTTGGAAGCGCTTTTTTGGTCAGCCTAGTATGCTTTGCGATAACGCTTTATACCGTTTTCTGCAAGCCGCGTTTGTTTTGATCATATATTTTGTTTTCTTTTTTCAAGTAAACGCAATATTAAAAGAGAGAATCAATTCCGTTTGCTTACTTTTGGTTTGTTTTGATCGCGCGTATAAAAATACATATTTCTTTGAATTCAAAATTGAAGAATGCCGTTGAGTATTTTGTACTATAATGAAACTATACTTAAACACTTTAATAATACTCTTTGGAATTAGTATATTATTAGGATTATGCTTAAGAATAACTAGTGCGTGTAATATTACACCCCATACAGCAATAATGAACATTTTATTATTATATCTAAATATTTAAAAAATTTCTACAATAATGTAGATTTTTCAATCTTCTTTTGAAAATATAATGCATACAATGAATTGTGAATAAATTTATAATGAATTTCTAAGAGAAATCTTTTTCCTTCGACGGTAATGCAATTGTTTAAAGAAGGCGAAGCAGTTATGTTTGGGATTTTCCATTTTGAAAATACATTCGCTACCCTATCACAGGTAGAGTGAGTCATGAGGCGAAGCTACAATAACAACATGTAGCTTTATAGGTGCGCTGCTGCTGCCTTTCATTCTTTTGTTCTATTTACTTTTTCTTTTGTTTTTCTTTTATTGCATCGTTTTAGTTTCAGGTTTTAAATTATTTACCAAAGGCTAAGGTATTCTTTTATTTTATATGCAGTGTGGGTGCTGTTGGTAGCCGTAACCCAGAGAATCCCAAACCGATACGTTTTCAATACAATTCAGCCCGCATAAGAACACTAATGGCTGTTCGTTTAATAAGATCTTGTTGATAGTCTTAATCCGCGATCTGAGTATAAGGATGACAAATTGCATTATTTTTTAATGGTTAAGCGTATAAGCCAAAATTACTTACATAGAGTATACTACACAAGACGAAAGACAATGTTGAAAACATCAGTCAAGATGCTGTTGCACTTGGAGTGCTCATCAGCTGCAAATAACTAATGTGCTAATTTATTTGCACAATAACAAAATCTTTACTTACATTTAGTCATTAAATAATGATGAAAGCACAATTAATACGGAAAATGTAGGCAAGGAAAAAGCCAGCTCAGAGAAGCCAGAATTCGCATTACACATCATCTCACACCTATCATGGCAAATATGGAAAGTAAAGCAATTACGCAAATCTATTATTCTAAAGTCAGTAGGAGACGAAGCATAAAATGTTAAACATAACACATGCAGCCACAAGCCATAATCAACTCTAAATTACAATGGAGTTGTGGGGCGTTTTAAGCACGCATTTTACTCCGCCGAGGATAATCTTCAACGAGCGCAAACAATTTCACCTTGAGTCCAGCAAACCAGTAGTCACGCATTTATAACAAGATGTGTGAGGACGATGAGACGGTTAAATTAAAGTAGGTGCCGCAAAAATCACTTATCATGGGATCAAAATTCGCCACGATGATTACTTTGAACAGCGAAGCTGCCGAGGGAGTCAATTTTGTCAGACGTTCGCAACAAGAAAATGACAATTCGCATTTGCAATGAACGTTTCTGTCTTGCTCCTCGAAATAGTTAATTTTAATGGTCTGATTCAATTTTAAACTCGTTTATTTTGGCCTAAAATTTATGTTATAATTGTAATCTTACCCATCTGCAACATCGAACCCATGGATATTGCTGCTTCCGACCCCGCACATTATTCAGCTATTGTCTCATTGGAAGCCACTTATAAGGTTCCTAATATTAACATTGTATGAGCTCCACCAAAAAAAAAATTTTATTTTTACGCTTGCCCCTACCACTACATCTGTTGATCTCAAGGTCTTTATTCCGGCCAAATCTAAAATCATTTTTAATGATAATCATAATCAAATTCTGACATATTATTTTATAAGCTCTCTCTTTGTAGAAAAGATCGCACTCTTTATCGTGTTGTTGGTGTGCTTAACACTGTTGATGCAGATTTATTGTGCAAATTAACGGTGTTTGCCTTGCGTGAGTGTGTGTATGTCTGTGTGTTTTCTTATCTTCGGTAAGTCACAAGGGGGTGTTGCCCATCTCGGGGCATCTCATGATGTCTCTAGACATTAAAATCTCTAGCAATCTTCTGAATTGTCAGGGGTCTTATGCATTTTTTTGCGATTTGGGTGAGATGATGTAGCGCGGGGCAGTGTGGTTGCCCTACAGCAGGAACCCTACGCGACTGATGATCGCGTACGTGCTTGCCCGCATGTGTCTTTGACTAACTGGTGTGTATGTAAGCCTAAGTGGTAGTTTTGGCAGGTTATTTGAAGTCAGCATGTTTTGAATGTTCGGGGATTCCCTCGAGCCATACATTGCTTATTTGATTGAGGTTCTACGGATGGTTAGTGGCCTACCGGCCATCCTTGGTCTTGACGTTAAGCCCCCCTTGTGGTTCAGCAAGATATCGAGGCAATCGTCTGGGTATACGAATTACACTCGTGGAGAGATGCCTGCCGAGTGGGCGGTGTGCTAGGATGTCCGGGTGGTCAACGAACCCTGTGAGAGGTATACGTTTGCTGGTCCGATGGGTGAAAGTGATGTTGACGCCACTCTTGCGAATGTGGAAACGATGAGTAAATATACATTTCAATGGAGTGTATTGGGTGGGCTTGGTGTGGGACCACAATCCGATTAAAATTGTCAGCACACACATACCCAATATGCGTGAGTGTGTTGGGGGTAATGGTTGGCGTACTTGAGGTGTGAATTGGTTACTTCATGAGATTCTTTTGCGTGAGGCGACAACCCAAGTTCCGATGGGCATTTTTAATGCCATGAAATAGGTTGACGTGTGTGAATGTTTGAGAGAAGCCGAAATGCGAATCTTAAGCATTTGAAATGGTGGACGCGTGGGTTGAGCTTTCTTGGTGTTCCTTCCTTGAACGCAATAAGGACGAGTGTGTTGGACAATTTGAATGAATGTGAATGCCAGGAATCAACTCTGTGGAAGAGTTATTTCTCTGGCAGACGAGCATGTCCTGTAGGGCGAAATGAATGTGCAAGTCTAGATGTTGTTCGTAGCTGTCCGCAAGGTTCCACCAGTCGTCCATTAATTCGGAAAAATGGATTCTTTGGTGTGGCAGCTCAAGCAAGTATGCAAGCGCTGTGCATATGCGGATAACTTGCTCATCTTGATTGAGGGCGAAAGTGTTAGGGAGCATGGCAATGGACAAGACGGTGTCAATCCTGCTCAAGGCAGATTGGCACCTGGTTGACGTTCTGTTGTTAGGCTCAATGGTATGAGTGTGAGGTATGCTACTGAGGTGACATATCTCGGCATAACCTTCAGCGAGACGATTTTCTTAGTCCGTACTTTCGCTGGATTCAAGGCCAACTGCTAAGTGTGGTTGGACAAGTACGTCCAATTTTGGGGCCTCTGCAGGCGAGCTGTCGGAATCATATACAGCGGACTATTTGTTGCTTGTTCAGCATTTGGATCGTCGGTGTTGCCTAAGGCAGTTATGTAGGAAAAAAAGTGTTGGCTTGCCAGAGATTGATTATGTTAGATTGTCCTGTGTGCCGCACTGTCTCTTCGGAGGCAATGCAGGTGCTGTTGGGAGTAGCCCCTCTTGACTTGGAAATCAGGCGTCGTTGTTTGCGAGTTCGCAGTGTCTTTGTGGATTCATGTCGGAAACATGGCAACATGTTCTTTGTGAGTGCCGCTGTATCTTCGAGATCTGAATACCACGAATGTACTTTATGATAGTGGGGGTATTGACGTAAGTCAAACACTTTTTCTTTTAGGATACGAGTTCTGACCAGAGGACTGATCTGTATCACATATGTAGGGAATCACAGAAGCGGTTTCGGCGTTCTGCTCTCTGCACAAAGTTGTATGGGACTTGTTGTGGATATTTGCTGGCTGCCTAGCGGTTTCATCTCACTGAGAAAACCGTGTCCATGAAAATGGCGTATACTGATCCATCTGTGGATTGTTGTTTACATCAATTCGCATTCTATTCCACGCAGCAATGTTCAAATCTTTTGGGGTCATAAGCCCGTAATGGTTTGAAGTTAAAATTGGAAGTATCCTTCGTGGTGCGCGGCCTGACCGGAAGCTTTTTTTCTGGTAACACGGGTACCATACCTTTTACTCGTCTAGTTTCTTATTATCGATAATAAACGGTTTGCTGACTCGGTTTTTTTTAGCATATATTATATATATATATATATAAATATATATATATTATATATTAGAAACCGCAAGAGCTGAGTCACCAAATTTGGTTCCATATAGTTGTAGCAGGGAATCCAAAAATGAAAGTTTAGTAAAAAAACCAAAATTCACTTTCACTTCAATTGTATTTCTTTATTCACTTATGTGTGACATAGAACTGAACTTAACCCAGATGACCACAATTGCCTTGACCTGGACTGGAAGCCTGTGGTGGATCTCAGTCGAGGTGGAGATGCATTTAGCTTTTTTTCTGAGCACGCTAAAAGGCTGTTTAGCGTTTGCAGAACTGCTGGTTGATGGCCTTCAGCCGTTGCCATCGGTTAATAATGGACATAGCTGTCTCATTAATTTCAGGCACGGAAATGGACAGAAGAGGCCCGCCGGTTAGGAAATGACCAGGTGTCAAGGCCAGAAGGTCAGTAGGGTCTTCTGACATAGGCGATATGGGCCTGGAATTTAGGCATGCTTTAACATTTTACAGCTTTTCAAAAGTAGAGGATGTGGATTTGTGGAAGAGTGTTTTAAAACTTTTAACACCCGTTTCCCAAAGACTCATGAGGTGGACACTTTCTGCATTAAGTACTCTCTCACTACCGCCTAAAGGCCGTCAATCAATATGATTGGTTCGGATTGGAAATATATTGCACGTGGCCCAGATCGCGATGACGCAGTAATTATAGAAAATAATTTTAATAACATAATTACAAATAAATAATAAGTAACCAACTAAAAAACAGAATAAACAACCTAACAACCATTTCAAACATGTCGGCAAACACAATTAAGAAAGATAATTTTTTTAATAATGAAACATCTACAAGTCTTCAAAACCAGGTCAGATTAAAGAAAGAAGAAATAGTAAACATAAAATACGCCATTCAGTCGGCAAAATTAAATATAATAAACACTCTACTTCTAAACAAAAGAGAACTAACAGAAATTAATAAAATCTTTCAAAAATTTTATAACTTCTTTGTCGATCGAAGAAATGCTAGAATTTGTCGATGTGTCTGTCTTACATAATAATACAGTAATAGATTCCATTGTCAAACTCCCAGACTGAGAACCTACCACTTATGACAACTTAATAATAAAACCTGTAACAAAAAACCTACCAGTAGTTCATTTAGAAACAAACGAAATTTTTGCATTTAAAAACATAATACTACCTCTACCAAATAATTGTAAAACATTTAATAACATACAAATTTGTAACAAAGAAAAAACTGTAAATCTAAGCGAATCAAAATTTATTCCTAAGTTAGTTCAGGGAAAGGAATCGCTGAGTATAGTAATAGTACCGCGGACCATATTCAAGAAATAGGAGAAATAGATAAAAGCATAATCATACTTACCAATTTCAATGGCAGCGTTATTCAAAACAATGTCACCCATAATCTGAAGGGCACATATGCGGTGCACTTTTGGAATGACGCCATAATAATTAAAGGCAGAACATTTACAAATAGAGAAACAACAATAATGAAACCCGGAATACCACTTATCCAAATAACCCCACTAGAAGCAGTGAAAAAAATTCATATAAAAATACAAAATAGTTGCAAACACTAAAGACACACTCATCAGCAAACCGCATTGCAATCCTTATATTATTAATAATCATAAATAAATAATCACTTCAGTATTTAAAATATGTTTTCTAACACTACATATTCAAGAAACAATACCACAAGTATTGAGTAATAAAATCAAGATAAACCCGACACCCAAATAATTACAACCAGAGTTCAATAATATTCCATACTTCTAAAGCCTACTTGAGGACAAGCAGGATTCTGCGGAGGGAGAGTTAACCGCTGAAACATTTGTGCAACATTTTACACAAATTGAACTCAATACAGTTAATTAACATAAACATCCACATCCGCCCCAACACTTGGAATTTATTGCCAAGCAATCGGCAGCTGCATTTAATTCCCAGAACCCATACAAAAGTGTCGATTCGGCAGTTCTTGCGCTGCTCTGCTAGAAGTATGCCGCTGCCACCAACACCAGCGTCGCTGCCAAGAACCCACAGCTAGATCAGGGTATTGATAAGTATACTTAAGTCAGTCATAATTTGATATTCAAATAAAGATTTATTTAACTTATACTCAACTGCAGCTGAACATACTGCTCCATCTCGCTTGTGAAATGTCCACACATTTATTCATTATTCTACAATTCACAATACACATTAATCATTGCATATTCCATTTCAACAATTTATTTATTATCTAACCAATCTGTATCTGCGCCTGCAATTTTCGCCATTTCACTGTAAACTACAATAATAGCAAAACTCCCCGCCGAATAAATCATTTCTCACATCGGGTCTTTTTAAACTAAAACTCTTAGAAATCACACAAAACACAAAATATAACAAATCACAGGTAATTTTAATCTGTACTCTTCCTTCCAAAATTCTCACCGCATTATCTATACAATAGTTCTCTGACCAGTGTGTCCACAAAACTTTTTCAACAAATACTTAGACTAAATATAAATATATAAAAACAAAAAAGGGAAAGAATATCACCGCTAAAGACCAAAATCTGGCTAAAAACACGGACCAAGTCCAAAATGTACCCTATCTCCAACAATCAATTTATCCCAAAATAACAATAATTCAACTGTAGACTCAACCACCAATCAACACTATATTCACATGCACATCAACCGAACCAGTTCCGACTTTAAGCAACATTCCCCTTCAATCAACGGAATCTACTGTTTCATTCCCAATTTTAGAAAGCACTGACAGTCCAAATTCCAATACTAACTAAAAGTCCAACATTCCACTGGACGCTTCCCATGATAGCGATATATAATCCACAAATAATAATAGCTCAGCGTCCTCTTCTATCTCATTAATTTAACTTGACTCCAGTCCGTCCCCTTCTCCAACAAAACCAAATGCTAGTCTTCCTAAGACTTTCCCTCAGCCAACCAATAATCCACATAACACCACTTATGAATCTGTTTTCTGGTTTGGGGTGTGCTTTATAATTAGTAAATTGATTGAAATATTGACAAGTGCTCATGGTTGGGGAAGGTTAATTATAACACTTATTCTTTTTGGCTCACTTGTAAATTTAAATTATGCCAATTTTCTCTTCTTTCAAACAAAAGCAAAAAAAATTAGTTTTGCTCTTATCATCCAGAGATTTCGACGTTTGGGCAGACCAAGCTAAAAACGAAAAACCAAAGAGAACCCCGATCAATACCCCGTGCTAGCGAAAGCTCCGCGGTGATAAGTCAAAACTTTTGCGGGCGGGGTGCGGGCTTAAGTTAGAGTCGTTTTAAGCTTTTGTTCTTTCTGGATGAATAGGTTAGTCGTATCTTCACACACTTATAATATCCATTATTCCTAGAGAATTTAGAGTGCACGACTAAGAGGCTGAACTTTATCCAGCTGCCGGCGCAAGCGTTGGAATACACAATAGGTCAAAGCTCGTATGTTCTCGCTTCACTTCAAGCTTCCGCCGGGGAATATGGAACGCAGTCAAAAAATTCTCTTATTGCCGCTCTTGGAGACTATATCTGGATAAATTAATGCCCACACTTAAACTGGCCGTAAGATTTAAAATTGCCTTGGGGCCTTTAGAGCGTAGCTTCATCTTTCCCGATGTGAAAATAATTCGAACTCTCTGAGGCAACGGTGTACGTTTTTAGATTTGTATTTATGATCCACCGTAGAGACAAAAACCCGCGTGCGGCTAAAGTACAAATTATTTTTTCTTCTCCCACGGCAGAATAAAAGAGAACAAAACTGAATTGTGAGGCCTTTTATAAGGATCGTTTCCAGAGCTTTACGCAAGATAAACTACAGCAGCTGCTTGAACTGGCAACAAATGTCTCAAAACTTCCATCAACCCCAAAATCTATTATTCTTCACATATTTAAGGAAATGGCCAAAAACAACGAGATCATATATCAAGCAATTCCCATGGACTGACTTACCACTTTTCAACTCAACAAAACCAAAAAACACTAACAAACAAAGCATAAGCCCAGCAACACAACTTTCAGCCAATTAACTTTAAATCAAAATTATTCTACTCTTCCTAGAATATTTCTTCTTTATAAACAAAAATTATTTAATAATTAACCACATCATGCTTCACATGTCAAATCTAATTTACTAACATAAATTTAAACTACTGCCAAAATAACAAGGCAATCTTGGTTTCGCTGGTCCACTTGAATGTATTTATACATCAACGATTAAAATTAAATTTCTAATTATTTAAAACAACAAAAGACAAACTAGACAAACAAACTCCTCATAAATAAACAAATTTTCCAATTTTCTTAATATAACTAAGTTTTTATACTGCTCCACTACCTACTTTAGTCTCAAATAATACTGTCACTACAAACTGGCTAACTTTAATTTTACAACAACAACAAGCAAAGCTGATTTTATTATCCCAACTAACTTTTGTTAAATATATCACAAATAAATTGCGAATTTGTGGTCCACTTATTTGTATTTACACATCTTTGACCAGAAATAATTACTTAATAATATTAAATAAGAAACATTAAACTCAACAAGCCAACACATCTATTTACAATAGCAAAACTATTATTCTTGATTCATTTGAACGTTTTTTATATACACAATATTTATATTGAAAAGTAAAAATCTCAACAATCAATTTAAATTCAATACATTTACAAATTAAATTATAAAAACAAGCTGTGTCATACTTAATAACTACATCTATGAACATACGAATTCATCCTTCATCAGTAATCTAAATTTAATTACATAACAGTAACTTAAAATCAATTATTAAAATTTAAGCTCCTAACACTTGTTCACTCGAATATACATATATTAAACATCTCGATTACAAATTAAATTGTAGCAATTTAAATTTACAAAAGCTAGAAACTCCAACTATACCACTATAGATTCTGTAATAGAATACGCATACATTAGTCGGGCGCTCCCGACTAGAGTCCCTTACTTGTTTTGTTTACATTTCATCAAGGTCATAGTTGTTTATGATCAATTCAGTCGTTTGTCAAAGTCATGGTAAATTTTGCATTCTGTTTGGCGCGTGTATAAAAAAAAACTAAAAGTTATCGCTACATATTTGGCGGCCTATACTCAAGGGACAGAAATATACTATAGTATATATGATAGCAGAGGGCGAGAATTTAAATAAAGGAATAAGTGTTTAGCTCAATTATTTAATTGTGCACTTGAAGTAAATCAGTTCAAAGAAAAATGTCGACAAGACATTAATTTAAATAATACTCAAAGTGGACAGCATTTTTTAACGATTTGAAGAAATTTTTTTTAAAATTACTTTTTGCATTTTTTATTAACCGCAAATTATTATGAATACATTGTTGAAGATTTCTATAGTGTATAGAATACTTATATTTCGGCCTTAGGTCAGCGATAAGTTTTTCAACTGTACACTTTAAAGTCGGTATTTGATTGCTTGGACAAACGCTAAAACATTATGTAAATTATGAAGGAATGAGGGATATTCTAAGTCTACTTCAGGAATATATCCTTACTCAGACGTTTCAGAGATTGAAAATAGATTAAATGTTTGTATTTCATTATCACTCTAGCACTAGAAATCGCCATACGGAAGATATTGTGACAGAGCCCACCCATATAAGCTATTAACATCTAATTACCTTAAATATTGAGATGGCTTTGCGTTATCGTATTCATTCATAAGCTTATGATTAGCAATTGAATATTTTTGCCAACATTGTACTAAACCCCCACGAATATTTTGTATTATAATTTTCTATAAACCTTTGTGTATCTATGTCTGTAAACAAATCTAGTTTTATTTCAGTTGATTTTAATATAGCACCCCAAGATAATCCCGGAGCTGTGTAATATTGTGCTGGATCCAATGAATAAATTTTCTTACAAATAAACCGAAAATTTTGGAAAAAGTATATTTTAAAGTATATCTGTTTTTAAATGCAACTCCATATAATCTCCAAGACTTTTACATTCAAAAACACTCTACATATTCTGTGCATGCAAATAATCTTCAACAGAGCATCTTCAAAGTTGCAGCTAAATACGAGTCTAAAAAACTGGTTTTATAAAATTTACATTATGAGGTGTATGTATATTTCGAAAGGGAAATGTATTGGGAGGCAAAACTTCAATTATACCTGCGACTTTAGATAACTCTCTTACAAACAAATGAGAATCATAACGTAAAACAAGAAAAATTCTGGAATAAATAGAGCCAGAGCCATTTTATACTTAATTTTACATAAGTTGTGTGTCTCTTCTCATGTGCGTGATAATGACTATTTTGTTGTGCTGGCTGATTTCAATATACTGAACATATAATGGTCAATATTCACTTCAAATTACCTTGTGTCATCTACCTGTCATGTCTTTTTAGATGGTGTGCTTTACCTATCGTTGTTCTACTTCAATTCCATTTCTAATCACTTGAATACAACACTTGATCTGGTTTTTATCAACGATCATCGAATTGCTGACATCTCTAGGTGATGCCCTCTATCTGTCTCAGAAGATATATACCATCCTGCTCTTGAAGTGGCACTGTTCGTTTGCCAATCTCCAAAATATACATTCGATAACGCCTATTAAGCCCCACCACTGCTTTTGTAAAAGAAACTTTACCTTGCTTAATAAACTTATTTATGCAACCGATTGGTCTTTTCTATTCGAAGCGGTTGATATAGCTAATGCTATTAAATTTTTCTATAAAACCTTAAACTCATTCTTAGAAGTGAGGGATACACACTTTTACCCCTGTGCTTAATTCTATAAAACATCCGTGGTTTACTCCCAGACTAGCAAACTTAAAAAAAAGCTTAAAAAGTCTGGTTCTAATGTTGACTTGGCGAAATATTATTAGCAAAGTCAAACTTTTTTATTTAAATTCTCAGTGCTATGAGAATTGCTCTGCAAATCAATTTCATCTCCTGTTCAACATAGTTTTGTAAAGGGTCGGTTAACTACGACCAACTTGCTTGAATTCACCTCATTGGTAAATGATGCATTCCTGACAAAAAAAAAAACAAAGTGTTGTCATTTACACCGACTTCAGTAAATCATTTGACTCTGTACACCATGAACTTTTACTGGAGAAACTTGACTTTATAGGTTTCCCTCCCTCTCTCCTAGCTTGGAATCGTCTTATTCAAAGGAAAAAACATAAAGAGTTTTACTTAGATCTACAACCTCCAAACAAGTTCATGCTACTTCAGGTGTACCCCAAGTCATCTTCGACATTTACTCTTTATTCTTTTATCAATGACCTCGCTTTTATAGTTTCACATAGTCGCATACTTATGTACGCAGATGATGTGAAACTGATTTATTCCTACCTTGATTCCCAACAGAACACTGATTTATTCTTACCTTGATTCCCAACATCACACTCGTCTACAAGACGATCTGAATTCTATGCAGTTTTGGTGTTCGGCCAACCAGTTGTACCTTAATTGTTCAAAGTATATATTTATGTCTTTTACTCCTTCTAAGCCAGATTCGGTTAGTTATACAATTGATAATTTTCCATTGAAACGTATACTAACAGTAAAAGATCTTGGTGTTCTCTTTGATTCAATGCTGAGCTCCAACATTCACATACATACTATTGTAAACGAGGCTACTTGGGTATAATAGTATAATAGCCTTTATCACGTACTCTCCTCTGAGCTCTCTCTTCCCCCAATAAAGTCAGTGCTTTTAGGATATCTTCGGCAAATCATTGACCACCCTTAGCTGTGAGCAGGGTCACAGCTTGCCGGACGGCCTAAGTCTCTCCCCCATCTGGTCAGTGATTTCCGTCTCTGTCTCTTTTCTATTATCTATCTATGTAATTCTAATCATCATTATTATTAATAACAAAAACTGTTTCCTTCACTTTCCTTATTATATTGTTTATTTATTAGATTCGATTTAAATTTTAGAATTTACTCTTACTACTAACAGCTTTCTCTTTAGCTGTAGGTTCTCTTAATGTCTCTGACAACAATTAGCTGTGATAGAGGCAAAGCCGAACAGGCAAATAAAATACCCCAATCGTGTCGGTGATATGAGAATTGTTTGTATTTCTTTTAGCTTTTAATTGGGTATATTTATATGTATGTATATATAATTTCTTTGTGTTTTATACCTTTTACAGGTTGATTAAATAAAAAAAAAAAAATTACAAATAGGAAAATTAATTTCTGTTTTGAATTTTTCCTCATTTTCCAAACTCATTTGTATTGGTTGTAAATCTTATTTGTATCAGCAATTACAGAATTGACAAAGTGCAACTCAACATTTTCTCCAGTATGCATTGCAAATCTATTAAGACTTTAATCATAAGCATATTTTATAAAATATGCATAAACCGCAGGAATGTGCAATTGAATATTAATTGCATTATCAGTCACATTCGTGAAAATAGGTTTTAACACACATTTAAACCTCTAAAATATGTGCATAATTCTGAAATCGAAGCTTCGCTTTATCTTTTACTGAAAGCGTTGCTACTACTTTTCCAAATTGGTCACTATGCGAATACTCGTTATGTGTATAGTTTAAGCATATGTTGCAGAAATATAATTAATTATGATGTGAAGTCAATTGACTGTGCGCAATCTGAATGCGAAAATATTTATGATATTAAAATAAAATGAATAAGATCTGAAAAAATTAAATATGTTATCCCTTTCCAAACACAATAATTTTATATGCTTCGCCCGTTTGTATACGTTGTATACAATCACATCGTTAATTTCATCATCCTATTCAAAAACATTGATGCTCAGTCTAGCATTCTGCTTCTCAAACATTTTTATATCTGTAAGCGTGAAAGGGAATTCCGTGTTATGAAATTAAAGTGCCAATGTTTCGTCTATTTAAATTAAAGGGCTCTTTATATCAATGATTTTGTAAGCTGTACATCTTTATGGCAGACCGATAGTAAGAGTCTTTAGCGCAGATACCACTGCCCACTTAAAACCAAACTCATTTGTGTTCTTCTGGTTCTTTTGAAACTCACTCTCTGTGGTTACGGAATATAAGTTCAAACTCTTAGCGGATTATATTTATTCACATTCATCTCAAGACGTATAATATATATAAGAGTCAGTAGTAGGGAACTGTATGTTCTGTGACAGGAAGTAGCTGTCACTTTTATTACCCTGGGGTGAATAATTATGATTTATTTAGGTCCCCAGGTACGTGACCCTAATTAATATGCTGTCACTTTTATTACTCCTGGGGTGAATAATTATGATTTATTTAGGGTCCTCGCGTACGTGACCTCAATTAATATGTAGGTCCCCTGACCTTTTGTGGTGGGAGGGGGAGCGATCATTTAATG
>JAWNMW010000230.1:0-90761 GCA_035043565.1 Drosophila robusta
GCTGTTGATACTGATTTATTTTCAGAGATAGTAATAACCAACTTGAATATAGATATTGAATTTGTTGCCGTCAAATTGTGCATTAACGGTGTCTGCCTTTTTATTACTTGTTCTTATATTCCTCCTTCTTCTGATAATTCTGTCTATTCAACGCACTTCTCTGCTATACATTCCATTTCTGCTATGCTTTCCGATCGTGATTTTCTTATAGTTCTCGGCGACTTCAATATTGCAGGAACTACATGGATTCCCAGTCCTAATTCCAGCGTGTTGACTTCCACGACTCAAAATGATTTCCTTGATAATTTATTTGGGATATCATTGTGTCAAATCAATGCTATCCCAAATTCACTGCATAAAATGCTCGACCTTATTTTTGTTTTAGATCAATCTTTTTTTGTCTGTTTCCCGTACTGAACCAATATCATGTCCGGAAGATCCGTATCACCCGGCAGTAGAGGTGTTGATTGATTTACCTGCCCGGGTGCTAAACCCAGGTAGTAAACCTCCAGAGCGAGCTCGCCATTTTCGGAAAACCGACTTTGCCAAGCTAACTCTGCTCTTATCCCAGACTGACTGGTCTCTGCTTTACACCTGTAGGGACATGAATAGTGCAATTGCGATTTTCTACTCGACTTTAAACCAACTTTTTGATGCATGTGTCCCGGTTTGTAACTCAATTAGGTCTAACAAACCTGTTTGGTTTACACGGGAATTAACCAATTTAAAAAATAAAAAGTCAAGGATGTACGGGCAGTTCAAGAAATCTGGCTCTTTCTTGGATTACACTCGATATCTGATTGCTCGATCTAATTTCATTGTCCTAAATAACCAACGTTATAAGGATTACCTTAGAAGGTGTAGGATACAGTTCCAGCGGGATCCTAAACGGTTCTATAACTTCGTTAATTCGAAGCGCAAATCAACAACACTACCATCAACTATGTTTTTTTTTTAAAAACGACTGCTGACTCAGATCAGGCTATTGCCGATTTATTTGCTAATTTTTTCAAACAACCTATAGTTCTCAGAATTATTTATCACATTTGCCATATCCTTATCATGTAAATGTTTCTAATTGCATTTTTTGGGCCTTGGATCACAGAAAGTTTACTACTAAATTATCTAAGGGTCATCAAGCCCGTATTTCCGTCGGGAACTGATGGAGTACCAGGCTGCGTGCTTAGGTATTGTGCTGAAAGTCTCCTTAAGCCTTTGTATAAACTATTTAATTTGTCCGTGGAGTTAAGATCTTTTCCTAAAATTTAGAAAGAATCATTTATTATTCCACTCTTTAAAAAATGTTCTGAACAATAGAGGTATTTCTAAGTTCTCTGCTATTCCTAAGCTGTCTGAGAAGTTGATAACTTTTTAATTACAACATCATTACAGATCTATTATTTCACCCTGTCAGCACTGGTTTATGAAATATAGATCTACTACCACTAACGTATTGGAATTCACGTCTTTTGTTATTAAGGGATTCCAAAATAAAATGCAAACAGATGTTATTTACACTGATTTCAGTAAGGCGTTTAACTCTGTTAATCATTCGCGTTTACTGCAGCAGCTTCATATTCTTGGATTACCATATAACTTAATTCTTTGGATCTATTTGTCTTTAAGAACCCAAAAAGTTTACTTTAAAGGTCTTGTCTCTATGCCTGTTCATGTTACTTCCGGAGTACCGCAAGGAAGTCACCTTGGTCCGTTATTATTCACTTTGTTTATAAATGACATTTCTTCTGCAATAAACCACTCTTGGGTGCTGATGTACGCCGATGACGTAAAACTTTGCCTGTCGTCTACCAATTCTCTAGCTGGACATTATTTGCAATCCGATCTTGACAGTTTCCAAACCTGGTGTCAAGTAAATTTATTATATGTTAATTACAGTAAGTGTAAATTAATATATTTTTATAGACGAATGCCCTTTTTTAATAATTATTTTCTGCATGGTAAACCTCTTGAGCATATTGAGCCCGTTAATGATTTGGGCATTCTTTCTGATCCCAAGCTTAAGTTGGACAAGCATAATTCCACTGCTGCTAATCGAGCATTTGGAGTTCTGGGATTCATAAAGCGCGAACCCTACATTACTAAAACTCTTTATACTTCACTTGTTCGTCCAATTCTTGAATAAGGATCTTGTATATAGTGTCCCCAATACAAGGTTCATTAGGATAGAGTTCAATCCGTGCAAAAACAATTTCTGATTTTTGCTCTCCGGGGTCTTAACTGGAATCCTAATTCTCGCATGAGGTTCCGTGCTTGTTTGGGTGTGTATGGCAGCATCTGGGGTCAGTAAGCTGGTATTTACTGATGGCACTGAGGATCGATTTGGATACATGGACATTTTAATAAATAATTTACATGAAAGTGCTTCGAAAATTAGTCTAGAAGAGTCGTTTGTATTTCAGCAAGACAACGACCCCAGGCATACAGCGACTATTGTAAAGATGTGGCTACTTTATAAGGTCAAAAACCAGCTAAAAACACTACCTCACCCAAGAGAGCATTTGTGGGACCACATAAAACGGCAAATTAGAAAATATGAAATTGAAAGCATGGATGAATTGAAAAAAAAAATCGTTTTGGAAAAGTGGAGAAAATACAGACTGCAGTTACAATGAACCTCGTAAAATCAATGAATAAACAAAAGAGCTATCCTACAAAATAATAAAAACCAATCTGATTTGATATTTGTAATGAATTTATGGATCTATACCTAAAAATTTTGTTTCTGAGACATACTTTTTTGATGTAATTTTAAGGATTTTTAATTTAAGTTCGAATAATTCGAAAACGTTGGATTTTGAAATATGATTTTGTACCTGAATTGAAGTTCCATAGATAAGAATTGTAAATATATCATTTTTTGTTTTGTTACTATAGGATTTCCATATTTTTTTATTGCGTATTGTTCGTTAGGCCCACTGCATACTTACTTTATTGACTTACTGTGCGTGTTGGCGTAATCGCGTATGTACATACATATGTGAAACGTTATCTACCTATCCAATATACACTGCTTTAACACTGCAATTCTCGCGCTACTGTAGCTTTACACTTGTAACCCTATACCACAATTATATGGCATTCATTACCTTTGGTTTATGCAAACGCATCGAACCATAAATACTCGTGCCATGCAAACGTTTCAGGGAGCACCAGGAAGTATATTACTCACGCACCAATGACTGAGTCGACAAACCTAAGAGAGCTCAGAGGAGAACACATGGTAGAGGCTATTATAGCGTAGGCATAAGACACGAAAATAATTATGCAAAGCGTCAGTCGTGCAGGTAGGAAGGAATAAGGGGTAATAGCATCCAGTAGGTCCAAACGAAACCGAGAAGTTTAAGCGACTTAAAGAAAAGCCATTAATCAATTTGTGTAGGAAGACAATACCAGGGATTATATTGGGATCCCGGCTTAAACCACGTAAGGCAAATAGCAGAAATCGCTTCTGGAAGGACTCAATTCGATTCTGGTGGATTTTGTACTGCGGACACCAGATACATGAGCAGTATTCCAGGACTGGGCGTACAAGCGATATGTAAAGAAGTTTCGTAGTGAAGGGTTACTGAACTCCTTCGATCAACGTTTAAGAAATCCAAGTACACTCTTAGTCTCGTTTACAATAGTATGTATGTGAATGCTGAAGCTCAACTTTGAAGCACAGAGAACTCCAAGATCTTTTACTGTTAGTATACCTTTTAATGGAAAATTTTCAATTGTTTAACTAACCAATTGTGGTTTAGAACGACTAAAAGACATACACATACACTTTCAACAATTAAGGTGCAACTGGTTGGTCGAAAACCAAAGCTAAGAGGGGTGTCCAGAGTCAAATGCTTTACTGAACTCGGTGTAAATGATACCAGTTTGCTTTTTTTTCCAGAAAAGCATCATTTACCATCGAGGTGAATTTAAGGTTGACCGACCCTTGCAAAACCATGTTAAGCAGGGGAAAATACTGAGTTGTAGAGATGCTGCAAATTGGAGGTAATAATTTTTTCAAATAATTTGGGAATAGGATACTGTTTGGCAACGCCCGTTTTGTTTGTTATATCAGACCTATGTTGCATTTAAACTCTACGTCAATAAATTATCAGCCACGAATACTGGCCTGCTACTCTGTGCATCGTGATCGCCATCGGGAGAAGTTGGCAGGGCAGATTTAAGGGTGGTCACATATTCCACAAGTGGGCGCTGTCGAGCTTATTATTAAAAGGGAGAAAATAATAGAGCTCACCACGTTTTTTCGGCGGGACGGCGACTGACGAGGATTAAAGGTTAAATTATAGATTGCTTGCGGGTACAAAAAGCCCCCCCCCGTACCTAAAATCTTGAGCAACTAAGTTCGGCGTAAGTATCTTTCAAGAACACACAATAAGATTCAGTCGTTCACATAGGTGGCCAACAGCAGGTCACGTCACCTAAATTTGTATTTTCGGCTTATGCGTTTGCCTGCACCGACGAGACTCCCGGGCATCTTACTTCCATCATCTGACTGCATTTAGCGAGCACAACTGCGCCCTTTCCTGGAACAACTCACATTCTTGGTGATAAGTTCTGGAATAAAACTACTTGCAGCCAGCAACATTTCCGCTGGCAGTGAATCTTACAGAGTGAGATCGTTCCGGCTATCAGCTGAAGTTGCTACAATCTACTGATATCCTGGTCGCGCCCGAAGCTAAAAATAACCGGCCACCTCGCCCAAGACGGATCTATGTGGTGATCCCTTTTACATGTCCAGTCACATAAATTAATGGCCATCACCGCCCCGCCCCGCTAAGAATCAATGTTATGTGTTTGTCAATGTCTTCATTTAATAATTAAGTAAACTACTAAGTCGCTTACTTCTGTTATTCGATGAATAATTATTTATTTATAAGAACATGCTACGTCAAATCCGGCATTCGGGTTTTGCCAAATTTGATTTCTGGTCTGCAAAACTCAGGCCATTGGTGCGAGGCAGAAATAACTGTCGAGAAGTTAATTTATCCCCCGTCTTTACACTTTTGTGGGAGCTTCGATAGTGTAGGACACGGATAGAAAATAAATCAATTAACATTACAGTATACCTGCGCCGTACATAATGTCCTATTTCCTCAATTATTTGTATTTGGCAAGACTTCGGACACGTCTGATTTTAAACTTCCGTTAAAAAAACATAGTAACACCAACTATTATAAAATTATATTAAAATTTATTAGTAAAAGTGTAAAAAAAATATTAATTTATTAAAATTCGAGGTTGTACCGCACAGAAAGTGAAGCGTGAGTGAGTGTAGGGGCAGGGGGGAATCGTCGAAATCATGGATTAAGTCGGCCGTCAATTCCAATCGAAGGGCAATGGGCCAGCAAAATTCGAAATAGACCACTACAGGAAGCGCGGGCCGGCCAACTGGTCCATTCATTTGAGTTTATGTAGGTAAATTGGTGGTGTTGTGTAGGTTTTGTTGGTTTTTGGAATTTTGTACCGTCTAGGGGCAGGGTTGAGGTTATCCATCCCTGAGAATACTAAGCTAGCCGAGGTTGCCCACCGAAAACAGAAGACGTGTTTGGAAAGGTAATTTAATGTTTTTATGTTCTGGTTTTGCTATATTGCAGATTTCGCAATCATTGATTATGTTTTGAATTAGAATTTGATAATCAGGGTAATAGTACTTTCCTTGAAAAGTGAAGCTGACTTTTGTATTACTGGTTGTAATAAATCTTTATGGGTTTTGATAATAAGTTAGGATATCTATCAATTGTTTACTGGACCTCATTGCTTTAGTTAAGTTATTTGTGATGATTACTGCAGAATAAGCGTTTTGGAACGTTATAAAATCTATTTCGTTCTGAAAGAATGTTACGCTATTTGTTGTACACAAATATTCTTTGATTAGTTCTTTGGCGTAAGCGTTTGTCATTTCTTGATAATACATTTGTAGTTTATTTATATGGAAATATTTAATTGTTGCGACCTTATTTGTGTTATATATTTTATGAATTCTATTTGTCTATTATAATAGTTGATAGGTCTTTTTGTAAGTGAAATATAGTCTTGGTTATCTTCTCCTGCACTATGCACTGTTGCCGCTATGCTACTAGAAGTCTCTCCTAGTAAATTTTCTTCTTACTTAATTCTAATGATAATGCGTCAACAACACGGTTTTTTATGCTTGATACATATTTTATATGGTAATCAAATTCGTTTAATTTGATTTTCCATCTTTGTAGTTTCATATTTGGTTCTTTGATATTATTAAGCCAAACTAAGGGTTTATGATCGCTGAAGATCTCAAATTTTCTTCCAAAGAGATAGAACCTGAAGTATTTGGTGGCCCAAACAATAGCTAAAAGTTCTTGTTCTATTGCTGAATAGGTAATTTCATGTTCGTTTAATGTTTTACTTGCGTAGCAAATTGGTTTGTGTTTCTGTGATAATACTGTACATATTCCAATATTACTTGCATCTGATGTTAGTGAGAATTGTTTCTCGAAGTTGCGATATGTTAATATCGGATCGGACCTAATAAGTAACTTTAGCTTTTCAAAGGCTAATTTGTATTCTTCTTCTTTAATGTTAATTGATGCGCCTTTTTAAGATTCAGGGTCATGGGTTTTGCTATTTTGGCAAAATTCGGGATGAATTAAGTAGAAACCGCAAAGTCCTAAAAATGATTTGATTTCTTTTGGTGTCTTTGGTATTGGGAACTTTTTTTGGCTTCTATTTTTACTGGGTTAGGTTTTACGCATTCGGTTGTTATAATATGACCTAAGAATTCGTTGTGTTGTTTCATAAATTCGCATTTATCCAGTTGTAGTTTTAAAATTGCTTCTCTGAACTTTTCAAATACACTTTAGTGACAGTATATGTTCCTCCAATGAAGTGCAGTATACAATTATGTCGTCCATATACACTAAGCAATCCTTGTTGATTAAATCTTCTAAAAGATTATTCATACAACGTTGGAAAGTTGCAGGCGCATTTTTCAAACCAAAAGGTATACGAGTGTACTCGTCATGTCCAGTTTTAGTTGAGAACTCAGTCTTTGGTATTGAGTATTCATCCATTTGAATCTAATGGAAGCCCTTTGCAAGGTCAATGGTTGCAAAGTATTGACATCGGCCTAATTTGTCAACAATACTATCCGTTGCTGGGATAGGGTATTTATCGTATATTGTGATTTCGTTAAGGTTTCGGTAGTCAATAACTATTACAAATTTCTGTTGACCTGATACATCATTCTTTTTGGTACAATCCAAATAGATGAGCAGCAAGGTGAACTTTGATTTTCGAATTATGCCTTGTTCTATCATTTCCCTAATTTAATTTTCAACTTCTTCGTCGAAAGTTTGGCGATATTTATAAGGTTTTTTATAAAAAGGGTCCTCATGTATTGTTTGTATGACATGTTTAATAGTACTGGTAAAACTCAAATGTTCATTTTCTTTATACTGAATGTCTGTTAATTCAAATAGAACTTGTATTAGTTCGGGTTTTTCCTCATCGTTTAGATGTTCTAGACGAAACTCATTGAATTCTTTTAATTCATTGTTTATGGCGAACAAAAACTGTTCGTCTTTTGACAATAGCGGATCGAGGCATTCGACTTTGGCTTCGACTGCCGGGTGGTTTTCATCGTGGGTATTCCACATGATAAATGGAAAATCATTTATTTGAACTGTTCCAATTTTGTAATCTGTAAGTGCGTTTAGGTCTTCTAAGAATTTTCGACCTAACAGAACATCATGATTTTCTGAAAATCTATGCAAGTAAAATGTTTGGTGTGTGAGGCAAATCCTACTTGGTTTTAAGTTAAGTTGATATAGGGGTTTATTCTTCTATATCTGTCTGGGGGTCCGAGGAATATGAATATGACGCTTGGTTGTAGTTTTGCTGATATCCTCCCGCGATTATTATTATTTCCACGTTTACTTGATTGAGGGTTATTTTGGGAATTCGCCGGACCGTTGGAATTGTCGTGGGTTCTTGTTCGATCGGAAAAATTATTTTGATAAACACCTTCTCTTTGGACTACATGTTTCAACTTGGAAATTGTCGTAATATCATGCCTCGCATGGGATCTGAGTCTTGAATTCGTCTATAAGGGCACTCCTTAACTCGGGCCAGTTGTTTGCTTTTGCCAATTGTGAGATTCTCTAAACCTCTCCAATTATCTGCATTTCGGATCAATTTATAGGAAAGACTTGTGAATATACGATATAATTTCGTAGCTTATTTATGTGAATTTCTGAACCTGGGATTAATATCCTTTAATGATTCACACAGTACTGATTGTCTTAAAATACGCTTTGATCTAGAGCTCAATTGTTCCTTAGTGATCAACACAGAACTTGCACGTTGCACGTATGGTTCTTTTGGCGAATCTGCATTAATAAATTAGTGCCGAACTACATTTACTTCGGTTATGCACTTTGAAAATCTCGAACATCAATTGTTCTTAACGCTTTCAATTAAGCACTACTGATCCCACCGGCTGTGCCAAATGAATAAGCGCGTTACGTTACTTAAAAAAAAATTATTTTATTGATTCTTTTATTTTCGCGTTACAATTAGTTGGAAGTTTCAAATTGACGTTGACGCTTAGCAATCCTCGGATGTGAGCTTTTTGGATGGGAAGCTTAACAAGAGCTTTCTCTCTTTTTATTGAGTCTCAAATTGATTTTGAGTTTAGGGATGCTGCTAGGTCTTGGATTTGAGCTACGTCGCCAATTTGGGCCCTTGGTGGGAATAATGATTTTGACTGATGTTTATGGCTTGTTTCGTGAGAACGCAAAAATCGTTATTATTACCAAGAATTTATTTATTTAAATTTTTGATTATTAGCTTATATGCTAATGTTTATGTGGTAGGGGTTGAGTGTTTTGGTTGACATATTTGGTTTGAGTGCATGTGTTAAGTGTATGGGTGCTAAAAGCCTAAAAGAATTATAACTTATTATAAACAATTCTCATAACATCACCGACACGATGGGGGTATTTTGTTTGCCTGTCCGGCTAGCTATGCCCCTAATCACAGCTAATTGTTGTCAGTGACGTTAAGAGAACCTACAGCTAAAGAGAAAGTTATTAGTAGTAAGTGTATATTCTGAAATTTAAATCGAACTTGATAAATAAACAATATAATAAGGAAAGTGAACGAAACAATTTTCGTAATTAATAATAATAATTGTTAGAATTAAGTAGATAGATAAGAGGAAAGAGACAGAGGCGGAAATCACTGACCCGATGGGGGAGAGATTTAGCCAGTCCGGCAAGCTGTACGCCTGCTCACAGCTGAGGGTGGTCAATGATTTCCCGAAGATATCCTGAAAGCAATGACTTTATTAGGAAAGAGAGAGAGAGAGTGGTAAAGGCTATTATAGCGTAGGCATAAGACACGAAGAGAATTATGCAACGCGTAGTTTGTCGTGCATGTAGGAAGGAATAAGGGGTAATATCTGCTAATAGGTCTAAACGGAACCGAGAAGTTCAGGCGACCTAAAAGAAACGCGGAATCTATGTCGCCATTGATCAACTTGTGTAGGAATACAACCAACACCAAGTGTAATCCTACGATTGGTTAGAGACGGCAGATTAAGAATTAAAAGCCTGCTGGAGTAAGATGGTAGACGAAGATTGAGTTCCCAGATTAAGCCACGTAAGGCAAACAGCAGAATTTAGAATCTGGACGGACTCTATTCGATCCTGGTGCATTTTGTTCTGTGGACACCAGGTACTTGAGTAGTATTCCAGGATTGGGCGTACAAGAGATATGTCAAGAAGTTTCGTAGTGAAGGGATCATTGCACACTTTCGACCAACGTTTAATAAACCCCTTCGTTTACAATAGTATGTATGTGAATGTAGAATCTCAGCTTTGAATCAAAGGTTTCGGAAATGATAAGCACAAAGACAGAATTGGAAAAATTAGGTTGTAGAGATAAGGCGTATTAATAGAAGAAACAGAGGAAAACGTGAATTGAAAAAAGTTAGCAAAGAGGTCAGTTGCAACAGAATCATTGCTGGCTTTTTCCATCCGTAGAAAAAATTAAGGCAAACAAGAAGATTTGCGCGGCTAGTTAACAAAACTATAAAACTTTTTATGTACACGAGCAAATTGCCTTTTACAGCGAACAAGACAATTCTCATAGCACTGAGAATTATGAATAAAAAAGTTTAACTTGGCAATGGAATATTTTGCCAAGTCAACATTAGAACCATACTTATTAAACTTTTTAAAACATTTGGACTTCATGTTTTTTAAGTTTGCTAGTCTGGGAGTAAACCACGGGGGTTTTATAGAATTAAGCACAGGGTACAAATAGGGATACAGACTTCCAAAAGTGAGTTTAGGGTTTTATAAAAAAATTTAATAGCCTTATCTATATCGACCGTGTCAAAAAGAAAAAACCAATCCGTTGCATAAATAAGTTCATTAAGCAAGGTAAAGTTTCCTTTACGAAAGCAGCGACGGGGCTTAATAGGCGTTATCGACTGTAAATTTTGGGATTTGCAAACGAACAGTGCCACTTCAAGCGTAGGATGTTATATATCTTCAGGGACAGATAGAGGGGATGACCTGAAAACGACAGCAATACGTTGATCGTTGATAAAAACAAGATCAAGTGTTCTATTCAAATGATTCGAATTGGAATTGATCTGGAGCAACGAGAGATCAAGGAAACCATCTAAAAAGTCATGACAACAAAATAGTCATTATCACGCACATAAAAAGAGACCTGATTAATACAGGCCAGATGTTGGAAGTAAATCTCAATATTTGATGAAGGGGGTATATAGGAGCACGTGATAAAAACAGCACTGAGTGGGAGAGTTACTTTAACAGAGTTAATTTCTGCATCAGTAGGCGCAGTGAAATGAAAACGTTCAGACTGGAGTGAGGACTTAACTGCAATTAATACCCCACCACCCCGACGATTTGGGCGATCGTGTCTATAAACCCTAAAATGGTAAGAAAATACTACACAATTTGATGTAGTAAAAGTTAACCAAGTTTCTGAAAGATTAATAATGGCAGATAGAAAACAAGTAACAGCGTTGCAGTCGGACGTAACCGACTGCGTATACTCGTTCACAGTGTACAGTAGTTATTATTGTTATTTTGGAATAATATAAAATTTATAGGGGCGGCGGTGGGCGTGGACAAAATTTGTTTGCTCGATCTTAAACGGAGGGCACGCAAACACTGTCTGCCAAATATGGTGACTCTTGTTTTAAGATTGTGGGAGATAAAGCTCTTCGTGATTTGCGAGGGCGAGAGTGGGCGTGGCCGGGAAATTTTTCACGGATCACTAAAATGCGTGATCATCCATCTACGTTTAAAATTTGGTGACTATAGTTCTAAAACTTTGGAAGATATAGCAATTTCCGATTTTTAAGGCGGTGGCGTTGGGAGGCGTTCTAGTGGGCGTGGCCCGGATATTAAGGTCACAGCTGTTGGGGATGTCACTAGTAATCTACATACCAAATTTGGTGATTGCTTCTTTAATATTGTGGGAAATATTTACCTTTTATCGATTTGCCAGCCTTCCAATCTGCGAGGTACAAAAATTTTAACACTTTGTCTGACGCAGGTAACTGCAAGTATATATCCAAAACGTCAAGGTTCTATCTTCAATAGCTCCGAACAAAATGGCGTTCATCAAGACGGACATACAAACAGACGGACGGACAACATGACATTGCACAAAACCAATATACTCTTTTCACTTCGTGAACGAGTATAAAAAATATAAAAAATGTATAATGTTGGTCGTGTTGTCGTCGTGGACATATCGCCGCGAAGTGCAGATCAAAAGACAATGCTGAAAGATCAAAAGAGAACAACAATATAACAACAACAACAACAAAGTAAATGAAAAGCCTTTTTCGGTGTTTTCTGCTAGTGCTTATGTGAGTAAACTATTAAAGAGCGAATGGTGCCCCGACAGTGGCACCACTGGCAGAAGGGTGCGGCACTGTTTTGCTGTTATAGCAAGGAAATACGATCAAACTTGTTGACGTACTATTTGTTGTGCAATGTAATTTCACACTAGTATCTTTTGCAACCAAAATGGGTTTTAAAGTAAATTTCGCGAAATGCTACAAGAAAACAGTGTGATTCGCGAAAAAAATACATTTTTTTTTTTAAAACAACGTGAAAAAGGCACTTACCGCGAATGCGGCAGCCAAACTTAAAATATGGCATAACCGGTTCGGGAACTTAAATGTTAATAGCTTCAATAGAATTATCAAACAAGACATACAGTGAATCAAGCAAGTTTTTCAGAAAATGTGTTCTAAACTATCTAGCAATAGCAATTTCGACAAATTTTTTCATGCAGCTAGCATCATTTGTTTATTCCCCTCAAAACATATTAATATTCCGGTACTTCATACGCAACTGAAATATACAAGGCTGTAAGAAAAAGGGAAAAAATCCACATCAAAAAAGTTTAGGCACACGCTGTGTGTGTGTGAAGTAGTAGGGAATCTGTATGTTCTGTGACAGGAAGTGCCTGTCACTTTTATTACCCTGGGGTGAATAATTAGTGATTTATGACCCTACGTGTAGGTACGAGACCCTAATTAATATGTAGGTCCCCAGGTACGTGACCCTAATTAATATGTAGGTCCCCTGACCCTTTTGTGGTGGGGGGGGGAGCGATCATTTAATGGCGCTACGTGATCCCTTTTGCGGGGGTGGGGTGAGGGAACCGATCGTTTTATGGGCGCAAGTGACCGTTTTGAAGGAGAGGAGGTGGGGGGAGCGATCGTTTTATGGGCCACAAGTGAGCCTTTTGAGGGAGAGGAGGTGGGGAGAGCGATCGTTTCATGGGCCTATGTGACCTTTTGGTGGAGGGGTGAGTTGAGGAAAGTGGCCGTTAAATTTTATTGCCTCTCTCTTTTCGGCTGTGGCGTGGGTGCCCGATCATTAAAATTCGGATTAGAGGTGTGAGGGCTTATGAGAACAAGTGCACACAGATGCACCCAAGTGCACGCATCGACTTGTTCGACTACTTTTCCGGGGATGGGGTAAGGGACGCTCATTAAAATTCCGATTTGAGGTGTGAGGGCTAATGAGATCACGCATCGGGTTGTTCGGCTACTTTTTCGGGTGTGGGATAAAGGACGATCACGTGCGCACAAGTGCACGCATCGGCTTGTTCGGCTTCTTTTTCGGGTGTGGGATAAGGGTCCGATCACGTGCGCACAAGTGCACGCATCGGCTTGTTCGGCTTCTTTTTCGGGTGTGGGATAAGGGTCCGATCAGCCACGTGCGCAGACTTATAAATATTTAATTTACTCTCCCTTTTCTGAAGAGTGTTAACAGCCCATTTTTCTATACGGTGTGGGAACCCAAGGGCGATGCACAAAGGTTCGATCGTCAATTTCATGCCTATAGACACCTACTGACAAGGGTGGGTGTGTGTGTATGGCAAGGCTCAAGGAGTAATCATGTATGCAGGTAATGTATGGATGGGCCTCTGGACTTGTTTTCTCATAATTATTCTAGTTTTATGACTTCTGGTTTACGTGTCAATTTTTAATAACAGGCACAGTGATTTCAAGGGTGTGTCCTTTCTTCGTTACATTGTTTTGGTTGTTTTATGACTTTGAGCGTGCATAGTAGACGCACTGTATTGCAGGTGCACCGGATCCTGCCCTATGCCCTTTGCCCTATGCCCTATACCCTATGCCCTCTCAAACCTGTTGAGCCTGTGATTAGTATTCTGTAAGTAAACATGACATTAAAAACAACAATCCCTAGTCTATAATGGCTCCTTACATTCATTGAGCCAGTATCAGTAGTCTGTGTACTATCGTGTATTGAAAACCTATAATCAAATTTGTTCCTCGCCTTCAAAATATCAAAATCTTTGTGTTTTAATCCCAATTTTCGTGCGTTATAAACAAAATTTTTTTTGTGTTTAAACAAAATCTGTGTGTTTTAAACAAATTCGTTGTGTGTGAAAAACTCATTTTTTAATAAAAAAAAAACATCCAAAAATGTCTTCACAACAACAACATCAACAACATAATCTCCAACGTTGCTTCGGGCAACTATGTGAGTGTAAACAACAACAACATGGATCGCAACGCCACCCCCAACTACTTTAATAACGTAGTTTATCGGGCCAACGGACCTACCACCACCGCCGCTGCTAACCCGACCCCCGCCCCCGCCAACGGACTTAACGCCATCGCCGCTGCTAACCCGACCGCCGCCCCCGCCAACGGACCTATCGCCTTCACCGCTGCTAACCCGACCTAGCAGACCTAGCTCCAAGAGAGTGTTTACTACCATTACCTCCTCTGCTACTGTACCTATCTCCAAACGACTCCTCACCACCGCCACCGCCTACGCCATCGCCGCCGCCTACACCACCGCACCTACCGCCACCCCCAAAAGACTCCTCACCACCGCCGCCGCCAACGCCATCGCAGCCGCCTCCGTCACCGGACCTAGCAACGCACTCGCCACCAACGCCAACGCCAACTCTACGTCACCAGACCTCCCACCGCCAACTTCATCTCGAGGCCTACTGTATATTGCGCCGCCTGCAATTTACATGTCGTGCAGGCAAAATGGAGCATGCACATCAGGTCAAATTCACACAAGCTCAATGTTTTCACGCCCGAAAATGAGCATGTGAATTTGATTTCAAGCGGCTTCAAAAACCGCATATGTACATACTCATTCGCCAATGCCAAGGAAGAAGTGCTGGTGCCTGAGGAGTTTATGGATGATGCGGCTCGGGCGTTACTCCCATTGCTAAACAACATTTCAAATTTCCATACCTCCGTGAAAGCAAATTTCGAGCTGTTCGCGGAATATGTGAAATACGTTGACGAAGAAGTTGTCAAGTCTGTAAAGTCCCATAAGACTGCAATGGGAGTTATAACGCGGGCAATGAGCCTTGATGATGTATATGTGGATCATGCGGCTCAAATATTGATAAAAATGGATGAATTCCAGGAGAAGGAAAGTGGCTGGAGCCTTTCCAAAATTATTTGACTGGAGTTGAATATTAATAAATACACACCATTAAAAGTATCCAGCTGGATTGCATTGCCCAAACAACTAAAGGCGAAAAAGGCGCTAATAAATATTAGAAACAGCGATGAGTGTTGCTTCAAGTGGGCACTGATTTCTGCCCTCAAAACAGCGCAAGGCAACCCGAACAGGTTTGCGAGCTATGGTATAGGAGACATACAAGCCGCACATATTCAAATAAGCGAGCACCTAACGCTTAATTTTGAGCACCTGGAGTTTCCTCTGGCTTTGAAACAAATAAAAGTGTTTGAGAGGCAAAACCCCAGCGTCAGCATTAATGTGTTCGGGTTCGATGAGGAAATCGGAGCGGTGACCGGCCCACTATATTTGACGGAGGAGGAGAAGGAGAGGCACATTAGCCTAATGTTGTTGGAGGAGGAAGGTCGCGCCCATTTCGTATGGATAAAGAATTTGTCGAGGTATGTATTTAAAATCTATTTACATTTTTTTCAATAATGAAAAAATACTTATACATTTGTTTATTTTATTTTTCAGGCTTGTGCGCAAGCAGTTAACCGGACATACGGAGGAGCTGTTCTTTTGCGCAACCTGCCTAAATTATTCCGACAGACAGAAATTGTATGAGGAGCACAAGCTGCAGTGTGGGAAAATGGTGTCAACCTTGCCAACGGCGGAAAAGGCAAGTCTTAGTTTTAAAAATTATAACCGTAGTCTAAATGTACCCTTTGTTGTTTACGCCGATTTCGAGTGCATGCTTAGGCCCATAAATTCTAGGGTTAGCGATAATGTAGTGGCAACGAGCGAACACGTTCCCATAGCGTTTTCGTATTTAATTAAATGCGCCTTTAATTCTGCCCTTGATAAATTTGTCTTAGAAACGGGCGATAACGCTGGTGTAAATTTCGTTAAATCTCTAATTAGAGACGTGAACGAAATTTACACCACTTATCTCTCGACAATTAAACCAATAGCAATGAGTCCGATCGAGGAAAATAGGTTTAAAATGGCAATCAACTGCCATATTTGTGATAAGCCATTAGGAGCTGATCGTGTCAGGGACCACTGTCATTTAACTGGACAGTTTAGAGGCGCAGCGCATAATGCCTGCAATATTAATTATCAGATTGCACCTTTTGTCCCCGTATTTTTCCATAACTTCTCGAAATACGACTCACATTTATTCGTTAGGGAGTTAAATAAAGTTGAGGGTGAGATAAAGGTTCTCCCCCTCAACAAAGAATTATATATTTCGTTGTCGAAATACACGCACATTGCCGCCCACGATAAAAATCTTGAAATTAGATTTCTTGATACATATCGTTTCATGGCAACAAGCCTAGATGCACTAAGTGCAAATTTAACCATGGACAAATTTGAGTGCGTCAGACGTTTCTTCCCTCGTGACAATGAATTTAATCTTGTCCGTAGGAAGGGCGTGTTCCCTTACGAATATTTAGATTCGGTGAGTCGTTTAAGCGAGAACACTTTACCTTAACGTGAGAAATTCTTTAATAGTCTTTCAAATTCGGAATGTTCGTTAGAAGATTATGCACATGCTCAACATGTCTGGTCAGTTTTCGGTTGTCAATCCATTAAAGACTATTTGGAGTTGTATCTCAAGACAGATGTTCTTTTACTGGCAGACGTTTTTCAAAACTTTAGGGCAATCTGCCAGAAAATTTACACACTCGACCCAGCTCATTATTATACGACACCTGGGCTGTCTTGGGATGCAATGCTCCAGACAACAGCAATTGAGCTACAATTGCTAACTGATATAGATATGTATAGGTTCATACAGAACGGTATTCGCGGTGGCTTGGTGCAGTGCTGTCAAAGGTACTCGAAAGCCAACCATAAATACCTGAGCGAGTTTGACAGTAGCAAACCATCTGAATACTTAATGTATTTAGATGCAAACAATCTTTACGGGTGGGCCATGTCACAGTATCTGCCCTATTCAGGATTTGAGTGGTTGTCCGAAGACGAAATTATATCATTAGATGTAATAAACATTTCTCCTACCTCAGAATACGGGTACATTCTTGAGGTTGATTTAATGTATGCGTCGAGTCTGCATGACCTGCATAATGATCTTCCGTTTTGTCCGCTGAACCAAAAGGCTACATCAACAGCAAAAGTGAACAAACTTATTGCTGACCCAAGACCGAAGGTTAAATATAGCATACATTATAGAAATTTACAGCAGTGCCTCATAAACGGGCTCGAACTCAAAAAAAATCCATCGCGTGTTGAGATTTAAGCAATCAGCTTGGCTCAAACAATATATTGACCTCAATACGCACCATAGAACACTGGCGACAAACAATTTTGAAAAGGACTTTTTCAAATTGTTGACTAACGCCGTCTATGGAAAAACGATGGAGAACGTTGAGAAACGTAAAAATGTGAAACTAGTCACATCATGGGAAACGGTTAGCTGCAATCGGTTGGGGGCCCGAGCGCTGATTGCAAAGGCTAGTTTCCATAGCTCGGCACAATTTTCCGAAGATATGTATACTATCCAAATGAAGCGCCTTCACAACACATATGATAAACCAATGTACTTGGGCTTCACGGTTCTTGAGTTATCAAAGTGGAAAATGTATGATTTCCATTATGATTACATGAAGCCCAAGTTCCAAGAGGCAGTCACATTGAACTACATGGACACCGATTCGTTCATTTACACAATAAAAACAAATGACTTCTTTGAAGACATAAGAAATAACGTTGAGATGAAGTTTGACACTTCGGAATATCCCGAAGAGATAGCAAGAGAATACGGGATCATGAGGTGCAATAAAAAAGTATTAGGCATGATGAAGGACGAAAACTGTGGGAAAGGCATGCTGGAATTTGTGGGCCTAAGGGCAAAAATGTACTCATTGTCAGTTGAAGGCGGAGGTTGTATTATGAAATCTAAGGGGGTCAAAAAATGTGCCCTTGATAAGTTAAATATAAATAGTTATAAGGATTGTTTATTTAACAATAAAAAATTTAGTGATAGCATGCTAATGTTTAGGTCAAAGACCCATAATTTGTATACACATAGAGTTAAGAAAATTACTTTGAGTTCCTTAGATGATAAGCGAAAAATAAGAGAAGATGGCATCCAAACATATGCATGGGGCCATTATAGAATAAGTACTTGAAATATTGTATAAATATTTATAAAATAACGAAATACAAAAAAAAAATGTATTATTTAGTATTTAAATTGTTAATGTGTTATAATAATAATAAAAGAAAAAAATTGTAAATTAATTTTTTATTGTTTTTATTTTAAAAATAAGCGATTCATAAATAAAAACATTATTGTGTGAATTTCATTTCAACGCCTTTTATTGAAAAACAAAGTAGTGTATTCTATTACAGGTATTCTATTGCAGGTATTCTATTGTAGGTATTCTATTGCAGGTATTCTATTGCAGGTGTCGCCTCGCTCGATGATCGGTATGCGTACGTATGTGTGTCTGTGTGTGTGTGTGTGTGCGTGTGGCACGTGTCTCTGTGTGATGTTTTTTAAGGGTGATGTTTTTGAGGATGATCTTTCTATGACTTTGAGCGTGTGGTTTTTATGACTTTGTCGGGATTGTCTGATTTTATTTACAGCACCTCATTCTTGTTTATCCACGAGTTGTGCTCATGGGAAACCCGGGCCCTAGCCATTTAAAAAAAACTCTGTTGTTTTTTCGTTTTATTATCTTCTCAACTAGATACGTGCTCGGGAAACGCGTTTTTTAGCTCTTCTTTATAGAAACCGCCTTGAACCGGCGCACCTCGATAGTCTTCTAATAAATATGTAGTGGGGTGCGTCATTTGTATTCGTTTTATTTTAAATATTTCTGTGGTCCAATTTGGGGTATATCCCTTTTCAAATGTATGTTTGTGTTTGCTTATACGAACGAAGTCGCCCACATGAAATTTTGCTCCAGTAAAAGTTTTAATATGATTGTAAACGGTATTTAGCAGTTTATCTTTATTTAATGAAGTCACTTTTATGGGTTCCATTTTAATAGTTCTATGATGTTTTTGATTATACTCGTCAATTAATTTATTGTACATATTAATCCAATGAAATGTTCCTTTGAAGCTAAACTCTCGCCACATCACTTCCTTCAGCGTTCTATTAAAACGCTCAACAATAGACGCCCTTAACCCGCTATAGGTAGAATAGTGATTAATACTATTTTTTTCACATACATTTCTTCTTGGGAATTCGTCCATTTTTAAAAATAGTTGAGAAGGCGGCAGAAACTTCTTTAGCTGACTTTGATTTCAATGCAACTCCCCATGCATATTTAGAGAATGCGTCGATAACAGCCAGAAGAAATTTGTAGCCTTTATTCGATGACGAGTATTTTCCCATTTCCACCAAGTCTGCCTGCCAAAGGTCATCAATTCCTTTTAAAATAACCAGTCGGCGTTTAAAGTTCTTACGGGCTGGCGCGTGTAACTCATTAATTATACCTCTTTTAGTCATGGTTTTTAACAACTTCCTTTATTACCGGCCCCCTGGGAAGAACATCCACTTCGATTATTCTCGTTTTTTGTGATGTTAAATATTTAAACATAAAGTTTTCTATATTATTTATTTTTTCATCTATATATTTCCTGTTCGTAATGTCACCTTCACTTGTTGTGCTATCAATGAGTCGCTCTAGATTAATTTTTAGTTTTTTAATTTCTGTAGTTATAAGTGTGTGCAAGTCTTGCGTCACTTCGTTGATTCTCGACTGTAGAAAATTTTTGTTAACCGCGTCTTTTTCTTCCATTGGGTTACCGACGTTTTTAATTCGTCTGTTTTGTCCATCAATATTTTGCTCATTATCCATAAGCAAGCCCAGCAATTGGAGCTCATATTTCTTTTTGTATCGCTCATTAGAGAAGTGTCCGAACTTGTCAACGGCCATTAAGCCTTTAACTCTCAGTTCGCCACTAGCAGCGTTATTTATAAGGAAGTGTCGGGAGCTGGAAATAGCTCGCCTCTAACCGGGGTGTTGGTTGATGTCGGGGTGTTTGTAAAAAATGAAAATATGCTGGCTTTTATTGTATCCATTGTAGATATAATCTTCTGATTTTCAGTGTTAATTGTATGCCTTAATGATTCAATTTCCGAGTTAATGTATTCTTTAAGTAATCTTTCCACGTCTCGTGTTTCACTTTTATATTCAATTATTTTATTGTGACAGGTCGATGCTATCTCACTCATTAGTTTCTCATTTGATGTAATTTGGTCAATTAAGAGTTTATCTTTTCTTCTCATCGTCTTCTTTATTTTACGTTCCATAAATATTTTCGTGCACGCATCGCTGTCTTCCAGAGGGTCACCCACATTTTTAAGCCGTTTGTTTGAAAAAACTATGTTGTTTTCATTATCTAGCAATATCCCAGGCATTGGTTTTTTTGTACTACTGCTATGAATTGAAGTGTGGCTGGAGGAAAAGTGACCGAACTTGTCAAGCGGCATTTTAATATTGTTAATTTAATGCTAGAACATCCTGTTTTTTATTTAAAAAATTATTTTTGCTTCTCGCAGCTCTTCAATTATTGAGACTATTTCGTTGTTATGATTACTATGACCGGCTGATTGTGATGCAACTAGAAGTCGCAGTCTATTAACAATCTCATTAGGATCATCCCAGTATACATAATTAGGCTTGCTTGCATTAAGTGTCATTAAACCTCCCCCTTCATGAATAGATTTTGTATGACGGTTCGGCGTAGACATTGCGATAGGACTACTTGCTTTCGGAAATAGTTTTTTTATGACCGTGAGATATTTTTTAGAACAATTACCCTTGAGACCTTCGTTAGGAAGGTGTTGTCTTTTATGAGCATTTGTTTTTGTTAAGATTTCCTGATATGCTGCCAAATCCACTTCATCATAGCCTTGAGGGTGTTTTAGATAGATTAGAGAATAGAGCCCTGGCGTTAGATTCCATCTTTCGCCGGTTTCTAATATTATTTCATTCTCATTTATTTTCATTGTATTTCTTCCCAATTTCATTTCTCCACTTTTCTTGTAGGGACCAAAGGCTTTGTCAAGCTCACCCATTTGCTCGAGTTCACTCAAGTTGAAATTAAAACTCTCATTGCTTGTTACAGTGGACTGGTTATTTCTTCCACTTGACACATAAGGTTGAGAATAGAATTGATCGACCGTGGTTTCCTCGTCATATGCAACGTTTGATATATCCCCATAGTCTTGATCTACTTTTATTTCTTTTTTATATGATCTTTTTTGTCTTCTTTTTCATTTTCATTGACTGATTAGATAGTATATTCCCTTTAATCAGTTTTTGAAGGGGCTGTGTAATAGGTTTAAATGTTTCTTCTAATTGATACTCATTTTCTGCTCTCCCTAATTTTATACTCTGAAATTTTCGTTTTAATTCGTTTCTTGTCTTTGTCAATTCCTTTAAAAGATTTTCCTTCATTTTCTTATACACAAAACCAGTGGTTTAGTAGTTTTTGCTGCTTCTGAGTGGTTTTTCTCTGTTTCTGAGTGGTTTAGTGGTTTTTGTTGTTGTTTCTGAGTGGTTTAGTGGTTTTTTCGCTGTTTCTGACTGGTTTTTTGCTGTTTCTGAGTGGTTTAGTGGCTGTTTCTGGGTTGTTTAGTGGTTTTTGTTGTTGTTTCTGAGTGGTTTTTTGCTGTTTCTGAGTGGTTTAGTGGCTGTTTCTGGGTTGTTTAGTGGTTTTTGTTGTTGTTTCTGAGTGGTTTAGTTGTTGTTTCTCAGCTGTTTCTGAGTGGCTTAGCTGTTGTTTTTGAGTTGTTTCTGAGTGGTTTTGATTGAATAGTGTGTCACACTAATGTTCTTTTCAGACTAACAAAATATAAAAAATTTTAATAGTTACATACCCCGAAGCAATAATTCCGAGGAAAGAATTCAATTTAAAAATCTTTATTAAATAACCTTTTAAAAACAGATTAAAGGAATTTGTATCAGACGATTCTTTTCAAGGGATTCCTTAATAGAAACCCTAAACACAAGTGTCCACAGTTAAAAGTGTCAAAGCCTTGTTCTTGTGTATTCCCTCTCCGTTTTATAATACGCTACCCAGTGTGTTCCACCTCCTGTTGACGAATCTAAATTGATGATGCCACACTCCCTTTTACGTACACGTTTTGGAAGTGAGTCTCTCATATAAACACCTCTGAAATGAGGAATATGCTTGCACGCAAAATTCATAATATCAATGTTTGAAAGTGGTTTATTGGGTAGCTCGGCTAGTAGTTTTTTTGAGCAGATGATGTACCATATCCCTTTTGATATGGTTTGAGATACAGGCCATTGCCTAAAGCAATTGCTTCTATTTTTCTGTTATGTCGCTTATTCTCTTCGAGTTGTTTCCTTGCGTTTTTAGCACTGTTAATGGTTTTAACAATTGCTGAGCCACCGGATGCAAGTCCTCCTAACGCTCCAAGTGCTGTTAAAATTGGTACAAGCGGCAAGAAACCACCCACTTTCGGGACACTTATTATCCGTGGAATTATTACATCTTTTTTCTGATGCCCAATTGACTTGTTTATAACTTTTTTAGCTATTTGGATTGCCGAGTGAATATCATATGGTTTTTCTTTTTTAACACATTCGAAGCGGCTCTAACTGCATGCATAAATTTCTTCTTTTTTTCACATGGTTTCGGCTTAGATTTCTTTTTCCTCTGATTGAGTCCCATACCGAATGTTTCTTCGTTTTCATAGCGTTAGTTACGAAATATGCTGCGGCTTTTTCTCCAATACTGCCGTGAGACGTTTTAACTCGCTCCCACGCTCTTTTCGCTAAAACTGTATCGGCTATATGACGTTTTTTCAAGTCTTTGTTGTTTGAGTATGCTATATCATGCTCTCTGCAGGCGGCGTCTAATGGGTTTATACCCTCATCACCGCGCTCTAAACGTGCCTGGAGTTTCGTACCTGGACCGCAAAACTGGTAGCCTGGTATGTGTAATTCGACTGGCAGGGAGTTGATTATATTATTTATGATACCTCCTCCGTGGTAGACGTTAATTTTATTACTGAATGGTTTATAAAAGTGCATTACCATTTTAATAGGTCATTATTCTTCAAAGTGCTGTTAATGAGTGACGTACTTTTGTGAAAACCCATATCTAATATGCGCATAATAAAACAGAAAACAGATATAGAAGTGAGAAATTTCGACTTAAAGAATAACGAGCAACAAAAGATCAAGCACAGTAACTTATTGCCCAACTCAATTAGAGCCCTAATTGTTGGGCCTTCTAATTGTGGGAAAACAAATGTAATGATTAGTTTGATTGAGAGTCCCAATGGTCTAAAATTCGAGAATATTTACTTGTATTCAAAGTCGTTATTTCAGCCTAAATACGAATATTTAAAAAAACTCGTGAACCCGATAAAGGGTATGGGGTACTTTACATATTCTGAAAATGAAAGTGTAATAGCTCCAGAGAAGGCCAAAAAGGTTTCGATAATGATATTCGATGATGTAGTGTGTGAGAAGCAGAATAATATACGTGCGTACTTTTGTATGGGGCGACATAGCAACATTGATGCGTTTTATTTATGTCAAACATATACACGCATTCCGAAGCATCTTGTTCGTGATAATGCAAACCTGATTATAATGTTTAAACAAGATGAGCTAAATATGAAACATGTGTATCGAGATCACGTGGGCGTTGAATATGAATGAATTTTGAATCATTTAAGAAAATTTGTCAATTTTGTTGGAAAGAAAGATATGGCTTTCTTCTGATTAGTAAGGATGACCCAATAGAAAGCGGGCGCTATAGACGAGGATTTGCCGACTTTGAATTTGAAATAAAATGTCTCGTTCGTTCGTTGAAGTTTCACTTACTTTCAACTTGTCAAAATGTCAACAACACTAACGTTAACTGGGAGCAGCTCAACATTGGTGGCAAACTACTTTCCACCTATTATACTACAGAGGGACTATGAATGTGCTCTTATCGATTTTCATATGTACAACTCGATTCCAAATGTGGATCACGACAATAATTTATTCCATATTGGAGAACATGTATTCGAGATTCCTGTGGGATCCTATGAGTTAAATGACATAAGTGATGTCATTTTAGATAAAATGAAGGAAATTGAGCCTAATAAATTAAATCATCCGCTTATCGAGAGCAACAACAACACGCTTCAGGTCGTAATTTCAACAAAGGCACACCGCATATATTTTAATAGAGAACGCACCATTGGACAATTATTTGGATTTCATAAAAGGGAGCTACAGCCAAATACCGTGCACACCTCTGATCAACCTGTTGATATATTAAAAGTGAATACAATTCGCTTGGAGTGTAATATTGTGAGGGGTTCATATGTAAATGAAGTATCGAGTCATTCATTGCATGAATTTGCTCTCAACGTTCCGCCAGGCTATAAAATGAGCGAGAAGCCTATCAAACTAATTTACTTGCCCGTGAACACGAGAGAGATACAGACATTAATATTACGGATTGTTGATCAAGACGGCAATTTAGTCAATTTACGTGAAGAGAGCGTTACAGTTCGCCTACATTTAAGACCGTTGCAATGATTATTTATAATAAATATGCGTGTAATCACCCTATTACAAACACTTTGAGTTCTAACATAGAAGGAACAAGGTCAACAAGAGGGACGCTCACACTTGAAAACAAATTATTTTTAAAGTCTTTGGGTTTTACAATCAGAAAGCAATGAGTAATATCTTGAATGTTCGAGAGAAGCCCTATTCCGATGAGAGTATAATAAAAAAAGAATATCATAGTTACTCGCCATATCTTCAGTCATTTAAGAGCAACGATGAAGTTCGAATTACAATCCAAAATCAGGATCTTTATGTATTACCGAGCGAGAGTTTTATTAATATTGAGGGCTCGATATGCTTGGCTAACAACACGTCTACTAACGAGGGCATATTAAAAAACAATTGCATGGGTTATTTGTTTGATGAAATTCGTTATGAATTGAATGGAATTGAAATCGACCGAACCCGATTTGTTGGTACAACAACAACAATAAAAAACTACATTTCGATAAATAAGAGCGAGAGCCACATGCTGAGTAATTCTGGTTGGTTCAATGGATCTGATAGACAGCTAGCAAACGGTGGATATTTTAATTTCTCTATTCCCCTTAAATTCTTACTTGGATTTGGAGAAGACTATAATAAAGTCTTGTTAAATTGTAAACATGAGCTTATACTACTCATGACGAAAAGTATGGACGATGTATTTCATTCAAAAATTGGTGCTAATGAGTTTAAATTGAATATTACCAACATAACGTGGAAAATACCACATGTAACACTCAGCGATGAGAAGAAATTGAGCATGTTTAGTTTGACTAAGAATGGCGGCTCACTACCAATAGCATTTCGTAGCTGGGACTGTTATCTTAATCCTGCACTGACAGAGGGCTCTCATCACATATGGAATGTGAAGCTTGCTGCCAATCGGGAGCGCCCTCGTTTTGCGATAATAGCCTTTACACTGAATGGAGCACTAATTCAAAATGAGTTGAGAAACTTGAAAGTGTATTTGAATTCTGAAACGTATCCGTACGATGATATGAATGTTAATTTTGGGCGAGAACGTTTCGCCAGCCTGTATGACATGTACACAAATTTCCAACAGAGTTATTATATGAAAGAGTCTCGTTCGTTGCTTTCACGCGCAGAATTTAAAGAAAAGGAACCGATTATTGTCATTGATCTTTCTCATCAGAATGAAACAGTTAAATCGGGGCCAATTGATGTGAGAGTTTCTATCGAGCTGGGGAAAGCAAGTCCTAGAAACACTAAAGTATATTGTTTGCTTATGCACGATCGATTAGTTGAGTATTCTCCGTTGACTGGACTAGTTCAGCGCATTGTTTAGTGCTAGCAACAAAACAAACTCTAAAAATGGATCTGGAACAAGTTGCTATTGATGTTCAAGGATTTTATGGAAACAACAACAAATTTATATTGAAGGAAATAGCTGCAGTATTTAGAAATGAACGAAACCAAAACATTCATTACCTAGTACGAGCTCCATACGATTTTCTCAAATTATCAAAGAAGGCTCGAAAAACAGCGCTCTGGCTAACCAAAAATCATCATCAGCTTTGTTGGAACGATGGGAGGGCTAACTTCATTGAAGTGAGGAATTATCTTCGTGACGTCGTTAAAGATATGAATGTCATCACAAAGGGAGAACAGAAAAAAATTTCTTGAGAAGTTTTTAAATAAACAAGTAGACAATGTTGAAGAGTATGGCTATCAACAAATACATGAGTTGAACACAATTTTTTCCCCGACTGCGGCTCACATCTAAATAAAGGCGTATGCGCCCTGAAAAATGTTCGATTTGTAATGGACTTTTATGAAAATTTTAATGATCATCGTTTTAATGCACCACATTACACCTATTATTGTTAATGAGGAAATAAAATAAAACCGTTTATGTCAAATTAAAAAAATGTATGTGATTTTTATTTTTCATGTATTTCGAAATTTGAACATTCCATTATTACAAAAATTTTAAATAAATTATTAAGCGCACATTGGTTTGAAGATTTTTTGTGTACTCTACAATTTGTAAAATAGCTGGGGAAGTGCGTTAAACTTTCTTCAAGGTCCAAGTCGATTATGTTTGTACTCAAATATTTGCTTAAAAATTGCTTCTTAGCTTCACCCCTTACAATGACTGAGGCGAAACTGTTTAATGGTGTTAAAATATCGTCCAGGCTTAGATATGAAATATCTCCATCAGCCCACTCCAATCCATCTACATATTCTTTGGCTATGCAATTGGTCTTTTGAGATACTTCGTCTAGTTCCTTTATATTGTAAGGTGGTTTGAAGTGAAAAAAATTTGGTATGACTGAGCCACCCTGCATGAATGCCAGCTCCTTAACAAAAACCTGATTATCGTTTCCAAATACATATTGAAAGTCGTGCAAAACACAGGAGTTCCTGTCTACTTTCAACATCGTGTCTCCACTCCATGTAGCATACTAATAAGATTGATTGAGAGTCTCTGACTTAAAAGGTGAGCGCACACTGTTTCAATGTTAGTTTGATTCAGATGTCAACCAAAATGGTTACGCAGCAGTTAAAACAAGCAAAGAAGTGTAGAAAGCCACAAGACCATGAAATAATTTATGGATTTAAATATTATGCAGATCTACAGCTGAAAATAAAGTGTGGGTTTTCGACAACAAGATGTTTCACACCCATGATCAACATAAACGAAACTTTGTTGGATTAGAGAAGGAGCAATGGATTTAATTGTTAACATATAAGGAATATATCCAGTTAAGGTTGGAGCAGTTTGAATTCCTAATGCCAGATACATTAGTTGACCACCCCCTACTTGACACAGTAAAGTGTCACTTTAGGTATAGAAAAACGGATAATCAATGCATTTTAGTTTTAAATCAATATGGAAATAAAATTGAGTTTGATGGCGAGCTATGGAGATCGTTTATACGATTGGGCATCTTTTTTACAACATTCCTATGCTGGAATACACTTTTGAAAAATCAAATAACAAGCATATATTATAATCATATTATTCCTGAATGTGCACAGACACGAAAATACGATATACGGCTATCAGATTTAAATGTAAATTACAGAAACGACGAAGAAATAGATTTAACACGTTTATGCTTTGAAATTTCTAAAAAGATGGGAAGAGAAATAAAAAGGGACTCGGACAATTATAGAGAAATTTTTTTAAAAAAAGAGACTGACGTATAAGAAGGCTTCAGTATCAAAAACCTTCTTCAGTCATAAATTTGCTTTGAAGAAGTACAGTACAATGGGGATAATTTCTACATTCGGCATCACCTCTATTATAAAGAAAATCGACCATTTTCTAACAGAGTACGAAGGAGTAATTTTTCCTGACCACCAAAAGCTGATTGCGGAATACAGAGAATATTTCGTCAAATACGAGAAATGTAAAATAACGACATCGCAATACGGAGAACATTTGACGATATGCCCCTGGTCATCAAGCGAGATAACAACCGGTTGCGACACCTGCGCGTCATTTTTATATTATACGCAAAGAAAAACTAGAACGTCTTATATCACAGTACATTAAATTAACAAATAGAATGATAAATAAAACTATTTAATCCTAAGCTAGAAAATTTAAACATATTGTAAACACAAAGAACACACGAAATAAATTGACAAAAAAAAATTGTAAATGAAAAACCTGTTGACTCTATTATTACATTGAGTTGTGAAATACAAATCATAGGCTCAAACAGGTTTGGAAGGGCAAAGGGCATAGGGCAGGATCCGGTGCACCTGCAATACAGTGCGTCTACTATGCACGCTCAAAGTCATAAAACAACCAAAACAATGTAACGAAGAAAGGAGACACCCTAGAAATCACTGTGCCTGCTATTAAAAATTGACACGTAAACCAGAAGTCATAAAACTAGAATAATTATGAGAAACCAAATCCAGAGGCCCATCCATCCATTACCTGCATACATGATTACTCCTTGAGCCTCGCCATACACACACACACACCCACCCTTGTCAGTAGGTGTCTATAGGCGCGAAATTGACGATCGAACCTTTGTGCATCGCCCTTGGGTTCCCACACCGTATAGAAAAATGGGCTGTTAACACTCTTCAGCAAAGGGAGAGTAAATTAAATATTTATAAGTCTGCGCACGTGGCTGATCGGACCCTTATCCCACACCCGAAAAAGAAGCCGAACAAGCCGATGCGTGCACTTGTGCGCACGTGATCGGACCCTTATCCCACACCCGAAAAAGAAGCCGAGCAACCCGATGCGTGCACTTGTGCGCACGTGATCGTCCTTTATCCCACACCCGAAAAAGTAGCCGAACAACCCGATGCGTGCACTTGTGCGCACGTGATCTCATTAGCCCTCACACCTCAAATCGGAATTTTAATGAGCGTCCATTACCCCATCCCCGGAAAAGTAGTCGAACAAGTCGATGCGTGCACTTGGGTGCACCTGTGTGCACTTGTTCTCATAAGCCCTCACACCTCTAATCCGAATTTTAATGATCGGGCACCCACGCCACAGCCGAAAAGAGAGAGGCAATAAAATTTAACGGCCACTTTCCTCAACTCACCCCTCCACCAAAAGGTCACATAGGCCGATGTAACGATCGCTCTCCCCACCTCCTCTCCTTCAAAACGGTCGCTTTCGCCCATAAAACGATCGGTTCCCTCACCCCACCCCGCAAAAGGGGTCACGTAGCGCCATTAAAAGATCGCTCCCCCCACTCCCACCACAAAAAGGGTCAGGGGACCTTCATAATAAATAGGGGTCACGTACCTGGGGACCTACATATTAATTAGGGTCACGTACCTACACGTAGGGTCATAAATCAATTATTATTCACCCCAGGGTAATAAAAGTGACAGCTACTTCCTGTCACAGAACATTCAGTTCCCTACTACTGGCCTTGCTCCAATAGAGCTACAGGCTGACAAATATATAATTCCTCACAATTTTCATACAGTTGATGCAAAGTTTGCAATACCGTGCAACGGAATAATAGGCATAGATTTCATCAAAGGTCTTAATTGCAAAATATACCTAGAACCGTCCGAAGATTGGTTTATAATTAGACCAAACAATATAAATGTCCAAATTTATGAATACATACAGTTCTGGTAACAATACAATACTTCTACCAGCAAGATCTGAAGTTGTCCGAACTGTTGAACTAACTTCAAGTGAAGATAGTATACCAATTCCAAATCAGGAAATTCAACCTGGTATTTACGTTGCAAACACAGTTGCACACCAAAAAATACATTTGTTCGATTACTTAATACGACCAATAAAGACCAACTAATCTATATAAATAATCTAAACTTCGAACCACTTTCGAACTACGATGTAGTTCAAACCACTCCGAAAAATAGGGAAAAACCGTAGTAGACCAATTTAGTACAAATTTTCCAAATCAATTCAAACCGCAATTAGTGGAATTATGCACCAAGTGTAGTGATGTATTCGGACTTAAAACCGATTCAATAACGACAACAACTTTTACAAAAAAAAATTGAGATTGAAGGATACTGAACCTATTTTTATAAAAAACTATCGACGGCCGCATAGGTAGACGAAATTCAAGAACAAGTAGAAAAAGAATTGATGATATTTTATATCAACTCGGTCGAGCAAAGAATTTTCCATGCCTTGACTTAATGTCAGGCTTTCATCAAATTAAACTCGAAGAAAGTTCGTTTTACACGATTACCTTTTGGTCTAAAAATAGCGCCAAATTCATTTCAGAGAATGATGACTATTGCATTCTCTGGACTTGAACCTTCCCATGCATTCCTTTACATGGTAGATTTAATAGTTATAGGTTGTTCCGAAAAGATAGCATATGTTTTAAAATTTAACAGACGTTTTTGACAAATGTAGGAAATACAATCTTAAATTGCATACTCAAAAATGCTCATTTTTTATGCCTGAGGTGACCCTCCTCGGTCATAAATATACAAATAAAGGAATCCTGCCAGATGACAAAATATTCGATATCATTCAAAATTACCCATTCCCACATGATGCGGACAGCGCTAGACGATTCGTTGCATTTTGCAACTACTATAGAGGATTTATTACAAATTTCGCGGATCATTCTCGCCACATTACAAATTTATGTAAGAAGAACGTAGAATTCGTATGGACACCTCAATGTCAACAAAGCTTTCGATTATTTAAGAAAAAATTTAATGAGCCCAACATTATTACAATACCCAGATTTCAGCAAAAATGTTGCATAATAACTGCAAGTAAACAAGCTTGAGGAGCGGTTTTAACTTAAAAACATAATGTACTCCAACTTTCAATAGCTTATGCATCACGTTCATTTACTAAGGGCGAAAGTAATAAAAGTACAACAAAACTAGAGCTAGCAGCAATACACTGGGCAATAACCCATTTTCGACAATACCCAACCACATTTCCGACAAATTCCAACATTTTACAGTCAGAACAGACCACAGACCATTAACATATTTGTTTTCAATGATCAATCCTAGTTCAAAATTAACACGCATGCGGCTCGAATTAGAAGAATATGATTTTACAGTCGAGTATCTAAAGGGAAAAGACAATGACGTAGCAGATGCGTTATCAAGAATAACCATCGAGCAATTAAAAAACATTTCTCAGCAAATATTTAAAGTCACTACAAGAAATCAAAGTACACAGAAAAAATCCCGCGCAGGAATAGAATCCGAGTTGCGGAAGCAAACGGACACTTCGAAGCCGAAATATATATAATGTCATTTGAAAAGAAGATGTCAAAAACGTAGTGACCTTGCATATAAACTTAACAAAATGTTTCCTTTATCATGGAAACAAGATTATTGCATGAATTAAGGTTGATGATCTTTATACCAATGGAGTTTTTGATTTAAATCAGTTTTTCCAAAGGCTTGAAACAAAAACCGGTATACATAGTATCAAGCAACTTAAAATGACACCGTGCGAAGAAATCTTTGAATATGTTTCAATAGATTTATTTAAAGAAATGGGCAATCACACATTGAAAAATTTAAGAGTAGCACTACTCCAGCCGGTGACCACATTAAATAATAAGAATAAAAAAGAAATAGTGTCTACATATCATGATAACCCAATTCAAGGAAGGCATACAGGCATAACGAAAACCATAATTATGTGAAAAAATGTCCGAAATTCCAAAAATCAAAAGCGTCAACGCACACCAAAACTCTTTTAATACTTACAGAAACACCATTAATGGCATTTGAGTAATAGTAGACACGATCGATCCACTACCAAAATCAAAGCAAGGCAATTAATTTGATTTTACATTGATATGTGAATTAACAAAATATCTCGTTGCCATACTTATTCCAAACAAAAGTGCAAAAAATGTAGCTAAAGCTATATATGAAGATTTTATTCTGAAGTTTGGTCCAATGAAGACGTTCATTACATTCATTACCACCACCAGACTTTAGGAACTGTGCAACGACGTCACAGAACATAAAACGAATTAATTCGTTCTTATATATCAGTGATTGCGATGTTTGGTTACACTTCGTATATTGTTTTAATACGACCCCATCCACAGCGCACAACTACAGTCCCTACGAATTAATTTTTTGTAAGAACCCTAATATTAACAAGGCTTTTAATAGCGCAAATGAACACATTAAGCCTTTATATAATATAGACGATTACGCTATGGAATCAAAATATAGGTTAGAGTTAGCATATAAAAGAGCTATAATAATGCTTGAAAAGAACAAACAGAAAAATAAACTTGTATATGATAAGAAAGTAAAAGACATAGAAATAAAAATAGGAGTTAAAGTTTTATTAGGAAATGAAACAGGGCATAAGCTAGATTTAAAATACATAGGACCATATAAAGTAGTTAAGAAAGTAGATAATGATAATATCATAATATCAGATACTAAAAACAAAAAATTACCTCTGTTGGTATTACTTTGAAAGTCTTGTCACCTTCTTGTGAATAGAATGAAATTCATACTACCAGTCATCTCAGTGCTGTAGTGAACGTATTTGGCTATTGCTTCATTTATTGTTTTGAATGAGCCTACTTCAAGAATTGTCTTGAGCTTTCCATTTTCACAATTTCTTGTCATGGTTGTTATGGCTTCTTTGGTGCTGAAAATGTCAGCATGTTCAGCACCTAGGCCTTCATCAATATACGATGCTTCTAACAATTTGCGTAAATTGTTTATTTCATTCGTAGACTGTGTGGCTGTTTTACCTTTTTGGTAAACATTTGCCAATTTTGCCTTCACTACGTCGGAAATTTCGGATATTTTTGTCTGCAATATGTTGATAATTTCACTGATCTTAGTGATCTTGGACTTTGTAGAGAGTGGAGCCAATTATCTTCGATTTTATTATTTCAACTGCTCTGTTCCCTTTGTAAGTTCTACTAATTTAATTGCTGTAATGAATCCTTGCAGATGTATTTCTTTTCCGTCAAATTCTGGAATTGCGTGTGAGATCTCTTTTATACATATATACCCTTTGGGCAGCTGATTCGTCTGCCATTGTAATAGGTTTTTTTTCTATTACGGTAGAATCTAAATCAGACTCAGAATCTTGATTGGAAATTTCAGCTACTGTTAAAACAGCTGGTCAGATCATTTATTTCATCTGACCAGTTTTTAGCTTTTAACTTGTTCTTATTGTAATGTATTAGTTTACGTGCTTCATTAAAGCATTATACAAATATTTTAGCATGTTTTTTACAGTAATATCTTGTTTAACTCTGTTTTACGCTAGTGATTTATAAGATATGTCAAATTTGGTTTTGATTTCAATAAATGTTGTACATATTTCTTTCCATTCCACAATAAAAATCAATGTACTTAATAATTTTATTCATAATTCATTTATTTCTTCTTGTGTTTTTTTCCTAATTTGTGTATACTACAAAATATATGATTCTTCCTAGTTTGGAATGTTCTTTCATAACTAATCTAATCTGAACGCAGGGAATAGTGGTCAATACGATTGCCTTTTGAGTTCTTGTGCAATGTATTAATGGTGAAAGTTCTAAGCCGAATGCATCCATATATTTGTATTCTAATTCTAAAATGTTTATTTGGGTCGTTGAGACCAATTGTTGATTTCTGGTTGTGAAAGTGGAGTCTCTGACAAAGACTTCGGCTATTACTTCTAAAGTGTTAATTTTAAACACGGGTGTAATGGTGTAACGGTAATGCGATAATTTATTTTTATTCAGCTTTATATTTTTTTTATTTTCAAATGATATAGAGGTTATTTGTCCTACTAGTATATTTCTTTTTCAGGCACCTATTGTGCATCTTATACAGCTTAGTAAAAGTGTCAGCGCACAATAGCAGTATAGTCGACTGTATTTATAACATTTGCGTTTGAATCCGCAACTTTTGACTGAGGGTCCAACATAATGAATTGCTCGTTATTGATAATTAGTGGGGAAATTGCATTGCTAATTATCCCAAGATCCAGTTTTATAAATTGATTTATATCATTAATCTTACCACTGTTAGACTGATACTAGCAAAGGGAAATTTGTTTTCTTAAAATTTTTTTTTTTTCAATTGTATATTCGTTTTTTTTCTTTAAATGGAAATAATTGTGTTAGTTATACATATGACTGATTTACAGTATTGGGCTCTATATAAAACAATACCAACCATATATTTTTTGTAAAAAGCATAACAGAGATTAGTATTTTTCAAGTTGCACTATAAAGTGCTTCAAATTGAGGTAGAGAACTTATATTAAGGCAAAGTGGCATTTGTATTTCTGCAGCCCTTTTACGTTACTTCGGTTTTTTCTCTTGGCGAAGTTGTTTATTTATTTTTTCGATACGCTCTTGGCAGCGTTGTCGGTCTTCCTTGTCCGCATATGTCTTCTTGAGGTCCTGTTCCAGGCGTCTTTGTTGTAGGAGCCGCTTTACTGGCTTCTTTTGCTGTCTTGCCCTGTACTCAGCTAATATGAGTGGACGTGGTCCATCGTTGGGATACACCATCCAGAGCCTCTTGTAAGGTAGGAGTGTCCCTTTGCTCGACAGGAGCAGTATCTTGCAGAGCTATATGGTCTGATTGCTGTTGTTTAGACATATATTTGTCTTCACTGTACTATGTACTTGGTTAACATTGGTGTTGTTGTTGCTGCTGTTGTTGCTGTCACTGCAGTTGTTGCTATTGCTGTCGTTGTTTCTGGTGTTGCAGGTGTTGCTGCTGTTATTTCTGCTGTTGCAGTTGTTGATGCTGTTGCAGGTGTTTCAGGTCTTTTAGACCTAAGTCACGGTCGCCATGTAATAATCGATGTGTGTGCTGGTTTTGTTGTTGCAATTTATTATTTATATTTACGATTTTTTTTAAGCACGGCCATGTATTTCCATGTGTGCTGTGCAATTGACACGTATGAATTTTTACATAACTTTGCTGCCTGTAAACGGCGGCAGCGACGTTAGCGCATTATGTATTACTTATATGCTTGGCGCTGATAGTAGCACGAGCGCGAGGGAGAATCTTATATACATACATAAAGAAGGGACGGTCGCGCATGCCATTACATGTCGACTCAGCACTTCTACTGCACATTGCATACTTGTGCGATCATATCAAATTTGCACTTGAATTATGCTGGGGACTTTGGTTTACGTAAACATTGCAGCCAAGTGGTACAATGTATTTAATATTTGAAAAGACACTGGGTACAGTATTCTACACTGGAACTGCGGGAATGAGAATGTGCGAAGATTTTAGGCGCTTTAATAAGATAACAACTAAGACAAAGTTACCAATACCATTAATAGACGATCTTTTAGATTGCTTGGCAAACAAGCGCATATTTTCAAAATTAAGTCTAAACAAGTGAGAAGACTCCAGTTAAGATCGCCTGATACCCTGAACCCAGTGTTTTCATACATTTCAGTTTCCTTGCATTTATACACACATACACAGAATCACACATACTTACACACACACACACCTGCAAGTCAAGTACGATCCTTGCTACTTCGTATACAAACGTTGCGCAGCTCAACTTAAAGAACAAAAAGAGCAAGCTTCCTCCTTGAACAGAGCTCCACTGCAAGCGACGACCTTTGCTCCTGCTCCCAGAGGCCGCAGTCTTCCTCTATACGACACAGAGTTGTTTCATATGGATTACTTGGAATGCCCAACTTACCGCGATCTCTTCATGGCTATTTATGTCGACAACCCCCGTTTGACACCTGTCGAAAAATTGCTCCACTTGAATGCCAAAACAAATGGCGAAACCAAAGCAATCGTGAGAAAATCTCCTCTCAACCATGATGGCTTCGTATCGGCTTGCAACGCCCTTTAAGAGCTCTTTGAAAACAAACGACTCCTAGTCAACAGTCAATTGAGAATCCTTTCCAATCTGACCGCCGTGACCTTTAAATCAGGCGCCACCTGATTGATTGAACTAGAGCAGTCAAAAATCTCCATTGAAAATTGGGATTGTCTCCTAATATTCGTCTGCTCCTCCTAGTTATCCAAATCGACATTGTCATTATGGGAACAATCCTCTCGTAAATAAGTCTGAAATGCCGTCTTGGCCTTAATTGAATAGCTTTCTCAGCGAGCGCTTTCGCACATTGGAAGCCATAGAAGATGTGAGGCCAGTTCCGAGCACTCAGGCTATTGTCAAGCCCGAATTCCTCCGTATTCCAATGAGGTCAATTCCTTTGAAACTAAGGTTATCCCTGAAGCTAGGACAAGCGATCTCGGCTAATGGGAAAATTATTCAGTGCGTCTGTGGCCCCAGTTGCAAATGACGGTTGGTCGCAGAATTGCCTATATCAAGCGGAAAAACCTTTGTCTAGAGGTCATCAACTGAGAGAATGTACAAGTTCTCATAACTGTTACACGTGCAATGGCCGTCACAATACTCTTCAGCACAGGAACGACCGTCCGTCCAGTAATTCAAGGCCATTTGCTACCTCTACAATCATACCAGAAAATTTACAGTCTACTCCTTATGCGCAACGCAAATGTTCATAACTATTTCATCTCCAATCCGCAAGGCTTTCTTCTAGGTACCGCCATTGTTCATACTTTGCATAAACGTATAACAATCCACGCTCGAGCTGTGATCAACGACTTTTCCGCTCACTGAATTGCCATTTCAAAAATTTCATGCCCCAAGTGTCGGAACTTAATAAAACAACGTTACAAACGCAAAGACTCTGCCAAGTACGTTTGGTTTGAAATCGAAACCGCGGCTTATGTTCTTCCGCAACTAGCAGTAAGTTTACCAACTTTCTGCAAAATTATCCATGTCTGGACCATATAAAATTAACCCGTTGGATAAAATTTCAGCCAGAATACGGTGCTGAAATATATATACGAATTGGAAGCGAGCACGATATTTCTTGTTCCCTCCTTGTTGCTAAATCCGGGGTCGCTCCTGTAAAAACTGTATCCTTGCCTCGTCTTGAGCTATGCGGAGCAGTGCTCTGTCAGAACTTTCAACGGCAATCATTCCTCACCTGCCACTTAAGGATCCTGAGTTCTCCTACTGAACCGATTTAACCATTGTCCTAGCCTGGTTAAACAAGCTACCTTGTGCATAGACCACCTTTATTGCTAACCGGGTGGCAAAGATTGTCCATTCCAACAATGGAAGCCAATTCAATCATATCCGATCAAAAGATAATTCAACTGACTTACATAGTCGCTGCATACCTTCTCAAGAGCTCGTGGACAATGACTGTGGTGGTACGGACCGAAGTGGTTACGATCCCCACAAGAGTCCTGGAACGTCCAAAAACAGCTTCTACCTGAAGCCGATTTACAGCAGCGTTCCGTATAGGTTTATACTGCAACGTTCGGTCCCCCCTTGATATCATATCTGACCTTTCTGAGGGCACTCCGTGTGTTAGCCTATGCAGTAAGATTCTCCAAAAAATGTAGAAAATTTTCTTCCGTCCACTCCAACGAACTGAGTAGGTCTCAGATCTCAGATGATGACGAGGGTCGCATATGCCAGCGCGAGCACCATAAGCTCCTCCACCTGCACGAATCCGTTAGCCTCCACGCTTCACGCACCCGAATCCCTTGTGCCACCATTCATCACTCCCAACGCCGTCCCTGACCACGCTGCTTCAGCACAGCTTATCGAAGCTACTGCCAACCGCCCTCATCCTTATCGATGATATCGACGATATATATATATATATATATATATATATATATATATATATATATATATATATATATATATATATATATATATATATATATATATATATATTATATATATATATATATATTATATATATATTATATATATATATATATTATATATATAAATAAATTAAAATAAAAATGTGGAATCACTTATCTTTTCTGCCAAGCGTGGAGGGGCGAGTGGTTGTTGTATATATCCGGGACGAAGGACCAATGTTTTGCAGGGGGCGTAGTCTTCAATAATATCCTTAGTTTTTATTGCGTGTGCTGTACTTCTTTTGATTTCACCTTATTAAAAACCGTCTTAATGTGTAATGAAGGAACGCCTTAAACGGAATTGCTACCGACAGTTTTATTTGGACTCAGGCCATGCTACAAGAAAGATCTTACTGTCAATTTCGTATGCGGTGGTAACATCCGGAGTGGAGGGGCGAGTGGTTGTTGTATATATCCGGGACGAAGGACCAATGTTTTGCAGGGGGCGTAGTCTTCAATAATATCCTTAGTTTTTATTGCGTGTGCTGTACTTCTTTTGATTTCACCTTATTAAAAACCGTCTTAATGTGTAATGATGGAACGCCTTAAACGGAATTGCTACCGACAGTTTTATTTGGACTCAGGCCATGCTACAAGAAAGATCTTACTGTCAATTTCGTATGCGGTGGTAACATCCGGCTGCCGAAGGATTTCTTAAATAAGCACATGCGAATAATACGTCCTGTCCCAGCACCATATCATAGTCAAACAAGTGAGAATGATGCAGTTGTACGTAACTGACTGCGTAATATTCGTTCAAAGTACACCTAAGTTATTATAGTTCTTTTGGAAAAATATAAAACTTTTTTATTTCGGCGGGGGTGGGTGTGGCCAATATTTTTCGGGTCGATCTTAAAAGTAGGTCACCCATACACTGCCTGCCAAATGAGAGTGGGTGTAGCCGGGAAATTTCTTCTTAATGTCATATTTACTTATAGAATTCTAATCACAGGCTCAAACAGGTTTGAGAGGGCATAGGGTATAGGGCATAGGACATAGGGCACGATCCGGTGCACCTGCAATACAGTGCGTGTACTATGCACGCTCAAAGTAACAAAACAACTAAAACAATGTATCGAAGAATCTCACTGAGCATGTTATGAAAAATTAAATCGTAAACAAGAAGTCATAAAACAAGAATAATTATGAAAAAACAAATCCAGAAGCCCATCACTACTCTACCCGCATACATGATTACTCCTTGAGCCTTGCCATACACACAGCCACCTTTGTTAGTAGGTATCAATAGGCGCGAAATTTACTTTCGAACTTTTGTGCATCGGCCTTGGGTTCCCACACCGTATAGAATAATGGGCTGTTAACACTCTTCAGAGAAGGGAGAGTAAATTAAATATTTATAAGTCTGCGCACGTGGCTGATCGGACCCTTATCCCACACCCGAAAAAGTATTCGAACAAGACGATGCGTGCACTGGGGTGCACTTGTGTGCACTTGTTTTCATAAGCCCTCACACCTCTAATCCGAATTTTAATGATCGGGCACCCACGCCACAGCCGAAAAGGGAGAGGCAATAAAATTTAACTGCCCTTTTAAAAAGGGCCACCTGCGCTCAAAAAGGATCGGTTCCTTCACCCCCACCCCCGCAAAAGGGGTCACGTAGCGCCATTAAATGATCGGTCCCCCCACTCCCACCACAAAAAGGGTCAGTGGACCTACATATTAATTAGGGTCATGTACCTGGGGACCTACATATTAATAAGGGTCACGTACCTGCACGTAGGGTCATAAATCTTTAATTATTCACCCCAGGGTAATAAAAGTGACAGCTACTTCCTGTCACAGAACATTCAGTTCCCTACTAGTGAGGTCACCCAAACCCTGTCTGCCAAATATGCTTTTTAGATTAAGATTTTCGCGGTTTGGGAGAGCGGGAGTGAGCATGGCCGGGAAATTTTTTGTGACTCTATCTCAAAAATTGTGGGATATATAGCTTTTTGCGCTTTGCGAGGGGTGGGCGTGGCAAGGAAATTCATCGTTAAATGGGGTGTCCAGCCATCTACATTGAAAATTTGGCGACTCTAGCTCAAAAACCGTGGGAGATATAGCCATTTGCGATCTTTTAAGGCGGGCGCATAGGGCGTGGCCGGGAAATCTAGGCACTGACACTAACTGTAATATTGTGGGAAATATTCACCTTCTATCGATTTGCGATTTGAGGTGCATCGACATGTTATCGATGTGCCTGCTTCCCAGTAGGCGTGGCACAAAAATCTTAACACTTTGAAGCAGATAGGTATCTCTATCTTCAATAGCGCCGATAAATATTGCGTTCATCCGGACAGACGGGCGGACGGACAGACGGTCAGACTGACAGACGGACGGACAGCATGACGGACATTGCACAACACCAATACACTAGTTTAATTTCGTGAACGTGTATAAAAGTCGATACTATCATGTATACTTCCATGAGGATTACATAAAATATACGGCTTTTACTACACGTCTAGGGCAATTTGAATATCTTGGAATGCCTTTCGGATTGACGAATGCGCCATTTGTTTTCCTACGATTTATTAATAAAATATTTGACGATATGGTAAAAGAAGGAAAAGTTATAGTTAATCGCGACGATATTATGATAGCAACAAAGGAGCTAGACGAACATTTAACGATACTAAAAGAAGTTTTTAAGCGATTAGTCGATAATAAACCTGAACTACGACTCGAGAAGTGCAGTTTACTTTAAAGTAGAGTGAAATATCTCGGGTATATAATTTCAAGCGAGGGTATTATAGCAGACAAAGACGGAGTAAAGGCAATAAGTTATTTTCCAGTACCAAGAAAATTATAGAATGTACAAAGTTATTTGGACTGGTGCTCATATTTTCGTATTTTTATTAAAGACTACTCAATAATTGCGATACCTCTCTATGACTTGACAAGGAAGGATAAGAAATTTAGTTTCGGCACTGAACAATTATCATACTAAAGGATAAGTTACTCGAAGGCCCAGTTCTATTGTTATATGGCCCAAAAGACGGGACAGAGCTTCATTACGATGCAAGTTCAATAGGCGATATTATTACAAAGAAAGGGCGACAATAAGTTTTACCCAGTCTTCTACTTATCAAAAAGTACAACTGACGCCGAATCTAAATATCATAGTTTTGTGTTTGAGACACTTGCAGTCGTATATGCCTTAAGACGGTGTTGGGCTAACAAACGTTTTTATTAGCACTAAAAGGCGAGAAACATTTGTTATATGTTTAGTTGCAAAAATAAACTTTTGGAATTGAGCATAAATATATATATATATATATATATATATATATATATACATATATATATATATATATATATTATATATATACATACATATATATAAATATATATATATATATATATATAATCCGCCATATTCCTCCGTGATACAAGTGCAATCAGTGCTCGTGACTCGTTCGTTCTGACACCGTATATATATATATATATATATATATATATATATATATATATATATATATATATATATATATATATATAAATTAAAATAAAAATGTGGAATCACTTATCTTTTCTGCCAAGCGTGGAGGGGCGAGTGGTTGTTGTATATATCCGGGACGAAGGACCAATGTTTTGCAGGGGGCGTAGTCTTCAATAATATCCTTAGTTTTTATTGCGTGTGCTGTACTTCTTTTGATTTCACCTTATTAAAAACCGTCTTAATGTTTAATGAAGGAATGCCTTAAACGGAATTGCTACCGACAGTTTTATTTGGACTCAGGCCATGCTACAAGAAAGATCTTACTGTCAATTTCGTATGCGGTGGTAACATCCGGCTGCCGAAGGATTTCTTAAATAAGCACATGCGAATAATACGTCCTGTCCCAGCACCATATCATAGTCAAACAAGTGAGAATGATGCAGTTGTACGTAACTGACTGCGTAATATTCGTTCAAAGTACACCTAAGTTATTATAGTTCTTTTGGAAAAATATAAAACTTTTTTATTTCGGCGGGGGTGGGTGTGGCCAATATTTTTCGGGTCGATCTTAAAAGTAGGTCACCCATACACTGCCTGCCAAATGAGAATGGGTGTAGCCGGGAAATTTCTTCTTAATGTCATATTTACTTATAGAATTCTAATCACAGGCTCAAACAGGTTTGAGAGGGCATTGGGTATAGGGCATAGGACATAGGGCACGATCCGGTGCACCTGCAATACAGTGCGTGTACTATCCACGCTCAAAGTAACAAAACAACTAAAACAATGTATCGAAGAATCTCACTGAGCATGTTATGAAAAATTAAATCGTAAACAAGAAGTCATAAAACAAGAATAATTATGAAAAAACAAATCCAGAAGCCCATCACTACTCTACCCGCATACATGATTACTCCTTGAGCCTTGCCATACACACAGCCACCTTTGTCAGTAGGTATCAATAGGCGTGAAATTTACTTTCGAACTTTTGTGCATCGGCCTTGGGTTCCCACACCGTATAGAATAATGGGCTGTTAACACTCTTCAGAGAAGGGAGAGTAAATTAAATATTTATAAGTCTGCGCACGTGGCTGATCGGACCCTTATCCCACACCCGAAAAGTATTCGAACAAGACGATGCGTGCACTGGGGTGCACTTCTGTGCACTTGTTTTCATAAGCCCTCCACCTCTAATCCGAATTTTAATGATCGGGCACCCACGCCACAGCCGAAAAGGGAGAGGCAATAAAATTGAACTGCCCTTTTAAAAAGGGCCACCTGCGCTCATTTAGTTCATCGATTTAAAGGTCCATTAGCCGTCTTCAGAACTCCAACTTCAACCACTCTGGGTAGTGGCTATTTTAGAGAAGGCAGGTTCTCGTCTTTAACGAGAACGCTGTCGTGCACCAAAAGACTTGGTGCAGATACGAAACTCGTTGCCAGCTATCCAAACAAATAAACTTGAGGCGTGTCACGTCAGGCTCTGTGAATGTAGAATGTGGGCCACCAACTAGAAAATGGGCTGGTGTAAGAACATCAATGTGTTTCAGATCTAGTCAAATGGGAAGCAACGGTCGAGAATTAATGACTACCGTTATCTGGCAAACGAGGGTACGGAGCTCTTCGAATCCAGGAACCGACGACCTCATAACGTAAAAATTATGGTTTGCAGTTATTACAGCCGCCACCCAAAGGCCGCCATCGCCAGTCAATTGTGTCTGCCAAACAAAATTAGAGCACAGCTTCTTGATGACAGGTACTGCGGAAGAGATTTTTCAGTTCCAAAAGCTTGTTTTAGGCGCCGGCAATTTTGCTGCCATTGTCAGACCAAATCTGTCTTCCCACGAGTGCATATGAAGCGTTTCAGAGCATTAAGAAAGCCAGTCGTGCATAGATCCTTTACCAACTCAAGGTGGAAGGCTTTCAGCCATTACGTGCTCCACTAAACGGGGTTTGTTCCAGAAACAACTTACGCATTTCTTGACTATCCTGGAGACTGTTTTACGCCCACCAATTGGCCAGTACTGCAGACGAATTACTACCAACAACGCTCGTGGTACAGCCTGGAGATTTCGCTCATGGAAATGAGTAACAATAAAGGCTGTAATAGGATGTGTCTAGGCAGTATTATAGTACTCCGGGCATCATAAGGAAGTGGTGACTTTTCGAGACGCCCACCATCGCGAAAAATACCAAATTCATCCAAAAAAGGTAATAATGATGACAGGTTGCTGGAGCGAGTGAGTGAGTAAGTAAAGATCCAAAGCGTATATGGAGATTTAAAGTCCGTGGCGTCGAATACGATGGATAAACTTGTACACATACACATACTCGTTGAATGTTGGAGAAGGAGTTCACGTATTTGCATCTCATAATGGCATCATCAGCAGGATCTTTGATAAGAAGTACTCATTGGCGTTCCTCCATTGAGCTTTTCAAGAAGACAAGACGCAGGCCAGGACTCTCGTTAACCAATCAAAAATTTAGGACCACATGACCATAGTTTTAATTCTAATAGCTCATTGGAAGTTGCCCCTCTGAAAAGAATGTCAGCTGGGAATATAATGCCACTGGAAATCTGCTGCGAGTTCCTGGATAGTCGCTATTCAATTTGCAACGAATACGTTGAATTTATCCAAAAAAGACATATTGACGAGTCTGACCAACAATGGAATGTACCGTAAACAATTTCATTTCAGCTACTTCCAGCATTAATTGGGAGAATGAAAGTGCAGCACAAAGTTCAAACATCGGCACCGTAAGAGTTTTAAGTGGAGTCACTCGTAGTTTAGAGCAGAATAGACTTGACCACGATTGCTATCCCTTTGAAACTACGAAGTTCTTGCCGGGCAGTCTCCAAAGCAACTGGAAGACTCTCCTCCCAATCTCCTTTCAAAGAAGCTGCAGAAAAATCTTGGGCTTTACCAAAACTGGTCCAATCAATCCCAAAGGATCGTAAAAACGAGCGATAGTGGACAGCACAGATCTCTTACAGGGCTTAGAAGTCTGATTAGCAGGCATAAAGGGAAACATTAGCTTACCAGTTGAAGGATCCCAAACAAGGCCCAGGGCTTTGGTAATGTCGCTTCCATATCTAAATTTTAAAAATGTTTCCTTGTCTTTATCAGGACATCTTTGAGCACGGCCGAGCGACTCTGTGGCCGAAAATACCCTTCGAAAGGATGCCTTTTGTTTGGTTCAAAACTTCTCCTCTTGCACCGAGTCACCGCCAGATATAAGGTCATTGATATAAAAATCTCTTCGAAGAATGTTGGCACCAATTGAAAATGAGGATTGCTCATCGTCTACATATTGCTGCATTGCTCGAACTGCAAGAAATGCCGGTTACGTACCATATGTAACTGTATGCAACTTGAATACAGTTGAATGTAATGTCTCCAGTAAGGTCAACAAAAAACGTATAATATTGCATCAAAATATTAAACAGCTTCGGTTGTAAAACAGACCCAGCCATCAACACAGCCAGCGAATATCCAGTACTGGTAAGAGCAGAACCATCAAACACGATCCAAAGTTTGGTACTCGTGCATTCTTCCTTTAGCACGCAATGATCAGTGAGAAAATATTTGCATAGACGCAGAGAGTCTAGAGGGATGAGAGTCATGTGGCCGATTTCCATATATACTCTTGAACGAATGCGGAATAATGGGATTTAAGGCGAGGATGACGCTGCAACTTCTTTTCTAGTGATATAAATCTGCGAAATGCTTGTTGATGGGATTCACCCAATTCAGCCAGACTGCGTTTAATAGGCAGCTGCACGGATTATTCTCTGTTGACAAGTACCAGTTTCCAGCGCTGCCATCTGTAAATATCCATCGAAGACGTGTCTTTTGTAGGAGAGGCAATCCTGGTAGAATCTTGATTTGTACGATGCACATTAAGTCTTAGAACAGGCCAGCTCCAATTAACAGGTCAACTCGGTGCGGCTTGTAAAACAAAGGCTCAGCTAGGAACAAACAAAGAGCGACACGATAATAAAAATGCAGCATCGCTGACATTGATGCGCTAGCCGCTGAGAACAATTGATAAGAGTGACAATTGCACGAAAATAGGCATATGCAAACGGCAATAATTGGCGCCGACTTCCTAGTACAGTTCCATTTGCTCATAGATATCAAGCTACACCGTCTGAACTGCACAATGGAGTATCCAACTATCGGCAGCACAATCAACTCACAGGATTTCGGTTCCTCGCGTAATGCATAGAAAGCTCTATCGGAAGACATCGCCGCCATCAACAGGACCCACGGCATATGTGAAAATCCTCCCTCACATGCAGTTCGCCACTATGTCATTACATCTGGAGTACCAGTAGCAAATCGTGTACGGCGACTGAAGGGCGAGAAACTATCATCTGCTAAAGCAAAAATTCATCAATTAATCGACGGAGGAATCTGTCGCTACTAAAAAGTCCGTGGGCCAGCCCCTCCATATGGTAGCAAAGTATAGTGGTGGTTAACGTGCTGGCGGTGATTATAGTAAGCTTAACACGATAACGATTCCTGATCGGTACTCGATACCGCACATACACGACTTCTCTGCCCGTTTACATGGCAAACACATTTTCAGAACACTAGATTTAGAACGCGCATACTATGGCCCTAGAGGACGTGGAAGAAACTGTAGTATATACACTGTTTGGGTTGATTGAATTTGTAAAGTAGCATTTAGGCCGAGGTACAATTGTCAGTCTAACCAGGTCCAGCTTTAGAAGAAATTTGTAAAGTGGCCAAGACACTAAGCTGAAACAGACATGAAACATGTGTTAATTTGAGGCACGACTACTACATTCTGGCCTTCGGGTTCACTCGTATGAGTACCACGAAGGTGCAGCCGACGTTACATGTACCGTAGGGTCGGGATACCGCGACTCTTTAGCTAGTGAACAGCTCTCGGGCTCGGAGCCGTAATTAATGCGAGTAACGGAAACTACAGAGCCGAAGCGAATTGCCACCGACGTTTACATATACTACTATTATTAAGTTCATGCCTTCGGGCTTAACCCTCAAAGTATCGCTCGGGTCGCTACCTCGATCGATATAGGCGGTGAACTTTCAAAGCCGAGGTGAATTACCGTCGACGTTTAGAAATATTACTGTTGGTTAAGGACAAACTAGATACAAGTATTAGTTCTGCGATTATTTAATGAAAGATATGGCAATTTATTCGATATTATTCGTTCGTTCGTGCTCTTTATTACGCCTAATTTCTCTGTGGCGTGACACTTCGTCGCTACGCTGCGCACTCACACTATTCTCTGGTTTTCTCACAACGCCACGTTTACGTACGCTGACGTTCGGCTAATATGCTTTAATGTTCACGCCGGGCTTACGAGTTTCGGCCGCTCTTCAACTTTTTCCACTCGCGTACTACTGCGATCTGTCGCGTCTTGCTCGTCATGTTTTGCTCGAGCTACGTACGTCTGCGCTCTTTGACGTCTCGATCGTAAGACTCGAGCCTAGTTTTGTGGCTCCGCCCTTCCAAGCTTTCGTGGTGTAAAGTTCGACCACATGTTTTCCCTCTCTTTTTGGGGTGGCGTTGCCACTCTCAACTGTTACGCCACCGTTCTGATCCCTCGAATTCTATCTTAAAAAACACAGAAATCTCTTTATGCGCCCGTTACGACTTATTTAATAATTCCAAAATCTAAATAACTTAACAGTATGACTGAATAATATAAACTTAATGATATATGGGTTTTGCGCTCCTTGCGACTTGTACGATAATTCAACTTAATAACTAACGACTCCGACGTATTTCTTATCCTTAAATCAAATTCTTACATTATTAAACTCTAACATTGTTGGGCCGCGGCCAATCCTGCGTCACACACCCCTTGTACATAAGGAAGGGACGACGGTCACGGTGCGGTCCCGGTGTACGGTTACGCCATACGTCACTCCTCCCTCGACGAGCGTCGTCCGGGATCGGCGAATCCCGCGTCTTATCCTGGGCAAGCCGGTCCTTATCAGCTCTAACAAGCGATGGTCGATCAATCCGTCGGGGGCGAGAACTGTCCACCCGAGCGGCCGACGCAGCCCACGTACTGCTCGTTCCGCCTCTCTCGGTTCTGGGCCGTCCAAAGTCCAAAGACCCTCCGCAGATGTCACAACCTCTCCTGGGTTCATCACCTGGTCTATTTGAAGGTCGAACATGTCGTCCACTTCCATCGCTGATTCTTCCGTCTCGGGAACTCTACGTACGATCCCTCCATTCGAGCGTGGGGCACCGACACGTACATCGCAGTACGTTCCACTCGTTGAAAAGCGACTCACCCGTCGTAGACCTCCACGAAATGCTCCTGGGCGTATGATATACGCCTTGTGTTGGCGACCACACAACGTGCTCCCGCTGCGTGCCCGGTGTGTTGACCGGGGTATCGTTCGCCTCTTTCGGTTGCCCTTTTGGGACAAACGCACGATGTTGGGCGACAAGAATTGTGTCAGCCGATAAGGGCCGTCATATTTTGGGGCTAGCTTTGCTGCGAACCCTTCAGCCGCTTTCGACAACTGGGGTTGCTACAAGAGCACCAATGAACCGAGGGCCGGTCGCCACATCCTTCTCCGCAAATTGAGTGGCGTCCTTGGCCCGTTGTAAATTACTGTGCACGATGTCGAACACCTCTTTCAGTTGGTTCGGCTTGTCAGGGGGAGTCCTCTGAATAGTTGCCGACACAGGTGTGACCACGTCGTAGAGAGCTGCCGGCAGGCGTGGTTCCCTTTCATACATTAGAAATGCCGGCGAATATCCAGTAGAATCGGCCACACTCGAGTTAATCGCGAGTGATATCTCGGGTAGGAGCTCGTCACACGAACTTTGTTGGTCCTTTATAAATCGCGCTACCATTGTCTTAACTGTCCGGTTGGTCCGCTCGGTCGGGTTTTCCTGGGGACAATATGGGGCCGTGTGCTGGACCTCTACACCTAAAGAAGCCAGATATCTCTTAAAAATCCGGCTAGTGAATTGTACCCCGTTATCGCATACGAATTTACGAGGAATCCCGAATTTGCTTAATATCCGCTCCTTGAAGGCTTTTTTCAGGTGTGGTGGTGGCTCTACTTAATGGGACCAATTCCACCCACTGTGGGTGCGTCGTGACATGCCTGCAATACTTTCTTCCGGCTATGTGACCCAAGTGACGGAAGAGCTACCCATTTTCGATCTCGTAATCCGGGAACTTCGCTGGGCTCTGCGCGATGCGCGCGAGCATGCTGGCGATCCACATACAAGGGGGTTGTTCCTCCACGGCCCGTTGGACCGCCTCTAACGATTGCCTTGACAGCGCGTCGGAAACCACATTGAGCTTACCCTGCCTGTAATGGACGTCGAACTGGAACTGTTGGAGCTCGAGGGCCCAGCGCGCGATCCGGTCTGAAGCACTTTTAATAGATTTGAACCACTTCAGAGCCATGTGATCCGTGGTCACGTCGAAACGGTAACCCTTGAGATAACACCTCAGCTTCCGAATCGACCAGACTATCGCCAGACACTCTATTTCTGTGGCGGAATAGCCTTCAATAACTTCAGGCTCGCGTAAGCAATGACTCGTTCCTCTCCGTCGACCGTCTGTGTCAACACGGCTCCGAGTGCGTCTTTATCCCTTCTTTACCCCTTTTTCACTCACAACATGTCCCAGATAAACGAGTTCTCTTCGGAACAGGAGCACTTCTTTTTGTTTATCTTCAAAGACGTCGGAAGACTTCTTTCAGGTTGGCAAGGTGTTGTTCCTTCGAAATGCCGACCACGATTATATCGTCCAGATATGCGAATGCGTAGAGTTCCATCTCTGCCCCGATCACCGTATCAATTTTCTTTGAAAAGTCGCGCAGGCCGAATAAAGTCCAAAGGGCATAACTCTCCACTGAAACAACCATCTCCCGGGCACTGTGATCGCGGTGTATGGTTTACTATTCTCGGCCATCAGAATCTGCGAGTACCCGTGCTTGAGATCTAGCCTAGATATAAATTTCGCATGACGCAACCGCTCGAGTATGTGACTTATTCGAGGCACGGGATACGCATCTGGGACAGAGTGGCCGTTCAATTGCCTATAGTCTACGCACATCCGCCATTCGCCAGTCTTCTTTTTGTCCAGGACGATGGGCGTGCTATGTGGGCTATGAGACGGCTCGATGGCTCTAGTTTCCAGGAGTTCCTCTACCTGCTTGTCGATGATCCACTGCATGGCCGGGTTTTTCTGGTGGTATCGCTGTTTCACCGGCTTATCGTCTTGCATGACCATCCGGTGTGCACCCACATGGGAGACCCCGCAACTCCTCGAATAATATCAATTCCGATTCTAAGAACTCCCGAAATTTGGGTTCGAGATCTGCCGGACAGATATATCCTTTCTCCGTCTATTACTTCCCCGTAGCATTGGTAATGGTATCGGCCACACTGACCACCGCTTCGTCGGTGCTCACGTTGTCCGATATAAAATTCGGAGTCTTCGCCGGCTCGCTGACGCCTGCCTTGGGCTCCGGCTCCAGTACCGATGATACTCCTTGACTGCTGCCTTGCGCTTGGATCGCTTCGTTTGGGCTCGGGATACCGGTAAAAGGCTCCTTGACGCATACCAACTCGCACCCGTCCACTTTTAACCTCTGCCCCCTCCCGGCATCGCCCCTCGAACGCTTGTCTGTCCCTCAAACCGCCCTACTTTAACCGCAGGGTGCCAATGAGGGACTCCGCGACGGTCGTAGGTGGCCTAGCCTCCGCGCAAGCACGCACCACCGCCCGTAGAACCAATTCGTTGCCTCCGCAGCACAGTTTTGTACGTATTACACATAAAAAGTCCAATATCATCTGGTCTAACATTAAGGGCATAATCAAGATCGGCACGCTGAAGCTGTTCCCTGACAGATTGACGTTAATACGCAGCATCCGTGCCACCTCCAGACGGGAGCCGTGTGCAAGACGAATCCTTATCCGCACCTCTCTTATTCGTGCCTACGAACAAGTAGTCTATATTTGGGAGCGAGATTCTCGTATATCCTGTTTAATTCCCTCGCCGAATCATACCCCGCATGGTGCATCAGCGATCTCAAGTCGATCAGGAAATCCTTGAAATTTTTACTTTCCTGTTTTGACCGGAACGGTCAACCTCAGGTGCGCGAGTTCCGGCGGCTGAGAAGCACTAGGCTGAGTGCCGTTGCCTCCGAGTCGGACTCAGACTTGGTGCGCCTTTTGGGCTCCGAAACCTTGATCGTTTCCCGCGATTCGGTGGTCCTCGCATATTGGTCCTCCAGTTCTGCCAACCGGGCACACGTTTGCGTCGGGTGCAGTCCCCTGGACACAAAATTGGCGATCCTCTTGCGCAGCTCTTCTACGCGCCCCTCCTTGCTCAAATCGAACTCAAAAGCTATCGTTTCTAGTTCCTCTGTGCATCGCAGGTGCACCTAACGCATACCCACCGCAGGATTTTTGCACTCACCCGTGTCCATAGTAACTCTATTACCTCCGGTGCGGATTCACCCTTTGTCGGCATTGCTTCTTCTTCGAGGTTCTTCCACTCTGCTCACGGCAAATTCACGCGTCTATAATTGTTGTTGTACTCCTTAGCCGGTTTGTTTCTTGCAGTCGTATTTTTCACCATTCTCGAAATTTTACTACAGAAGTGTTCTTTTGGTTTTTTACACTGGCCTTTTGTTTTAATTTCACTCAGTCGCTGTTCACTTGGCAAATTTAACTTGTAACTCGAACAGTATTTGCATTAGCTTTTAAAACCCGGTTCCGCACCACACACAAAATTTACTTGCCACTTTTAAAACAACATCTCCACTTTGTTAAACAAAATATTTTGCGTACATTTTTTTGTGTGTTTAATTTCCACTGTTTTTTTTTCGCTTCGTCTTATTATTTGTTTACTTATTCACATTTGTTTATTTAATTATTATATTTATCCATTTATTCACTCTATTTTTTTTTTGCTTCGCACGTTGTTCATGTCATTATTAAGTTTTCTTCGACTTTTGTTTATTCACTTTCGAAAAAAAACACTGACCAACCATTTTTTTTTCAAATTTTATTTACTCGCTTTTGGAAAAAGTAATTAAAAAATTTTTTTCCAATTTTTATTTATCCACTTTCGAGAAAAAAAATATTTATTAGATATTATTTTTTTTCGTTGTTACACTCTTCTTCCGGCATATATATATGTATATCTATTTTCTCCAAACTTGCATTTTATCATAGCTTACACTTTACTTTAAATACATTCATATATGCCTTACCTCTTTTATTTATATAAATTTGTTCACTCAAGTTGCACTTGCACTAATTTTTGTTTGGCTTCGTCGCGCTCTGTTCCACTGTGCGTACGTCTGCACTGTATTGTTTTGTTCTTGTTGTCGCCGGTCGATTTCGGCACGCTCGCTTACTTGCACATGTGTACATACGTACATACGAGGGTGGATTGATAAGTTTCCGGCCTGACCAAGAGATGGCGCCACTAGGCCTAGCTTGAGGTGGCGTTCTATAGTACCATCCTTAGATAGCTTGTAGCTCGTACATATTCGGTACGCTCGTCGCCTGCTTATCGCGACGCTGGCATACATGTATGTATGTCTGTATGCCGTCAATCGTCTCGCGCTACATTACCATTGTTTTACTGCTGTATGCGCACATGTACACTGCCGACGTTCTCCAAAAAAACTATGCGCTCTTTAACTCTCTAACATAATTTTTGGCCCTAACTATTTCTTTATCTTTTTATACCCCGCTGGTCTTTAGGTCACTTAATGCCATGTCCCATTCTCGTCTCAGTGTAGCGCTCGGGCGCTACTTGTAATCAAGTCTTTGGGCATGGGTACAATTCTCAGTCTAACCAGGTCCAGCTTTACAAGAAATTTAGAAAGTTGCCGAGACACTAAGCTGAAACAGGCATTGTAGTATAAAAACAGGAAAGGGGCTCGACTTAATTTGAGGCACGACTACTAAACTCTGGAGTACCACGAAGGTGCAGCCGACGTTACTTGTACACAAATTGATGTACTGCCGTTCGGGCTCAAAAATTCCATCAACTACCTACGCATTTTGCAGGCACACAGTCTCTGAATCAACACTCAAAAATGGAATTTCGAAAAAATATTAATAAACTACTACCGCCGATGTATACCCTATGCATCAAAAACTCAAGCACTACTCAAGACTTCACTCGCAATATGAAAAAGAATGACGCCAGGTGCTATTGAGGCATTTTCAAATTGCAAACGCAGTATCGCAAAAGCAAGCACTCCAGCTCAGCCTAGCCCACATGCAGATCTCAGCCTCACTTGTGATGCTTCCGACACATCTATCGGCGCCGTTTTGGAGCCAGACAACTGAGACATATGGGAACCACTCGGTTTCTTTTCAAAAAAACTCAACGCAACCGATAGCAGGTAAGGCACATTCGACAGGGAACTGCTTGCAATCTATGAAGCGATCAAGTCCTTCAAACACATGTTGGAAGTACTAGTGTTTATCATTAAAACACAAGCCGCTAATATATGTATTTGTTCAATAAACCGAAAAGGCATCGCAGCATCAGTTACGCCAATTGGGATTTATTGCGTAGTACTCCACAACGATCCCACACGTAAGCGGCAGTAACAACGTAGTTGCAGACGCGCTCTCCAGAGTAATACCATAATGCCAAAGCGATGCCAACATCTTGCGATAAAAAAGCATTGAAACAGCACAGGCGACCGACAACGAGCTGGATTCCGTTGTAAACAATGAGACATCCCTACAACTGAAGTTAATGCCAGCCGATGATCAAACTCGGATATTCTGCGACGTATTAACAGGAATTGCTAGACCATATATCCCACGAACATTGAGATCCAGCACATGTTCAAATGTCCACCGACTATCGCACCCAAGCGGCAGGTCCCCGCCCAAACAAATTTGAAGCAAATATGTGTGTCCGTCTATGCGCAAGGACATTTTGGAATGTTCGAGAAACTGCTTGCCGTGTCAAAGGGCAAAAAAATCAGATATAACTCCTTGCTGCCAACCAAAATTACGGTTCCGGATCGCAGATTTGATCACATACATCTCGACATTGTCGTGATGCCGTTGGTTGAGGGTATTGTTTGACGATAATTGATCGCTTTTCCCGCTGGCCAGAGGCAGTACCACTGCAGGACATAACAGAGCAAACGATATGTGATGCGCTTTGGTCAGTGGCGAATTTATTGGGAAGTAAACAGATTCAAACGTCACCATAGCACCCACAATCAAACGGGATGATCGAGCGTTGGCATAGGTCCATGAAAGCAGCTTTAATGTGCAACCTAAGACAATATAAACACTAAGATGCGTAACGCTGAACAAAAAAATGTTATAAGGCAGCTTGATTTTCACAAAAATGAGAACGAAAATGAAATCGCTGCTCTCACAACTTAAAGAGTGTAAAATTCTAAAAATAGAATGCGCTTTCAGGTCGGCTTACCGATTGCCATGAGTCCATTCATGTTTTCAACTTAAGCATGTATGTGAAATTAGGCGTTGTATTGGCTTTGGTTGCCTAAAATCGAATTTTTACGATTTCTTGGATCGCCAGGTTTGTCTTATCGAGTTGCGCGTGCAACATAAAAAACTTGAAAATAACTTCACATTGAATATTAATAATATAAGATTTATTATATTTTTTTTAAAATTATTATTTTATATTTTTTTAAAATTATGTACAGGCATCAATTATTATTTTATTCATTAAAACGTCATTAACTATGTAATGTTATTTTAATTGTGGAGTAATTAATTGACGTATATGTATGTGGGAGTGAATGTGCATACCAGCCTTGCACGATACCCTTAAACAACCATCCCTAGACAACAACGATGACCATCACCAATGGTCGAGAGCGAGCTTGATCTATCAGGGAACGAAGTACGACGTAGTTGAAGAAAGACGCGCAAGTGGCAAGACGGCTAATGAAGAAATGAGCATAATGAAAATTGACATAGCAATTGATAAGTGTGATGAGTTTAATATCAGTGAAGCGGCTAGTGAGAATGCCAAACGTAAGGTGTACGAACTGATAGCAAACTATAGTCCGATTAAAACAATGAAAACCAATGTAGATAAGCGAATAATTCTCAATGACGACACTCCAATATTTCCTTTTGCTGAAGCGCTCATTGTAGACGAGCCAACCGATAAATGGTTAGAGACAAATGTAATCGGATTCTTCGATTTTACAAGTCCAATAGTACTGGTAAAGAACGCAGATGGTAGTCCGCGACACAGTGTCGACTATAGACGCATAAATAAGGTAATAGTAAAAGATCATTTTCCATTGCCTCTTATCGACGATCAGCTGGACCGTCTCCAAGATGCCAAGATATTCAGCACCATAGATTTGAAGACCGGGATCTTTTATGTGCCGGTGGCTGAATCAATCAAGAAGTATATAGAATATTACATTCCATGTATCCAGAGCAACCGTAAACAAGGCAAACAAGAGGGTTTGCTGCATCAGCTCCAAAAAGACGTGGCAACCCTACATACATTCGACATAGATTTAGGTCCATTAGAGTCTACGAGCAAGGCCTACAGGCACATACTGGAGGTCATAATGAAGCTACAGAATCAGAGCACGGTGTTTGGCAACCCACCGTACATCATATCTGATAGAAGCACAGCATTCACAGCTCAAGATTTCCTCAAGTATTGCTATAACCAGAATATAAAGGCAATCAAGACGACAACAGGACTTCCTCGTGTTAATGGTCAAGTAGAGAGACTAAATTCTGTTATCATTTCAGTTCTCTCCAAACTAGGCGTCGACGACCCTACGAAATGGTACAAGCACATCAACAGAGTCCAGCAAGCCGTCAACTCAACTTACACAAGAAGCATAAATACAACCCCCTTTGAGCTTCTGACTGGTGTAAAAATGCGCTCCACCGACGATCATCAGTTGCACGAACTGATCAACTCAGAGAAGAGATCTATGTTCAACGACCAGCGCGACGAATTACGAATTAAAGCGAAAGGCCAAATATTGAAGCTACAACAAAAGAACAGCCATACATACAATCGGCGACGCGAACAGGCCAGGCAATATGACATTGGCGATCTGGTAGCCATTAAACGCACGCAGTTTGGCAGTGGCCTTAAACTGAAGCCAAAATTTCTAGGCCCGTACCAAGTTATGAAAGTCAAAGGCAACAATGCGTACGATGTACAGAAGATCGGGAACACCGAAGGCCCCAAAAACACATCAACTTGTGCAGAGTACATAAAGCCTTGGTCCATAAACAACGATGACGAGGACGCATTCGGGTCGAATGCTTAGTCCGAATGGCCGCATGTGGGAGTGAATGTGCATACCAGCCTTGCACGATACCCTTAAACAACCATCCCTAGACAATAACGATAACCAACAACGATGACCAACAACGATAGTCGAGGGCGAGCTTGATCTATCATAGAAAGAAGTACGACGTAGTTGAAGAAAGACGCGCAAGTGGCAAGACGGCTACTGCAACTTCAACGATGACGACGACGACAACGACGACGACGACGACGAATGTGTAGAGACATACACTGACGATGCTGATGCGACAGACGGTCGCACCAGAAGAACATTCTACGACGTTATTTATTTTTATTCAATGTAACTATACGTTTAATTTAGTTAAGATTTAACAAACTTATATAAGAAAAATCCTACATATTGTGTACTTGTGCATACACACATACACACAAACATATGCATTCGCACGACATATGCTGAAACGATCGCTTGTCTGCAGCACCGACCAGCTTTGCTGAAGCTAGCCTAGCGACTGACATCATTGCTCAGCAGCAGAGCGCAACGACTTCGGCATTTCATCATGTGGCTTTTGGAGAGCGAAAAGCCACTCAGCTGGCGTGGAGTTTGATGAGCGAAATACCACTTGAATAGCCACACTAAAAAATTTGTCTTGAATTCAAATGTATGCACGTTACGCATCTTAGTGTTTATATTGTCTTTGGTGCAACCCAGACACTCAATGGACCAAACAGCTTCCAATTGTTATGCTTGGTCTCCGGACATGTTTTAAGCAAGACCGACAAGCATCGGCCGCCGCGATGTTGCATGGCTGCCCCCTTCGCCTTCCAAACGAATATTTCAATGACTTGGAATCCATGCCAATTTATGAATCAATTCCGTACCAGAATGCAAGCGATAAGACCAACTTCAGCTTCGCATCATAGCAAGCCGAAGCTGTTGCAGTACAAGGATATACACGACTGCTCGCATGTATTCGATAGGACTGATTCGGTGAAAGGGCCACTGGTACCCCCATACACAGGGACGGGTCAGAGAGTTATAGACACTCCATCAGATCGGATACTGGTATATGGCACCAAACACAACTGCCCTTTTGCAGCCTCTTGATCAGGGCATAATTCATTCATTTAAATTAGAATCCAGGCACATTTTAGTAAAACAACAATTCATCGCTGTTGACCAAGTCAACGGAACAAAGGATTTTGAGAACCAATTTAAATTTTGGATGCCCTGTACTCCATAGTTAAGGGATTGGCGCGTGTTAAAGAATCAAATCTTCTCAATTGCTTTAATAAGTTAAACATGCTATTAAATCAAGAAATGGTTCTCAATGTTTAAGGTATGGACATTATTTATAGACAGGATTCGATAACATTTTCCAATCAGAAGAGATTTATATTGCGGAAAGGGAGAGCAGCTTGCAATATGTTCAATATGAAACGGATGTAAACTGGGCAGAATACGTAAATATTGACACCGATGTTACTTGCCTAAACGATGAAGATAATCATACTTTTGATGAGTATAATGATGCAATTTTCGATTTACAGCATTCATATACCTTTAAAGATGGATTCCATGCTATTAAGGTTTTGAAAAGCCTCTGTAAGACACATCAAGAGCTTTTGAAAAACATGACTTCATTAGAAGATACTTGTTTTAATTTGAAAATTAAAAATCTTCGCCAGAAAAAAGTAAATTTCTTTTAAATAAGAAAAGTATATTGAATATACGTATTTAGAACTTTTATGTGGGTTTTTTATGTAATGAATAATTGAGAAATTGAAAAATAAACATAAATTTTAAACAAAATTAAGATAACTGCCTTTTTAGGATAGCCGCCTCCAAAGTCTGTGCAAAGTACACGATGCAGCTAAGCAAATGATGCTGCTTAGGAATATATATACATTACTTTCTGTCTGTTACATACATTTGCAAGTAAGAGGCTCTAGTTGGTAGCGCCCGACAAGAGTATACCCTGAACCCTGTCTTCACACACATTTCAACCGCCTTGTATATATACACGCATACACAAAATGACACATACACAATTTCACGCGGCGAGCTGTTCGTTTTTCTCAGCCACTGCGCGTAGTCCCACTATGGAAACTAAATTCGTGAAAAACTTTTAAACTTAGATAATGATCTTTATGAAATTGAAATATGAAACCAAAATGCAAGTGGGTAGTATGTTAATTGCGTTGTTTTCATATATGGTGCGAGTGGGTGGACGTATAGACTTTTACCCATTTTCAATTGGTCTTTCCCTGTTTATACCCTGAGCGCATTAAAAAGTAATTTAATGGTTTTGTGCAAATGTATATACCAAGCAGAAGGAGGCATCATTGTCGATTTCGGAGATTACAAAAGCTAGAGAGCTGAACTTGGGCATTTTAAGTTCGTGTAGATCATACACAGATCATGTTTATTTCAAATAATCGATAATAATCAAGATAATTTACCTGTCATCGATAATTATCGGGTTTTAAGCATATCTGAAAAACCATAAGAGCTAGAGCCACCAAGTTTGGTTCAATATCTTCGCGTGAAGCATAAGCAGGCTAATAATATTTCGGCTTTTGGATACCTCTGTCCACACGCCCTATATATGCAAAAAGGAAAAGAACATAATTCAAATACTGCGGACATTGGCTTTGGTTTGTACATTGATTTCAATACACACAAAATTTATGAAAAGACAGGGTTCGGCGTATCCCTTAGTGGGATGCTCCTGACTAGACCTTTCTCACTTGTTGTTTATTTATTCACTCTGCAACAGTTTATTAGTCAGTGCAAGGGTATGCGCCTTTTTGGTAGTAGCTAAAAAACCGAGAATTAATTAAAGAAGCTGCAATAGCTTGTTCAATTTCAAACAGATTATTTATATAGGGCTACAGTACAGAGTCTAAATATTTATGTAGTGCGGCCTTAAAAGATCGAAAACGAAGTACTCAAGCGAAAACAAACTCTGCTTGCAGAGTTAATCCGCTAACGTATACTTAAACTTAAATAATGTGGGTCAACATTTCGGCCATTGACATTGAACCGATCTGAGGCAGACATAGCTGCAAATTCTTGGCTATTTCATATAGTATTGTGTTGTATAGTATTGTGCGCTGCAAAATTGACATTTAGATTCGCTACGCTTTTCGGTAGCAAGAGGGACATTGCAAAAACTTAATATATTCTTTTCACTTCGTGAACAAGTATAAAAAATATAAGTAAGGGGGAATAAACGATTTGTTAGCAAACATAATCAAAAAAAATGTGTTTTCGAAAAGGAATTAAACTTAAATGCAAAATCAATCTAGGGGCAAAACCATACTGAAAACATTGTGAAAATGGGTTTAGTTTTGTTGAAATCTAGAAAGTATGGATTCGGGAACTTTACTTGTGAAAATCTCTGGCAATTTTTGACAGAACAAGAAAGAACGGTGCAGTCCGACTGCGTAATACTCGCTCGCAGTTCACAAAAGTTATTATTGTTATTTTGGAAAACCTAAAAAACTTTTTTTATTTCATAGGGTGGGCGTGGCCAATGTTTTTCGGTACGATCTTAAGAGGAGGACACCCAAAAACGGTCAGTCAAATTTGGAGATTCGCCGCGACTGGGAATGACTGCTTTTATGATCTTTAAATTTTGTGATTATAGCTCTGAAAGTGTGGGAGATATAGGCTTTCGAGCTTGGCGAGGGTGGGAGTGGGCGTGGTCGGGAAATTTTTTTACCCTTCTTTAAAGAGGGTGACCACTAATCTACCCTTAACATTTGGGGGCTCTGGCTCTAAAACTGTGGGAGATATCAGCAATCTTTTAGGGAGGTTACCAGCAATCTACATACCAAGTTTGTTGTCTCTAGCTTTATTTGTGTGAGTTATACATATGTAACCGTTTTGAGCTTTCAAATATATTGATTTTAGCGATTATGGAGGCGGAAGTGGGCGTGGCCGGAAAATTTTGATGTTTGTGGGAACTTTGCAGTAATTTATATTCCAAATATGGAGCCCCTGGCTCAGAAACTGTGGGAGATATAGGCATTTCCGATTTCTTAAGGCGGGGGCGGTAGGGGTCGTTCTAATGGGCGTGGGCGGGAAATCAAGGTCGCAGTTTTTTAGGAGGTCACCAGCAATCTACATAAAAAAAATTGGTGACTCTAACTTTAAAATTATGGGAAATATTGAACTTTATTAGAATTGCGATTTGAGGTTTATCGGCATGTCATCGATTTACCAGCCCCCAGTGGGCGTGGAATAAAAATCTTAACGCTTTATCTCAAGCAGATAACTACAAGTATGTATCCACAATTTCAAGCTTCTAACTTCCCGACAAATATTGCGTTCATCCGGACAGACTGACGGACAGCATGACGGACATTGCACAAAACCAATATACTAGTTTCTCTTCGTGAACGAGTAGAAAACCCATTGTGTAGAGGCATTTGAGAAACTTAAACCATTAATAACAAGTAATCCAATTCTAAAACTCCCTGATTTCAAAGAAAAATTTGTACTAATCACAGATGCTATCTTTCTCAAGATGGTCACCAATATCTTTCATAAATAAATTATAGTGCTATTAAAAAAGAATTACTCGCCATAGTTTGGGCTACTAAAACGTTTCGTCATTATTCATTCACGTCATTCTGGGAAGACATTTTCAGATTGCTAGTGACCATAAACCCCTCAGGTGGTTTCACACTTTGAAAGAACCAAATGCTAAACTACAAAGATGAAGAATTAGATTGGCCGAATTTGACTTCGAAATTGAATATATTAAAGGCAAACCAAACTCAATTGCTGATGCCTTGTCCAGAATCAAATTGGAAAAAATCATTTCGGTTAAGCCGCCCAACATAGTGCAGATGAAGACAGCAGTGACCTTAAACAATTAACAGAAAAACCTATAAATGTATTCAAGAGACAAATAATATTTATTAAATCCGATCAATTCAAGAACCACAATCCGTTATGATAATATTACCCATGAAAAGGCTAAGCCGTTTTTCCTTGATCATTTCATTCATAAAAAATCACCATATACATCGTGAGTGATGCAGATTTTGAAGTCATTCAAAGGGCTCATAAAGAAAGAATTCATACTTCACATACAATGGTGACTCGTAGTCTAATATTAAGCTCTTATGCCGAATTCAAAGAAATTATACTCCGCTCTCACGAAAAATCCCTACACCCTAGAATTCAAAAAATTAATGAAAGCAATTTTGCAAAAAAAGAGAACACAGCAGCAGCAATTGATAGATTACATAAAACTATAAATGAGAAAATTCGCGTAAGCAAATCATCTGAAGATGACGAAATAAAATAAGTAAAATAGAAACAATACTTTACATATACAATCATAAAACCAAACATAACACTACTGGACAGACACCTGCTCACATATTTCTCTATTCTGGACAGCCAGCGCTAGATACTCAAATAAATAAAGAAAATTAGAGAAACTAAATAATGACCGACAAGAATACGACATTGACACCAGGTATCGAAAAGGACATCTTCAGAAAGGAAAATTGGAAAACCCATTTAAAGCAAACAAAAATGTAGAACAAATAGATTCTGACCACTTTAAAATTACTAACAGAAATAAATTCACTAATTATTACAAAACGCAATTTAAAAAACAAAAGAAAATTAATCAAGTACCAATCCCACAGGTCCATGGAGTACAGTGATGACGTTGATTCTGTTAATTACCACAGGTCATGCTCAACAAATCCAAATTATCGGTACCAATTACGGCTACCTTCTTTTTCAAATGAACCAATTCAGATCCCATCAGCATTCAAACATCATTACTTGAGAATAAGTTTATCAGAAATTGACACAATAACCAGTTTTTTTGGCAGTAAAGTATCCAACAATGTAGATTCATAATGTATAATAAATTGCTTAATGAATTAAATGGATTAACGTTACATAAAAAAATAGGTAGAAACGATTTAATATAATAGGATCCGCATATAAATATCTTATTGGCACTCTCGATAAAAATGATTGAGTAGAAATTCAGCAAAATTTAGAGACAGTCGCACAAAATTCGATGAAAATATATGAGTTAAACAACGTACTAAATTTGGTGAATGATGGAATAGAGAAATTAAACAATATGAAAACAATCGTAATAGCATTGATACACTCACATATGAACTCATGCAGTTAATTGAATATGTAAAAGATTTAGAAATGTGAATGCAACTTTCACGACTTGAGCTATGTAACCCCATACTTTTAAATAACGATAACTTGGAACATCATACCAACCAAAATATATTATTCATTAAATCATCCACTTGGATTAATCACAAAAATAATGAACTACTAATTATATCACACATACCTACTAACAATAAACTAATTAACACAATTAAAAAAGTCCCCCACCCTGACATTAACGGTTATCAACTAGATCATACAGATACACAGTCTTTCTTTGAAAATTACAATAAAATCTATAAGAAAAAAATTAATAAATAAATAATGAATGCGTTACAAATATAATTAAACATAACAATCCATCCAATTTGTAATTTTATTCCAATACCTCTAATAATTGTGTTAATAATTTTATTTATTTATTTAATAGGTTGACAGATCGAGTGTCAACCTCAGTAAAATGTATAAAAACATTTCAATGTAATGTAAATAAATATTATATAAACAATTAAAAGATAAAAGCCTAAGAGAATTATAAAAAATTCTCATAACATCACCGACATGATGGAAGTATTTTATTTGCCAGTCCGGCTAGCTATCCCCCTAATCACAGCTAATTGTTGTCAGTGACGTTAAGAGACTCTACTGCTAAAGATAGGGTTGTTAGTAGCAAGAGTATATTCTACAATTTAAATCTAATTCTAATAAATAAACAATATAATAAGGAAAGTGAAGGTAACAGTTTTAGTTATTAATAATAATAATTGTTAGAATTAGATAAATAGATAAGAGGAAAGAGACAGAGACGGAAATCATTGACCCGATGGGGGACAGATTTAGCCCGTCCAGCAAACTGTGCCCCTGCTCACAGCTGCGGGTGGTCCATGATTTGCCGAAAATATCCTGAAAGTAAAGACTTCATTAGGGGAAGAGAAAGCTCAGAGGAGAAAACGTGGTAAAGGCTATTATAGCGTAGGCATAAGACATGAAAGACATGAGAATTATGCAAAGCGTAGTCTGTCGTGCATGTAGGAAGGAATAAGGGGTAAATGTTTTTAGTAGGTGTAAACGGAACCGAGAAGTTCAGGCGACCTAAAAGAAAGGCAGAACCAATGTCGCCATTGATCAGCTTGTGTAGGAAGACTATATCAAGGATTGTCCTACGGTTGGTTAGTGACGGCAGATTAAGAAGTAAAAGCCTGCTGGAGTAAGATGGCAGACGAAGATTGGAATCCCAGTTTAAGCCACATAAGGCGAAGAAGTTGCTTCTGGACGGACTCAATTCGATCCTGTTGGATTTTGTAGTTCGGACACCAGATACGTGGGCAGTATTCCAGGATTGGGCGTACAAGCGATATATTAGGAAGTTTCGTAGTGAAGGAATCATTGAACTCCTTCGACCAACGTTTAATAAAGCCAAGTACACCCTTAACCTCGTTTACACTAGTATGTATGTGAATGTTGAAGCTCAGCTTTGAATCAAAGAGAACACCAAGATCCTTTACTGTTAGTATACGTTTCAATTGAAAATTATCAATTGTATAACCAATTGTTGCTTAGAGCAAGTAAGAGACATTAACATACACTTGGAGACGAGTGTGATATTGGGAATCAGTGTAAGAGTAAATCAGTTTCACATCATCTGCGTACATAAGTATGAGAGCATTATTATTATATTATAGCTTTATTTAAATCTGACGTGTCTTACATTTTATCTGACAATCGCTTAGCTTAGTTATCGATAACGACAGTGTTGTTGAAAACCTGCTAGCAGGGTTGTTAATGACTATGGTTGTCATATTACACGCTTTCTTTTCATAAATTAAAATTAATTTTTTTAATCCCAGCCATATCATTGTGGTGGTTGAATTACTCTACCGCTTCTCGTCTGAACTTCAATTGGCTGAGGTTCACTAATCTTTTTAGGATAATTAATTTTCTGGCTTCTGACTTCAGCATCTGAATCACTACTGTTGGCTGTTTAATATTCATCTGCTGATGATCTGATAAGTGTATTTCTTTCCAACAATATGCTTTCATCACCATTATCTTATTTAGCCTTTTACTCAATGGGACAATTACAATTTCTTTCATATTAACATCATAATTGTTTTCAATATTTTCATACATTAAATCACTAGCATTAAAATTTAAATTTTTTGTTTTTGCTATAAATTTGCTGTTGCATCGTAAATGATTACACTAGGTAAAAAAATTCAACTTTTGCTTGTCATTTTAGCCAAACGTACTTAATCTGATACATATGGATCTCCATATGAATTAAAAATTTTTCGTTCACGAGATTTTTTTAAAAAAATTTACAAAATATGGTATTATTTTTAACTTTTTTCAGAGGTAAGTTTGGAGTATCGATCATTACTCGGGAATGTCGTAACCGATTTAAAAATTTTAACAATTACTGAAAGATAATGAATAGATCTATAAATCAGGCATACACACTTCTAAATTTAAATCATTGGTTTTGTAACTATATATTTACGAATTAAGAAAATGATGATTTTGTTAACGGTATTTTTCCTTTTTTACTTTAAAATTCAGGGAAAAGTCGAAAAAAAAGTGTTTTGTTCGTCACCCATTTATTTATATAGGTACATTAATTGCTCGTCGTTCAAGATCCTAACCATTCAAATCGAGACCGCGATATAACAACATTTTAAAGGTAAACACTTTTTTATCGATATAAATGATTTCTTGGCAAAATCTTCTACGAAACTCGGACTTCTGTCTCATTAAAGTCGGCCGAATTAATTTGTTGGCTGTTTGACTTTACAATCATATAAATATATGTGAATTGCTTGTTTAACAATTCTGTTTATGAATATACTATTATGATTAAGTATACATGTTTATTATTATTTTTATTATTATATATAAGTCGATTTCGCCAGTTCTCAAAACTTCACGCTGCGACCGCTGATCTCACACACAACTTGCCTCTTTCCTTGCTACTCTGCGACTCTCTTCTGTAAGGCTCCGCTGCTGTTAACAGTTACCGCTGTTAACATGTGTTCGGTTGCTGTTATATATGATGCGTTTTACACAATTGTTAATAAGTTGTTGCATTTTGCCCTCCCAGTGTGGTATGCAGAAATTCTGCTGTATTGCGTGCATTGTTTTTTGAATTGTAAAATGTCCAATGTTATGCGCATCGGTATACGCTTATTTTTCGACGTGAATAAATCTATTCTGTAAGTCCATCTCTGTGATTGACAATATTTAGCTTGTTCGGTCACTTCGTAAGTTCTTCCACTGGCTTGTAGTTCTGAATTTTATCCTGCACCACATTCTTGAACTACGAAGGAATATCTGCATCGTTATTTGTCTCGACAATGCTGTAAATAATTTTCTGATTTGTGTATTGAGTTCTCTCGCCTTTCAAGGGAGAAAGCACAAATCCGGCGTCCGTCAATGTAAGCTTAAATTTGCTTACAAAGGCGTATCCCAATTGTGCGTCGCATTCTATGGCTCGATCGGCCACAACGATGAATCTCTGCTCTACCTACATGTCGTCGATCTCCACATTTGCTGTATACCGTCCCAAAAGGATGTGTGGTATTGCTGCCCAAGCCGCGCAATATTGATCCTTCCTTTTGTAATACGGCGTCTTTGATTTTGCTGTGCACCAAGATGTTTATCAACGTGACGTCAGCACCCGAGTCCACTAGCCCCTCTACTTCAAGGTTGCCAACTTTAAACACCTTCAGCCGTTTTGCATCATACACTACGCTCACAGTAGGCTTCCTGCAGTCCTAAGCTATGCCCGTCTTCGTTGCACTGAAAACATTTCATATCCATCGTGCAGTTTCTACGCAGATGATCAGCAAACCCACATTTGAAACAACGCATCTTCTTCTTAAATTTATGTTGTTCCTGATGTTGTCCTTCGCTTCGTGCTTCTCTTTTTCTCTTGAAAGCCTTTTTTCACTACATTTGTTAATACCTCCGTTACAATCACGCTTTCATATATTGTGTATTTGTTTTTCAGCTCTTTATACGTGCATTGGTATAAATTGTATCTGAAATCTGATCTTATGTTTAGGCCACGCACAATGTAACGAATAACTGACTCCGTGTCAATAACTCGGCGCGATGCAATGCGTTTCATTTGCAACATATATTCATGGAAGAAAGTTCCTTTATCTTAGCACGTTTAGCTAACTCTTTATGCACATCAGCACTGCACATGTATTCACGCTGAAACTCTTCCTCCAACAAACTACGCATTTCATCATATTCGTAAACGGGTATAGCGTCTAAGAACAACTTTGCCGTGCGTGTTATTTTTGCACGCGCCTGCACGTATTTCTGTTTCTCATTTAGGCCGTAAGCATTGGCGTTCATTTCAAAATTATTGAACCATTTCTCCACCGGTATATTTTCGCCATCAAAATCCTGTATTATATTTGAGAAATTCTCCACCACCAATTTTGAATCCTTCTTATCCTCGTCTGCATGAACCTTGAGCGTTAATAATTGAATAACCTGTTGCAACACAAAGTTATTTTCTTCTATTTTATTGTTGCAATTGTCGTTGCCTGCTGTTTATTCTCTATATGTCTTCTCCTGTCTATTCTCGCGACTTTCTGTCAGCGTCATTTGTGTGTGTGCGTATTCTTCCATATTGGTGCGACTGTCTGTCTTCGCTTCGAGTCGCGCATATGGTTGTCTCTTTTCATCTGCTGGCGGCTGCATTCGCTTCTCCGTCACACTCTGTGTCTGTTTTACGGCTTTTGCTGCTAATGTCTGCTTCTTCATTAGCTATCAGTTTTTTTATCCGTATACTCAAAACTCGCAAATCCACAGAATTTCCTCTCTGATGAAATTCTACTGACGATTTTTCCAGCGATTCTGTGTGTATACCCAAACTCGCAAATCCCCCGAATTTCCTCTCTGATGAAGTTCTACTGATGATTTCTTGTTTGGACGAGTCCTAAAGTGAATTGTCCCGTTCTTCTCTGGAACCGTTCTTCTCTGGATCCGTTCTTGTTCGGACGAGCCCAATGATCAATAATGCAAGCTCACCTCTAAAAAAAGCTAAAAAATCTCATTTTGAAAATTTAAAAAGAAAAATCTCGCCATAGAAAAATTCTTAAAGTGGTTTTTGGTAGGTAGGTTTGGTCAAAATGGCAATCGGGCCGTTACCTAGTGTTATAAAAACTATCTTTAATAATGTTCCATAATACCACGGCTCTCAATTTTTTTTGTAAATATAATGAGATCTCCCACTTTTAGTACTGATAATTCTTTTGCGTTTCTATCATAGTAAAAGTTTTGCTTAAGTTTTTTGTTCTCTAACCTTGACTGTATTTCTTGTTCATTCAAGTTGTTTTGACATAGTGTTCGATTCATTACTATGGATATTTTTTTTAATCTGACGACCAAAAAACAATTAGGCTGGTGTTAACTTCATACTTGCTACAGGAGTAGCATTGTATTCTAACTGCGATATTCAAATAACTCAACCTTTTCCGTTTCATAACATCACTTTATTATATATAGCTACGCATTTTTCCGCCAAGCCATTGCTTTGAGCATATGTTGGGCTAGAATATCTCATTTCGCGGTTGGGATCGTCTGCAAATTTCTGAAATTTACGTGATGAAAATGGATTGTTTTCATTCTTGATAACAGCTGGGTAACCAATGCGATTAACTATTCTCCGTAGGACTTCAATTATGTAACTCGATGTGTTATTATTAAGAGGTTCAGATATAATAAATCCAGAATATGCATCAATTAAAGAAATGTAGTTCTTTCCGGCATATTCACAAACATCCATTGACACCATTTGAAATGGTGTCATTATTTCTTTTAAATATTTCATAAACAAATCCGTTTTCGACCATTTTCTTAATTAGTTTTTTTTTTTTTGTCAATTCAAGTGGAATTACTAGTCGATGATCTCGAAATAGAAGATCCCTCTCATAGTGCATCTCGTGCTTATGATTATAAAACTGACATCCAACTGAATCAAGTTGATGATACCCTGGCCAATTTCTTGTTTCTACAAAATTGCAGATTTTAACTAGACTAAAATTATCCTCAGATATACACACAGATTTCACTAAACTAAGAATAATAGCTGCTAAATTTTCATTTTCACTTATGTCTGTTACTTGTGCGCGTGACAAACAATCAGCACCTAACATTTGCTTTTCCGGGACATACGTTATTTCCAATTTTGGATATTTCAACAAAAATAAGAACATTCGCTTCAATTTAGCTGACACATCCTTAATGTCTCGCTTGATAAGTGTTTCCAGGGCTTACAGTACAGTAAATTCTCTACCATAGATATAGTAATGGAAACGTTCACATGCAAACACAACAGCCAACAACTCTTCTTCAATTTGAGCCAATGTTCTGGATGCATATACTACAGGCTGTCCATTTTCCATAAGAACAAACCCCAGACCATCCTTAGATGCATCTGTCTGAACCACAGCACGTTGTTTTGGATCATACACAGTCAGCACTGGTTCTGAATTGGTAATTTTCAGAATGCCTTCCAATTCTATGGCGTGTTTTTCAGTCCAGTTAAACCCAACGTCAGTGTAAGTCAAGTTACGTAATTTAGCATTTTTTTTTTTGACAAATTTGGATATTTTCCTAAGTATTTCAGTAACCCTGAAAGTCGCATAACGTCATGATAACTTTCTGGTTTTTCAAAATTGTCTATTGCATCTCGATATTTTCCTTCTGCTCTGATTTTATCTGAAATTATGTTTCCCATAAAGAGAACCTGTTGTTGACGATATTGAATTTTCTATGGATTGAATCTTATATTACGCTTTCTTGCGCGTTCAAGAGCAGTCATTAATATTCTATCATGCTCGTCATAATTTTCTGCTGCAATTCTAATATCATTAAAATACACCATAATACCTGGTATCACAGCAAATATTTTGGCACTCGATTAAATTTGAATCTACCGACTCATGAAAGTAGTTAAGTCAGAGCTATTCTTATCCAATTTTCACTGCCAAAACCCACTTTTAAGATCTAGTACAGTGAATATTCGTTTATTTGCTTATTTGACGTAAAGTCGTCAATGGTAGGAATTAATAAACAGTGCTGCAAACCCAAAAATAAATTTCGCTGGTTCGGTTTCCGGTTCAAACCTATTTGTCACCTTTGGGTTCGGTTCATGAACCTGGTTTTTCAGATTTATGAATCCAGGTTTTGGTTCGAGCCTGGGTTCAGCGCCCGTATTTTATATTTTCTAATTTCTAAACAAACAAAACTCAAATTCATTGAAACTCTTTTGCCCACTGCTTACAAGAAACGATACCCGCATTGTAAATTGTTAGCGCTATTTGTATTACAAAAAAGGCGTAAGGCGCTTGCTTATGTATAGATCAGAGAGAACTAAAGTATAAAGAGCGGAATCCAGACGCATAAAATTTGTCTTCCCATTTTCTGAGTTACATTTGGAAATATTATTTAAGACATGTTTTGTTAAAACATTTTATTTATTATTTGTATAAATAATTGTATTTATGCCTCGACGAGCAAACACAATACACACATTGTCGTACCAATGAATAAGTATGTGTATATGCAGTCCATTAACATGAATGCAAATCTGAGGGTTGCAACTTCTTTTCAACATGCCACGTCACAGCTAAAGTTTCTGTGCGAGTGAGCAATTTTGCCCGCGTCTTGATCTCAGCATAGAAGCAGCGCAAAATATCAAAACAATAGATGCTACAACAAGTAGTGTGGTTGTTGTAACCCCCCGAAGTTGCCTACGTCTTCATCTCAGCACAAAAGCTGTGTAGAACATTAAAACAAGAAAGAAGACAAGAGGAACTGTTGATGTTTTACAGAGCTTTGTTGTTGCATCCCATGGTAAATTTGCTGCGTTTGAATTTGTTTTTGCGGACCATCTGCATCTCATGCCCACCATAAATATACATAACTGTATTAACCGCGTATGCGTCTGAATTCCGCTCTTTATAATTTAGCTCTGTCTGTGTAAATACAATTTTCAAATTAATAAAAATTATGAACTAAACTATTTTTAAATAAGTATGGTTTGGTTTGGGTTCAGGTTAGGCTGTATTTCTTCAAACGGGTTCGGTTCAAAAGCTTAAAAATAATGGATGAACCATTTATGAATAATGGATGTTCAAACCCGGTTTGCAGCCATGCCAACATAAGTTTTCTACGAATGCATTCATTAAGTGGTTTTGGGTCAAGGCAAAGACGTATTGGTCCATCTAGCTTATCTATAACACTAGCTAACAGCCAAATTGCCATTTTGACAAAACCTACTTTTTCTAATACATAAGAGGCCCCATATGACGAAAAAACACTTTGAAAATTTTTGTTATTTTTGTCAGTGTTTTTTTTTTCAGAGGTGAGCTTATATAACTGATCAGTACTCGAGTACATCGTAACCGATTTTATAAAGCTTAACGATTACTAATAGCTAATGAATATATCTATTAAGCAGTCATACATGGTTTTAAGTTCAAATTATTGAAAAGTTGAAAAAGGGGAAAAGTTGTTATTTCTTTATATGGATGAATTAAGATCGGTCAAGATATTATTCATTGAAATCGATCTGGAGACGGCTAAGATATTATTATTTCAGCAAACCTGCTTTATGTTGCGTTTTTCAAATTCGCTCATATAACTCATGATGGTGTTGGTGAACAAATGGCAAGGATGCTTGAATGTAGATGGCTTACTTTACTCAAGTGATAATCTCCCATCCATTAATATCGGTGAGCGCAAAATCAGCCTCTGAAAGTTGGCTGACCACGTTTCAACTGAAAGTTCTTCCTGATAAAATTTGGACCAAACTAACTACAAGGAATTTAATATTGACCCCAGCATTCTGCCCAATGTGGAGTATTGGTATCTGTCTACCAGAATTACCGGTGCTCAATCTCGTTCTGACATTCATCGAAATTTGAGCTAAAACGAAAATATTCCGTGTAAAATGTGTAAAATTGTGCGCAAATGTTCATGCCGATATAATCCCGATTCGTTCTGCTACATTTACCTAGAAAATACCAATTCCAAAATAATATTTAACGAAAGGCTGCAAAGTTTATAATAAACAAGGGACCCGACAGACGTTGTCTTGTCTACACGTCTTTAATTTGAAAATTTCAAACTTTTTTTAATAAGCTAAAACATTCTGGACCATTTTGATGAAAATTATTATTCAAATGTTATGACAATATCTAACGTCATTACATGTAAATTTATTACAATTAGACTAATCGATAGCGTGTGAGTATGTGTAATGAAATCTTCAACTTGTTTTAATTCCGAGTACGCCGACCAATGTTTTTTGCTCTTCCACGAAGATGTGGCATTTTTCTGTATAAGGAAAATACTGTAAAATAATACATAACGAAAATGAGTGATTTATTAAAGATGAAATTTTAAGTAATAAACTGAAAAGATTTATTGTAACAAATTTTAGATCAAAAAACGCGTAATTTTATGTTTTTTCTATTCAATATTTCTAATAAGGAATAATTTTTAATAAAACCAATTGAAAAAATTCATTAGGAAATTAATAAGCTACTATCTGCGTCATTAATTTTTGACTTTTAATTTTTTCAGATTTAATGAAAAATAAAAATCCATCTGAATAAAATCGGTATAATAAAATGTAGATGGATAAAAAAATTTACAAAAATATATGAATTTATAAGCAAGAAGCATAAAATAAAATATTCAATGTCAAAATCTGTATCGATGAAAAATCTGTCCAAACAAAAATTCGTGTAAATAAAGAGGCAAATATAAAAAGTAAATAGATAGAAGACAATAAAATACAACAATTAAATAAAAGTATAATTATGTAGATAACCTATATAGAATTTCCATGTATTGTTTATGAAATAATATAGTTTAATTTTATGGATTTTTATTTATTCACGTTTTATATTTGCCTCTTTATTAACACTGAGTTTTATTTGGATGGATTTTTTATCGACACTGATTTCAAAATATCGAATATGTCATGTAATGCTTTTTTACTTTATTCATATATTTTTTTTTCATTTATTTTCAATTATTTACATTTTATTTGCATACTATTTTATTTTCCCTTAAATCTCGAAACAGTCATAAATTAATGACGCCGATAGTACACAAATAAATTTGTAGGTTAGGTTAGTTATTAACTAACGCACGTGTAAATTTGATAAAAAAAATTATAAGAAATATATACTCACTTCGATTCTGCACTAAATTCGCAAAATGTATAGTTTTTTAGGCACACTTCAAAACTCTTCTCAAAACACTCAGTACCTTTTAATTTAATATTTGATCCAGCACATGGTCTACAATAACACAATGATAACAAAACATTTTTTTAATTTGATCGCAGCGCTAACTGTCGGGACAGACTAAAATTAAAATTCGAATATTATTTAAAATTTGACACTGCGATGGTAGCGCCGTCTGTCGGATCCAATGTAAAACATTCCAAAATCAACAACTACTAATAAATTAAAAATTAATTAAAAAAACATTGTCCAGCGGACAAAATTGTGAATTTAAACCATTCTCAGATCCCCTTGAACACACACAACAAATTTCATCAAAATCGGTCCAGTCGTTTAAGAGAAGTTCAGTGACATACACACTCACAGAAGAATTATATATATTAAGATAGCTTGGAATTGAACCCAAATATTGGAATGAAGATTGGAGCATTGGAATGGTTTGAGTACAGTGCCTTTCTGCATACGGTACTAAAACCATGTAAGCAGCTCATAAATTTCAGTTGTTTGTGAAATCGTTCTCCATGTTCTTCGCTGAGCTCCCCTAAGTTGCACAGGAAAAAGTCCAAGTGGGAGTGCAGGAAATGGATTTTCAATGACATGTTTGCTCCAATTTTTTCATAACTTGTTATCATTTTTTTGACGATTCCAATATAATCCGCACTTTTGTTACTGTCCAAAAAGTGTGAAGTAACTTTTCGAAATGAATTGCAGGATGCTTTTCCATCTGATGTCAAAATAGAGTAAAATTCCTTATTTTCCAACAACTTTCGAATTTTTGGGCCTTCGAATACGCCTTCTTTAATTTTTGCCATTGAAAGAAGTGGGAAAAGCGTTATTAGATACTCCTATGCTTCACTTTACGTATTCTATGCCTTGCAGAATGGGCGATCAGGATGGAGGGATTCTGATTTCCATTGTGAAGTAAAACAGCCTTTAGCCTATTCTTGCTACTGTCCACAAATACCCTCCAATCCTTTGGGTTATACGTGTAAAGTAGTATCTAGGCCGGGGAACAATTCTTAGTCTAACCAGGTCCAGCTTCACACGAAATTTTTAAAGTTGCTGAGACACTAAGCTGAAACAGGCATTGTAGTATAAAAAGGAGAGATGGGCTCGTGTTGATTTGAGGCACGACTACTACATTCTGGCCTTCGGGTTCACTCGTATGGGTACCACGAAGGTGCAGCCGACGTTACATGTACCGTAGGGTCGGGATACCGCGACTCTTTAGCTAGTGAACAGCTCTCGGGCTCGGAGCCGTAATTAATGCGAGTAACGGAAACTACAGAGCCGAAGCGAATTGCCACCGACGTTTCCATATACTACTATTATTTATTTAGTGCCATGGGGCTTTACACACGAACTATCGCTCGGGTCGCTACCGCGATCGATATAGACAGTGCACTTTCAAAGCCCAGGCGAATTGCCGTCGACGTTTACAATTACTACGAGTCTTAGTTCTACGATTATTAAACGAAGATAAGGCGATTTATTCAATTTTTATTTTTATTTATACTACGGTGTTCTTGCCATCACTTGATAGACCCTGCTGCACAGCTTCATTTCCCCTCTACTTACGAAATTGTCCGCGCTCTGTCGCGTCTCACTCTTAATGTCTTGTTTGCGTCACGCACGTCTGCGCTTTTCGACGTCTCGGTCGTCAGTCTCGATCCTAGTTTTTGGCTCCGCCCTTCGAATTCCGCGAGCCATTTTCATCACGCAGCTTTCATTCTTGTGGTGTAAAGCTCGCCCATATGTTCTCCCTCTCTTGTTGGGGTGGCGTTGCCACTCTAAACCGTTGGGCCACTGTTCCGATCCCTCGAACCTTATCTTAATCAACTCTTAATGATATTGCGCGCTCCTTGATTTTAATTATTTAATTTTAGCTTTACCATAATACTTTATAGTAAAAGATAAGTTCATGATTTCATACTCTTAACTACTACACTCTTACTACTTATACTATTTAATGTGGCGCAGCTAAGCCCGTGTCACACCTTTCCCTTTTTACCCGGTGCCTTATGGACCCTAGACCTAACAGTGTAGCTTACACTTGGCCTTCTACCGTTATAGTGTCAGTGCTAATTAGAACTAATTTACAAGAGTTACGGTTAGTCTAAAAAAGTTGGAGGCAAATCTGCAGCGCAGGGTTGCGCTATTACCCCATCTGGGCCTTCATCCTGGGCTTCATCTTCTCCACGGTTGTCATCCGTGGCGGTCTCCTGGTGGAATGGTTTGAGCTGGGCGATGTTGGCCACTCGCTGCTTTCGGTTGCCCTCTTGAGACAAACGCACGTTTTTGGTCGACAAGAATTGTGTCACCCGATAAGTGCCGTCATATTTTGGGGCTAGCTTTGCTGCGAACCCGTCAGCCGCTTTCGACAACTGGTGTCGCTGCAAGAGCACCGTTGTACCGAGGGCTGGTCGCCACTCCCCTTCTTCTCAAAGTGTGGTGGCGTCCTTGGCCCGTTGTAAATTACTGTGCACGATGTCGAACACCTCCTTCAGTTGGTTCGCCTTCTCGGGGGAGTCCTCTGAATAGTCGCCGATCCAGGTATGACTTCGTCGTTGAGAGCTACTGGCAGGCGTGGTTCCCTTTCATACATTGAAAATGCCAGCCGGTATCCAGTAAAATCGGCCGCACTCAAGTTAATCGCGAGTGATATCTCGGGTAGGATCTCGTCCCACGAACTTTGTCGGTCCTTAATAAAATGTGCTAGCATTGTCTTGACCGTCCGGTTGGTTCGCTCGGTTGGGTTTTCCTGGGGACAATTTGGGGCCATGTGGCCTCTACACCTAAAGAACCCAGATATGCCTTGAAAATCCGACTAGTGAATTGTACCCCGTTGTCGCATACGAATTTACGAGGAATCTCGAATTTGCTTGATATCCGCTCCGTGAAGGTGTTTTTCAAGTTGGTCGTGGTGGCTCTACTTAATGGGACCAATTCCACCCACTGTGGGTGCGTCGTGACATGCCCGCAATACCCTCTTCCGGCTATGAGTGGAAACGCATAACTTCCACGGGATGTAGTCCTCGTCGTCAGCTCTATGTCCCAAGTGACGGTAGAGCTGGCCATTTTCGCTCTCGTGGTCCGGGAACTTTTCTGGGTCCTGCGCGATGCGTGTGAGCCATTACAAGGGGGTTGGTCCTCCACGGCCCGTTGGACCGCCTCTAACGATTGCCTTGACAGCGCGTCGGCAACCACGTTGAGCTTACCACGCCTGTAATGGACGTCGAACTGGAACTGTTGGAGCTCGAGGGCCCAGCGCGCGATCCGGCCTGAAGAACTTTCGAAAGAATTCAACCGCTTCAGAGGCAGGTGATCCATGATCATGTCGAAACGGTAACCCTCGAGATAACACCTCAGCTTACGAATCGCCCAGACTATCACCAGACTCCTTTTGTGGCGGAATAGTTCATTTCCGCTTTCAATAACTTCCGGCTCACGTAAGCAATGACTCGTTCCTCGCCATCGACCGTCTGTGTCAACACGGCCATGGTCACTCGCGTCCGTCTGGAACACAAATTTTTCGGCGAAATCGGGACACGCGAGTACGGGCGCAGTCGTTAATTCTTCCTTTAGACGATGCAACGCTGCCTGTTGCTCTTCCCCTCATGTCCACGCCTTGCCGTTCTCTAACAACCCGGTCATGGGTTGCACTACTGACGCAAAATTAGGCACGAACCGTCTGTACCATGACTCCATGCCCAAGCATTGCCGCAACTCCTTGCAATTGCTCGGGGCTTTGAGGTTTCGTATGCCGCTACTTTTGCCGGGTCCGCCTTTATTTATGCCTTTATGCCTTCTCCTCTCACAACTTGTCCTAGATAAACGAGTTCTCTTCGGAAGAAGGAATACTTCTTTGTTTATCTTCAAATTGGCCGCCCTGAGCCGTCGAAATACTTTTTTCAGGTTGGCGAGGTGTTGTTCCTCTAGTTGCCAGGTGTTCCTCTACCTGGTTGTCGATGATCTGCTGCATGGCCGGTTTTTCGGGTAGTATCGCTGCTTCACTGCCTTATCGTCTCGCATGACTATCCGGTGTTCAGCCACATGGGAGACACCCTGAAACTCCTCGAATAATGCCAATTCCGATTCTAAGAACTCCAGTAATTCGGGTTCCAGGTCCGCCGGCCAGATATTTCCTTCCTCCGTCCATTCCTTCCCCGTAGCATTGGTAATGGTATCGGCCACACTGACCACCGCTTCGTCGGTGCTCACGTTGTCCGATATAAAATTCGGAGTCTTCGCCGGCTCGCTGACGCCTGCCTTGGGCTCCGGCTCCGGTACCGATGATACTCCTTAACTGCTGCATTGCGCTCTCTACGTTCCTTGGGCTCGGGATACCGGTAAAAGGCTCCTTGACGCATACCAACTCGCACCCGTCCACTTTTAACCCCTGCCCCACTCCCGACACCGCCCCCGAACGCTTGTCTGTCCCTCAAACCGCCCCGTCTTTACCCGCAGTAAGCCAATGAGGGACTCCGCGACGGTCGTAGGTGGCCTAGCCTCCGTGCAAGGACGCACCACCGCCCGTAGAACCAAAGCGTTGCCTCCGCTTCACAATTTTGTACGTATTACACATAGAAAGTCCATCCCCAATATCATCTGGTCTAACATTGAGGGCATAATCAAGCTCGGTACGCTGAAGCTGTTCCCTGACAGATTGACGTTAACCCGCAGCATCCGTGCCACCTCCAGGCGGGAGTCGTCTGCGAGACGTATCCTTGTCCGCACCTCTCTTTTTTCGCCTTCGGCAGCTACCATAGCGGCGCTACGCTCGCTAATAAAACTGCTGGTAGCCCCCGTGTCGACTGTTGTTCACTCCGCATACTTCTCGATCTGGACAACAGCAACAATTCGACCCCTCTCTACTTTAAAGCATTTACTCGTGGCGGGATTTGGGTACCTCGCCGCTTACCCGATCCCGACCTGGGTAGCGCCGTCGGTTTCAATGCGCCGATCTCAGGTAACACAAGTTATTATATAACCCTTTCGCCCCGCACTGCCTACAAAATATCGCTGTAGGCAAGCCCAATCATACGATTCAATACTATGGTCGGACCCGACGATGAGTTAAAGTTCGCGGCCCTGCGTGGGGTTTCTGACGCAGACGGAGGAACTGCCCTGAACGGATTCTGACCTACTGTCGAACCTCGCTCCGGAGTTGCTACAAGAGGATCCCGGCAACTTCGGAATGGCGGTGAATACGACTGTTGTCTACTTCGCAAGCATTCGACACTCTGACGCTTCACACCCCCATATTCCAATGCCATTTGCGTCAGCTGGGTCAACAGTGTAAAATCGTGCTTACGAACATACAGCATATATTCGGGAGCGAGATTCTCGTATACCCTGCTTAATTCCCATTTCGGATCATCTCCCGCATGGTGCATCAGCGATCTCAAGTTGATCAGGAAATCCTTGAAATTTTCACCTTCCCGCTGGTGTCTGATCCGAATCTCGTCCTCTAGCCTCTCGAAGTACCGTGGAGGCAGGAAGAATTCCAGAAATCCGGACTTGAGCTCGTCCCATGACACGTCGCGTAACCGGCTCGTTACGAACCATTGCGCGGCTTTATGCGTCAACACACCACTCATTGTCCAAGGCAGTCGATCCAGGTCATAGGTAATTTCGCGCTCCTCGATCGTCTCCAGAAACACGAGGGGGTCGACCGTTCCGTCAAACCGTACTCCCCATTTGCGGACCTGTTCCGGGATTATCGGATGGCCCCTCGTCTCCACATGTGTTCGTGAACAGGCATGGTAACCTTGCCGGGCGGGACTCACACCTTGCTGTCGCTCTCCCTCGGTGTCGTACATCCTTTTAGGCCGTTTTTCTCTACCCGTTCACACCGGAACGGTCAACCTCAGGTGTAAGAGTTCCGACGGCTGAGAAGCACTATGCTGAGTACTAGCCTTCCAACCCGTTGCCTCCGAGTCGGACTCCGACTTGGTGCGCCTTTTGGGCTCCGAAACCTTGATCGTTTCCCGCGATTCGGTGGTCCTCGCATATTGGTCCTCCAGTTCTGCCAACCGAGCACACGTTTGCGTCGGGTGCAGTCTCCTGGACACAAAGTTTGCGATCATCTTGCGCAGCTCTTCTACGCGCCCTTCCTTTCTCAAATCGGAAAAAAATTGTTTCCGTTCATATTTTTTGTTTAATTTCTGTTGTTTTTCCCGCTTCTTCTAATTATTTTTTTATTTGATTTATTTATTTAATTATTTTATTTATCCATTTATTCACTTTTTCCTTTTTCCTCGCACTTTGTTCATGCCATTATTAATTTTTCTTTGCTTTTCATTTAATCGCTTTCGAAAAAAAAACATTTACCAACAATTTTTTAAATACATTCATATATGCCTATTTCCTTTTGTTTATATTTATTTGCTCACTCAAGTTGCACTTATTCCCGCCAGGAACAATAACAAGCTGCCCAGGAGTCGACATACCTTGATAAGGAAGGCTAATTATTTACACGCAAACTATTTATTTGAATATGTACATACATATTCGGTACGTTCGTCGCCTGCTTATCGCGACGCAGGCATACATGTATGTATGTCTGTATGACGTCAACCGTCTCTCGCCACTTTACCGTTGTTTTACTGCAGTTCTTTTGCGCTGTATGCACATCTACTCTGCCGTCGTTCACCAAAAAAAAAAACTATGCGCTCTACTATAATTTTTGGCCCTAACTATTTTGTAAATCTTTTTATACCCCGCGGGTCTTTAGGCCACGTTAATGCCACGCCCCTTTCTCGTCACAGTGTCCTTGCTTGGGCGCCACTTGTAAAATAGTATGAAGGCCTCGGTAGAATTCTCAGTCTAACCAGGTCCAGCTTTACAAGAAATTTGTAAAGTTGCCGAGACACTAAGCTGAAACGGGCATGGTAGTATAAAAAGGGGAGAGGGGCTCATGTTAATTTGAGGCACGACTACTACACTCTGGTCTTCGGGTTCGCTCGTACGAGTACCGCCGTTACATGTACCGCAGGGTCCGGATACCGCGACGCTCTAGCTATTGAACAGTTCTTGGGCTCGGAGCCGCGATTAATACGAGCAACGGAAACTACAGAGCCGAGGCGATTTGCCTCCGACGCCTTCAAATACTACTATTATTTATTTCGTGCCCTCGGGTTTTACCCATGAACTATCGCTCGGGTCGCTACCGTGATCGATATAGACAGTGAACTTTCAAAGCCGAGGCGAATTGCCGTCGACGTTTACAATTACTAGTGTTGGTTAAGGGCAAACTAGGTAAGAGTCTTAGTTCTACGATTATTAAATGAAGATAAGGCGATTTATTCGATTTTTATTATTTTTATTGTTCTTGCCATCACTTGATATGCCCTGCTGTACTGCGTCATTTTCCCTATACTTACGAAATTGTCCGCGCTCTGTCGCGTCTCACTCTTAATGTCTTGTTCGCGTCAGGCACGTCTGCGCTCTTCGACGTCTCGATCGTCAGTCTCAATCCTAGTTTTTGGCTCCGCCCTTCGAAGTCTGCGAGCCCTTTTCACCACGCAGCTTTTACTCTTGTGGTGTAAAGCTCGCCCATATGTTTTCCTTCTCTTGTTGACTTGGCGTTGCCATTCTTAAAAGTTGGACCACCGTTCCAATCCCTCGAACCTTATCTTAATCAACTCTTAATGATGTTGTGCACTGCTTTCGAATTATTTTAAATTTTTAAATTTAGCTTAAGCATAATACTTTATAGTAAAAGATAAGTTCATGATTTCATACTCTTAACTACTGATACTTTTAGATATGTACTATTTAATGTGGCGCGGCTAAACCTGCCTCCTTTTAAGATCGTGCCAAAAAATGTAGGACACGCCTACCTCAGTCCCTACGAAATATAAGTATTCTATATTTTTCCAAAATAATGAGTATACGCAGTCGGTTACGTCCGACTGCAACGTTCCTCCTTGTTTTAACAGGAATTGGTTGCTTAATATGCAATGCGGTACTAACTCCTTGTTTTGGTTTTTCGACAAATGAGCTTTGCAAATGTGCTACGCAAATGTGTAGTGCAAATAAAAGTTTGTGCCCAATCTTCTTTCCAACTTTTGGGTTCAATTCCAAAGGATTTATTATATATTTGCGCACAATGTTACTCATTTTACACGGTATATTTTCGTTTTAGTTCGTATTCCGATGCATGTCAGAACTAGACTTAGCACTGGCAAATCTGGTAGACAGCTTTATACCAATACTCCAAATTGGGCGGAAAGCGTTAACGTGTCGTTATTACCTGGGATCAACATTAAATTCCTTGTTGTTTCTCTCAGGTAGAACTTTCGGTTAAGCTAACTTTTCCAGATAATACTCCCTATATAGCTTAATAACTGTATTGCTGCACTAATGTCCAATCCGTTATCTGCATCAGGTCGTTTTGTATTATATCAGCTACCAGTAGTAGCTAGGGGTAGAGGCTGATTCACCGGTTACCGGCCGAAACTAGGCTATCGCTTGAGTAAAGTGGGCCATCTACACTCAAGCATCCTCGGCGAAAAGAAAAACCGCTGTCATCTGTTCCCGAATACCATCAGTAACGCCAAGCTTTCCGTCGAGTAGGCCGATCCGACCCTAGTTTACGCACATGAACGCATAGGACTGCCTGTTTGACCCATGTTATATGAGCGTATTTTAAAAACGCGACATCGATTTTAATGAGTGACGAATAAGACATATTTTTGTTCGGCTTTTCCCCAAATTTTAAAGTCAGAAAATCGTGAAAAAATCATAATTTTCTTAATTCGAAAATGTATAGTTGCAAAACCAATAATTTAAATTTAAAAGTGTGTATGACTGATTTATATATATTTACTGTCTTTCAGTAACTGTCCAGCTTTAAAAAATCGGTTCTCGAGTAATGACTAATAATGCAAGCTCACCTCTGAAAAAAAGCTTTAAAAAATACCATATTTTCAAAGTTTTTTAAAAAATAATCTCGCCATAGAAAAATTTTTAAAGTGGTTTTTCGTCATATGGGGCTCCATTTGTATCAGATAAAGTGAGTTTGGCCAAAATGGCAATCTGGCTGTTACCTAGTGTTATCAAAGGTTCAGAAATAGTTCTCGTAATTTTATTTTTAAATGGGATTTCTATTTTGCTCTGTGAGTTTAATCTTTTTACCAGGACGACTTGTATGTTAAAGTCGTTTAATGATATTTCCGATATGGGAAAAAGTTGGGATATATTTTCTTGTGTGGAGTGTATTGTTTCTCCGCACGTTGCTTCGTTAGACTCTCTATCATTTATATTTATGTTTAGTACTGTTCTACTAAGTGCATCGGCAATCACGGTTTGTGAGCCTTTTTTATATATGACTTCGTAATCATATTCTAATAATCCGAGTTTCCATCGAACTAGTTTAGAATTAGGTTCCTTGAAACTATGTTAATGGTTTTTGGTATGTAACCACTTTGAATTTTTGGAAATATTTTATTGCCCATATTATGGCAAACATTTTCCTTTCAATCGCAGAGTAATTTGAACTTTTTTTGAACTCGTCAATAATGACTACATTTATTTTACCTTTTAGCTGTTTTGTTAGTGGTTTCGTGATTCATGTAAAGTCTCTTATGAATTTCCTGCAATAGCCCATTAAGCCCAGGAAAGTCTTAATTCCTTTTTTTGTTTTTGGTATGGGAAATTTCTTTATTGCTTCTATTTTTGTTGGGTTTGGCTTAACTCCCTGTGAAGTTATCAAATGTCCCACATGTTCAACTTCTTTCCTTAGGAATTCGGACTTATCTAATTGTAACTTTAAGTTTGCTTGTCTGATTTTCTTAAAGATATTTTTTAATTGCAACATGTGCTCTTGTAGTGCGTTTGAAAATATAATAATATCGTCCATGTAAAATCCGTATCTGTATGGTCTTGTGAATATCTTATGTTTTACCCGGTTTGTAAAGGATAGTTAAGTTTTTTCGTTGTAAAGAATGTCGGAAAACTCTATGCAAAGCTTTTTTAAATATTCGGTTTCTTCACTATTTAAAAGATCTATTCTGAGTTTTTCTTTGAAGCTGGCTGAGTTGAACAAGGTTTCTGTATGTGTTTGGAAGTTCATATTTACTTCTACGTGTTTGTCTTCTAAGTATTACCTCTAATGGGTGGTCCTAATAGAGTATTCTGTTTGTTTCAGAATAGTTGGTTACTTTCATCTTACTGATATTATTTATAGCTGAGTACAATCCATTTGATATAAAAACATCATTATCTAATTGTATTTCCTGAGAGTAGAATGTTTCCTCTTTCAGGTTTACTAGAAGTTCTATTATTGTTCTATCTCTTCTATATCATACTTCACTCGTATTAATTTGTTTGTAGAATGCGGTTATCTAAGTCTATTTTGGCTTTACTTTCCTTTAAAAAGTCGACGCCTAAGGCATCGAAAAATAAGTGAAATTTAATCAAAAGAAAATAAGTTTTTCCTTCTACTTTAAATTCTTCGAAGGTATGTATTACCGCCACTTAATCAAGTGCGTGTGTGTTAATTATTGTCTTTATCATTTTTGGATCTTTTAATATTATTTGGTGTCCGTAAGGAACAAATTGTGGATCAATGAATGAACAGGTTGAACTATTAAAAATCTTAGTGGCCTACCAATTGGGGAATCTATTAGTACTGTACAATGGGTTTCTCTATTTATGTACGCTGATTTTTTGTTGACGCTACTGATTGAAAATTTAGTGTGTCGTCAATATTGTATATTTCTCCTTGCCTATTTCCCTGATATTGATTGTCGTCGATATTGGATGTCTTATATGACTGTTGGGAAAAATTTGGTGTTTTTGTTTGTCCGCTGTAGTTTCCTTTTCCCCCACATCTTGAGTGTCCGCTATATCTATTATCTTATCCTTATATTTATTTTTCTGTCCGCCGTTATTGTCGTATCCACCATTTGAATTTTGTGCAAGGTTATTTGAGTGTCGTTCATTTGAACGTGTTCGTTCCCTGTTTTGATTATTCCGTTGTCTGTCCTTGGTCGAATACGTTTGGTTAGTTTGTCTTGCCTGTCTTTGGTTGTTATACATTTCTTTTTCGGTAACGGTTATTCCATAAGCTGTAACTATGTCGTTGGGATCTCTTACTGTTGAAGCCGCGTAGTCGCTTTATGAATGTTTTCAGGCATTGTTTGATGAAAAATTCTCTTTTTGTCTCTATAACTATTGGGTTAATTTCGTTTTGATCTATCAAATTTAAAAGTGCTCTCTGTATGTCAGTTATTTTTTCATACAGCATCTCTACCGGATGAGTCAAGATAACTAAGTCCGCAATAAGGTTATATTTCGTACTTTTGTCCGCAAAGTGATTTATCAGTTTGGTCTTGTCGTCTCAGTTTAGTATAATTCCTGATTGGTATAAGACCTCATGTGCTTTCCCTTGAATTTTATTTCTTATTGATCCCAATATCATTTGGCCAGTTAAAGTTTGATCAGCTCCTCTTATTAACATTAAAATTTTTTCTACATTTGAAATAAATTCCCGTTATCCTTGGGCATAGTCCCTATCAGGTCAGATATCTTGCAGCTACCCATAATCTCTTGTATGGGTAGGTTAGTAGATTGAACCTGGGGTATTTCTTAATCGACGAAAATGGTTTCTCCTAATGATTCTTCCCTGCGCTATTCATGCGCCGTGCTCCTCTTGTGGGCACCATTCTTTTGATTCTACCCAGTGTATATATGAAATTAATATGATTACAATACTTGCTTTCTAAGGGTGATTAATCTTTTATGTGAATGATCTTAGTATACTTATATTATCTTAAGTTACTTATAAAAAAATGTTGTTTCCGCAGTGTTTAGTGTTGGTCGTCCGTGTAGTGAGAATGCAGAGTTTTAGTGTGCATAAAAGTGTGTCTATATATATAATGTAGTATGATTATACAAATATTTTATTTATTAAAAAAATTTGTTTGGCTAAGTTTTTATGTAAATTATATACCTTCTATAAATGTACTGAAGAAGAATCGGATCCTTGCGCGATGCAGTGATCCTATCTAAGGGCCTACAGACATTATTTAAGACAGGCTTTTAGCATGCATGAATTTATGTATTTCTTCTCGCTCTGTTCGATACAGCACATTCCGCCGACGATGTTGACAATAATGTTACACAGTCAGTTTCTAACACGAGTCGGGAATACATATTTGCATAAGGGTGTGTACGATACGTGTTTTTTTATTTTTTATTTTGTTTTCACATATTCACATATTTCCCCTCGCTCTGTTCGATACAGGAGACTCCATTAAAAATATACATATTTTTAGTGTTACATTATTAACTTCTAGCACGAGTGGTTACTATGTAATTTGTATGTGTCTGTATGTATATTTATTCCTCATATTGCATGGTGCTTGGCTCTACAATGTAGTGGCAGCGGCATTGACGAGTGATGCCGCGCAAACACATCTCATGTTTCTAAGTGAATGCTATACACACATTGTCATTTGCATGTGCTGTCTCTCCTTTGCATGTGTGCATGCATGCCTGGCGGCGATTGCTAGTCTGTTTTAATTAATGGCAGCGATAGTGGCATTGTCGGCCACTGACACATGGACATATGTTACACAGAAGCACAGTCACTTTCACATAAAATATTATTATTCATTTTATTTTAATTTCACATTGTATTTGTATTTTTGTTAGTTTAAATAATTGGAATGTTTTCATTTTTTACAATTCTCTTAAGAAAAATTACCTAGATTGCATATATCAACTTTATCAACTTTATGTTGCGGTATGTATATAATAATATGAACTGCTCGAATGGCCTTAGTTACAAGTGGTAATGATTTATGTAGTAATTGTAGTTAGAGTATTTATATTATATGAATATAGTATTTATTTAATTCTTCTAGGGAGTTTGGGTGGCGAAGTGACTGATAAGGTAACTCGCGTAGTCTCAGCCCGACACGATCAGACTTGGCTTGAAGTAGCCGGTGATTAGCATTACAGTGTATAGTGGACAGGGATAGATGTTGGGATTTCTGTATAATTGATTATTTTGCCCCCGCCAGTTTCTTTGTGATTTATAAATATACTTATAAATAGATCCTGGCCAGACTGAGAGTTGTACCCCGGACAAGAAAGAGCATTACAATTGGCGCCCGAGTAGGGACCCTAGGGCGTAGCGGGGCGTGGCACATTAGTGATATTAGTGACGGCCCCATTAATTAGTTTCAATAATAATACCTACCTAACAAATATTAATTATTAATCAATTGTTATACATATAATCCCCTTAAGTAACACTTATCCCACGTGTTGAGACATTGGCGGAGTTTTCAGTAGTGCAGTATAAGATAGTTGGATGCGCAGAGTAAAGGGACATAGTGTATGCGTACGCTGAGAATATTTTTGTTATACAGCGTAAATAAATTTTTAGTTTTAGCTGTACTTGCACAACACGTGCATCAAAAAAGATAACGGGGAAATCTGCACACTGTGGACTACGGACGACGGCAACGAAACAGCAGAAAGACAAGCCGACGCAGATGCGCGTAGATAAGAAAGAAAAAAACGGTGGAGCGGTGCACCGTGCGGAGTTCTTGGAGTGTCGCGACTGCGTCACTGTTCGCATGAATGTCAAAGTAAGCGAGAGTAACGGTGAGCCACGAAGCGACAACACGAGATTTGTTGCAGGGTTTGCGAGAAGAATCGATTGGTTTTTGGCCGGAGTTTGATCGAAATGCGGAAAGGATCGTTTATAAATAAGTAAAATATACAAATAAATAAATAAAAATAAAAGAAATTTATAAATAAAATTAAAACAAATAAATAAATAAAATAAGTAAGAACGTTCCAATCGGACATAACGGACTGCGTATACTCGTTCACAATACATTAAAGATATTATTGTAATTTTGGAAAAATATAGAATTTTTAAATTTCGTAGGGGCTGTATAGGCGTGTCCAACATTTTTTTGCTCGATCTTAAGAGGGTGCCACCCAAACACTGTCTGCCAAATTTGGTGAATCTAGCTTTAAAATTGTGGGAGATATACATTTTCGCGGTTTGTGGGGGCGGGAGTTTGTACCGAGCTTTCAAATGAGTGACCAGCCATCCACTTTTAAATTTTCGTAACACTAGCTCCAAAATTGTGGGATATATACCTTTAAAATTTGGTGACTCTAGCTCAAAAACTGTCGGAGATATAGGCATAGGGTGTTCTAGTTGGCGTGGCCGGGAAATCAAGATCATCAATTTTTGGAGGTGGTCACCAGCAATCTACATATTAAATTTTGTGACTCTAACTTTAATATTGTGGGAAATATTGAACTTTAATCGAATTGCGATTTGAGGTGTATCGAAATGTTATCGATTTGCCAGCTTCCAAGTGGGCGTGGTACAAATATCTTAACACTTTAACTGAGGCAGATAACTACAAGACTCTATATTTAATAGCGCCGAAAAATATTGCGTTCATCCGGACAGACGGGCGGACAGCACGACGGACATTGCACAAAATCAATATACTTGTTTCACTTCGTGAACAAGTATAATAAAGCGAATAAATAAATAAAACTAAAATACGGGATTAGAAAGGGAGGGCAAGGTGGAAGAAACGAAGCGACCCACAGGCGGATCCGGCTGGCGGATGGATAGTATCTGGAGGTAGGGAAGATGCCAAAGGTGAATGTCGGACTAGCAGGACGTAAAGTGAAGATGTCACTGCTAGTCATGGTTTGAATGCTGGATCACTTGATGCTGATACTTTCTGCGCGCCATCGGTACGAGAATCCATTGCGGGCACACAGAATTAAAGTTGGCGGTTATGCGAGAGTGGGCGTGCCTCACAAAATCGAAAAGTGCTATATCTCTCACAGTTTTTGAGCTATAGTCACCAAATTTTAAAAGTAGATTAGCGGTGAACCCCTTTAAATGCGGGTACAGACATCGGTTTTTATCGGCTTTTGAAGATATTTTGAAAACCATAAGAGCTAGAGCAAACAAATTTCAAACTGTTGGCGTGAAGTATACGCAGTTAATGTATATTTTGGATTTTGGAGACATCTTCCCATTTGCTCCATATATACAAAAATATAAAAAAGATGCAATTCAAATAGTACGGACTTTCGGTTGTACATAAATGTCAATGCTGTTATGCCCTGAAAGTTTCATTAAGATCATACTCTTAGTTTAGGAGTTATACGTGAATTTAGTTTCCATAGTGGTAGCCAAGCGTAGCAGCTGTTCACAGCGCGCTGCCTGTGTTTACATGTGGGTGTGTGTGTGTATGTATGTTATATTCTGTGTATGAGTGTATGAACATATGAGTTCACACAATTAATGTGAAAAGAGACCTTGAAGCCGAGAATTTGGCACGATTACCTTTTTCGCGTTTTAAGATTTTAAAGTTCACATGAACACTAGAGAAAATTAGGTGTTGTCGATCTGGTGGCTGACGAAAGAATAACGAGAGCAGGAAAATGAGATAGGCCCGACACCTATGAGTTTTGCCCTTACTGACACTGGCTTTTTTTTGTCAATTTATTTCGTTTTCTTTGAGTTTATAATTTGTTTAAATTTTCTAACTTAGGATTAAATAGTTTTATTTACCATTCTATTTATTAATTTAGAGTACTGTGATATAAGACGTTCTAGTTATTCCTTACGGATAATATAAAATTGGTAGGCGCAGGTGTCACAACCGGTTGTTGTCTCGCTTGATGACCAGGGCATATCATTAAATGTTCTCCGTATTACAATGTTGTAACTTTACCTTTCTTGTATTTGATGAAATATTCTCTGTATTCCGTAATCAGATTTTGGTGGTCATGAACAATTAGTCCTTCATTCTCTGTTAGAAAATTATCCATTTTCTTTGTAAGAGAAGTGAGGATAATGTAGAAATTATCCCCATTGTACTGTACTTCTTCAAAGCAAATTTATGACTGAAGAATGTTTTTGATACTGACGCCTACATATACGTCAGTCTCTTTTTTTAAATATTTCTCTATCCGACGACCTTTTTATTTCTCTGCCCATCTTTTAAGAAATTTCAAACCATAAACGAGTTAAATCTGTTTCTTAATCGTCATATTTTCGTGTCTGTGCGCATTTAGGAATAATATAATTATAATATCTGCTGGTTATTTGATTTTTCAAAAGTGAGTTCCAGCATTGGAATGTTGTAAAAAAATATGCCCAATCGAATAAACGATCTCCATAGTTCGCCATCAAACTCAAATTTATTTCCATAATGATTTAAAACTAAAATGCATTGATTAACTGTTTTTCAATAGCTAAAATGACACTTTACTATGTCAAGTAGGGGTGATCAACTACTGTATCTGCCATTAAGAACTCGAACTGTTTCTGCCTTAACTGGATATATTCCTTATATGTTAACAATTGAATCCATCGATCTTTCTCTAATCCAAAAATGTTTCGTTTATGTTCTTGCATCCAGATCATGGGTGTGTAACATCTTGTTGTCGAAAACTCGCACTTTACTTTCAACTGTAGATCTGCATAATATTCAAATCCGCAAATTATTTCATGGTCTTGTGGCTTTCTACACTTCCTCGCTTGTTTTAACTGTTGCGTAACCATTTTGGTTAACATCTGAATCAAACTAACATTAAAATAGTGTACGCTCACCTTTTAAGGTAGAGACTCTCATTCAGTCTCAGTATGCTACATGGAGTGGAGGCACGATGTTGAAAGTAGACAGGAACTCCTGCATTTTGCTTGACTTTCAATATATATTTGGAAACGATAATCAGCTTTTTCGCTAAGGAGCTGGCATTCATGCACGGCGGTTCAGTCGTTCCAAATTTTTTTTGATGATGATTTTTGGTTAGCCATAGTGCTGTTTTTCAAGCCATCTTTTTGATTTGAGAAAATCGTACGGACGAGACTTTTTCATATAACTTTGTTGAAAATTTGTGTACATGACATACAGGCTGGCGAAACGTTCTCGCCCAAAATTAACATTCATATCATATCGTACGGATACGTTTCAGAATACAAGCACACTTTTAAGTTTCTCAACTCATTTTGAATTAGTGCTCTTTTTAGTGTAAAGGCTTTTATCGCAAAACGAGGGCGCTCCCGATTGGCAGCAAGCTTCACATTCCATACATGGTGGGAGCCCTCTGTCAATGCGGGATTAAGATAACATTCCCAGCGAAATGCTATTGGTAGTGAGCCGCCGTTCTTAGTCAAACTAAACATGATCAATTTCTTCTCATCGCTAAGTCTTGCATGTGGTATTTTCCACGTTATGTTAAAAGTACTCAATTTAAACTCATTAGCAACACTTTTTGAATGAAATACATCGTTCATACTTTTGGTTATGAGTAGTATAAGATCATGTTTACAATTTAACAAGACTCTATTATAGTCTTCTCCAAATCCAAGGAAGAATTTAAGGGAATAAAGAAATAAAAATATTCACAGGTTGCTAGCTGTCTATCAGATCCATTGAACCAACCAGAATTACTGAGCATGTGGCTCTCGCTCTTATTTAATGAAATGTAGATTTTTATGGTTGCTGTTATACTAAAAAATCGGGTTCGGTCGATTCCAATTCCACTCAATTCATAACGAATTTCGTCAAATAAATAACCCTTGCAATCGTTTCGTAATTTACCCTCGTTAGTAGACATGTTGTCAGCCAAGCAAATCGAGCCCTCAATATTAATAAAACTCTCGCTCGGTAATACATAAAGATACTGATTTTGGATTGTAATGCTCTTAATTGATTGACTGCTCTTAAATTATTGAAGATACGGTGAGTAACTATATTCTGATATGCTTTTTTTATTATACTCTCATCGGAATAGGGCTTCTCTCGCACATTGAAGATATTACTCATTGCTTTCTGATTGTACAACCCAAAGACTTTAAAATAATTGATTTTCTATGCTAGAACTCAAAGTGTTTGTAATAGGTTGATCTGAGGTTTATTAAAACATCTTGCTTGCTTACGTCTCAAATTGAAAGTGTTTCTATTCTCATGTTTAATTTTTAATATTTGTGTTTTCCTTTCTATATAATTCGGTACGTTCGTCGTTAAAAATAGCTATTGTCTCTATTTTAATTATGTCTCCTATCAACCTATCTTCTTCTTTTGGTTTCATTTTAAAACCAAAATGACCTCTGTCATGAGGTACTATGCCATTGGAGTACTATTATTACTTCATAGTCTACATTGGCAAAGCAATGCGTCTGCGTAACAGGTGCCGAAAGACCGCATTCACATGGCGTTGAAAAACACCTGGCGAGTTTGAAAATCCGAAGCGGTACTCTAAGAAACTGATATTGACCTCGATGCGTCGCAAATGAGGTATATTTTCTACTAGATGCTGCCACTGGTCTGTGGAAAAATTAATTTTTCAAATCAATTGTGATGAGAAAATTTGCAATCTCTTGCAATCGATTCAACTGGTTAATAAGTGGTTATCAAAAATGGTCTTTTACAATTACCTTGTTAATCCTTCGATAGTCTACATATAGCCGTGTCGAACCATTTCGATTTTTAACCAATACCACAGGACTAGTAAACTCAAATGTGGACTCTTCAATGATACCATTCTCAAGCCACTCATCAATCTGTTCGTCGACGATTTGAGTAGTAGGGAACTGTATGTTCTGTGACAGGAAGTAGCTGTCACTTTTATTACCCTGGGGTGAATAATAATTGATTTATGACCCTACGTGTAGGTACGTGACCCTAATTAATATGTAGGTCCCCATTTACGTGACCCTAATTAATATGTAGGTCCCCTGACCCTTTTTGTGGTGGGAGTGGAGGGGAGCGATC